>JAOTQK010000018.1:15182883-15209045 GCA_025642025.1 Rhododendron ferrugineum | reverse complement strand
GACCCCTAATTATCAAGTGACTCTACTACTGTCTCAAATATCGTTGGGATTAAACCGTCTAGACCCTTAACCTTTGGTTGAAGATTTCAAGAGATGTACCCTTATCGAGTTTAATCTGTATAGTATCTTTTGCTAATAAGGAAACAAAATCTTCAGCTTTCGGGCACGGAAATTTATTTAAAGATGAAAGAAAAAAGTGTTTAGAAGTTTTTAACTACTTTGAAATCTATGGTACATCGATTTATAATGTTTTGATATTATGAAAAGTAATTTTGGCATTTCACATTTAGCCATTAGTACTCCACTTTTTGTCTTTATCTTATATGAAATTATCAAATTACCCTTTATTTTGTTAATGTTCATCCAACTTCTCACACATAGAAGGGTACTGTTATAATTTTAAACAGAAAAAAGATAAAAAATGGAGTGCCAAAATCAATTTCCTTTCTTGAATTCATAATGTTTTTTATATATATAGGAGTATATATTTTTGTTTACGATGAGCAATATACGTATACTAGTGCTAGCTCGAACGCTCAATTAAAGTTCTACCATATATGAGTTTTACACACACACACACACACACACATATATATATATACACACGGAGCGGTTCCATGGACCCCTAAAAAAATCTCTACAAAAATCCCACAAATCTTAATCTCATAGTTCCCGATCAAATTTTGATGATCCGAGCCGCTCAATGTGTTCAGAACGTGATTTTAAGGGTGCCCGTGAGAAATTGGCAAAAAAATTAACCGGGAAGGGCTTGATTTGAGCTGTTTTTTATTGAACCGTTCAATAAAGTTCAATAAAAAACTGTTCGAATGAATCCTTTCCGGTCATTTTTTTGCTGATTTCTCGCTGGTACCTTTAAAATCACGTTCTGATTACATTAAGCGGCTCGGATCATCAAAATTCGATCAGAACGTGATTTTCAGGGTACGCGCGAGAAATCAACAAAAAAAAAGACCGGGAAGAGCTTCATCCGAGCAGTTTTTATTTGAACCGTTCGATAAAAAATAAACAGAAACTGCTTGGATGAAGCCCTTCCCGGTCTTTTTTTTTCACTGATTTCTCACGGATACCCTTAAAATCACATTTTGAACACATTGAGCGGCTCAGATCATCAAAATTCGATCGAAAAAATGAGATGTCTGCATTTTATTAAAACGAGGTGGTTCTTACGGGAGACGGACTATATATATAATGAATGTTTCAAATGAGGACCTCTTAAAATGCGGACTCCCCTTTTCCGATCGAATTTCGATGATCCGAGCTGCTCAATGTATTCAGATCGTGATTTTAAGGGTATCCACAAGAAATCGGCAAAAAAATGACCGGAAATGGCTTGATTTGAGCAGTTTTTTTTGAACCGTTCAATAAAAAACTGTTCGGATGAGAGGACCACATCATGAGAAACGGACTATATATATATATATATATATATCAATTAAATTTTTACTTCCATAACAAATAAAATCAGTCCAAAATCATTCCTTTTAGATACACAAGTGTTTGGGAAATTGATCCTAGACGTTGGTAGCAAAATATGGATGGTCTAGATTTATAGAAACTCTTAACACTTGCTAACTATAGGATTTAGAAATGAATGGTCTAGATTTATAACTACGTATATAAGATTCAAAAACTGAGCTCCGTTATTATCAAACAGCAATATATGTATATATTCACACATGTACACAGGATTAAGACAATTCGTGTATAATCTTGAGTCGTTTTCACATAATGGTACGGTTATGCCTTCTCAAAGACCAAAGAGACATCTATGCATACATGGACCCCCCACCAGAGAGCAAATGGGAGAATCTAAAAAACTGGAAGATCTCTTTGGGTTCAGAATCTTTGATATCTTCTCTCCTTATTAAAATTGGCTTTATGGGTCATTTGCTTGAAATAGAATGAACAGCTTTTTCTTTTGGCAAACATTTTCCACTTCCATTTATGCTCCTGCAGATCAATTATCACAGCCAAAGCCCCCAAAAGACCCGCGAACGAACTTGTAGCCCAATGGCACTTTCTCGATCACCTCTTTCACATGAAAGATGAGGGTTCAATTCACGTTAGGAGCGCGAGTGTTTTGGTGTGGTGGTTGATGCCCTTTGAACTTGTCCCACCCGTTTGCCACTTAGCAGTCTCCATCCCCTTAAGAGTTTACTAGACATCTATCGAGTGAGAGAAATAAAAGAAGAAGAAAAAAGCCCTAGAAGACCCAAAGGCTTTTTTTTTTTGATCCGCGACCCAAATGCTTGAAATTTGCTCTTTCAAGTACTATTTTGCAAATAATGCATGCGTGATTAACTATACCGAATATTACCGATACTGAAATTGTTTTTCTCAATGTACAATGCAAACAATCATGCATTCATAGAGCACCCAATATTTGACACTGAATTAATTAATGGAAAATAATAAATATTAGTGGTGGTAAAATGCATAAAACAAAATTACATATTCTATTCTCTATACTTATATTTGGAAAAAAAAAATTAAACTTGATCCATGTGCCACATAGTATAACTCTGTCGACTGTCGTTGCATATATACGACAATATGCGAACAGTGCATGCATGTACCTAAGATATTTTCGATATACACAAAGTACGTATTTTTCGTACACAATTAAAGTCGCGACAAATCCCTACAAATGCAAGCAATTAATCACCTGAAAACTGCTTTTCGAAGAAGGCTAATTGAAAAAAAATTAAAAAGAGTGGCCTAGCTTGTTGATTTGACCGTGAATTAAGACAGCTTGATTAAGCTTAAGCACATTCTTAAGCCCACACTAAGGGTGCCATTCTTGATGGCATTGTCAATTCTTGATGGAACTCTCTTCAAAAAGAAAGGGGAAAAAAAAGAAAAGGGAAATCAAGAAAAAGTAGGCTAATAAAGCACAAAATATTTTTCAACAGTAAAGTCGGCCTGTTAGGGGACCAACAGCAATAATAATCTCCTGTGTGATATTTGCCACTATCAGTAATACTGGGGGAATATATTCAACAATCCTTTCACTTTCTTTTTAATAATAGGATGTCGAGCTAGCTTGTGACCTTGACTGATTCCAGGGACCTGAAGTTAATGTTCAAGCAAACCCTCAAGTGATCCTAATGTTTGGAATGTATGACTCTGTGAAATTCGAAATGCGTCTTTCATAAAAAACAAACAGTTATTTGTTTTTTCATGCCCACTTAGCCAAACTCTTTTCGGGTTTTGACAATATTCCTTTCACTTTGCAACTTGAAAAACAAACCTGTTTGCACCCTTATTATAGTGAAGTATAAAGCTTTTCTTGTAAAGAGTAATGGGATTTGACTTCATTGTGTCATCTTCTTTATGGACCACCTCGCAAGTGGGCATATCTCCATTGTGGTACTAATCTTTTGTTTCAACTTATGAAATTACCGTCCACTCTTAATCCCAATTTCTCCACTAGTGAATGATGATTAGATCGGTGACAATTACCTACGACTCTTTTCTCTTTTGTTTTTAAAGTTGAGAGATTGTGGAAGTGGGAATATTGCCCTCGACCTCCCAGTGAAGGGACATCAATAAGTGAATTCTAATCAACTGAACTAGCTCGCGTACGTAGTTACAATCTTTGTATTTTGTTTAGTTCGGAATGAGCTATGGGCCCAGTTGTTTGAGTGAACATAAGTATTAGAGCATGTCTGCGATAACTATGGATATAAATTTTAGATTTTAACTTCAGATTCTAGATTTTAGTAGAAGCAGATTACCATATATAGTTGTGAAATTATGACTAAGTTGAAGTAAAAGCTAATACTGTCTACTACAAAAAACTGAAAAATTAGCTATTATAAACTTAAAACCTAAAATCTATTCCAAAAAACTACAAAAGCTATCTAAACCCAACTTCAGAATTTAATTTGTTTTTTAGCTTTTCAAAATCTGTAGAATCCGATAATCTTTTATCTAGAATTTTTTGTAAATACTTCAAACTAATTTTGAGAAGTTAAAATCTCAAAATCTACAAAAATAATTTCTCGTAAACACTCACTTAGATTGAACTATATATCCAAGGAGATTATATATTTGGTACTCAATTAAAATTTCCGTGAGCTAGCCAGATCAAAAGGTCATCAGGTATGTGATCCTACAAAGTGAGGGATATATTACCACAAGCATGCAGTATTATTAATCTCATCCCTATTATTACTATCAAGGGCGGAGGGAAGAAGACTAAAGTAGGGTCGATCAAGTGACCCCCACTGAAATTTAAAAAAAAAACACATAGAATAGCTATAAGTTTTATTAGGTTTTCACACAATTGACCCCTACATATGAAAACATAACTCAATAGTTTTAGTAGAATCACTTTTTGCCCTTGATTATTGTCAAACTTGATCAAATTCTTAATGACTCTAAGTATTTGACCCCTCTAATTAAGTATTTGACCCCACTATGTACAATCCTAGCTCTGCCTCCTGAGTATATGCCAATACATATAAAATTATTATGCTCATTCATTATTAGTCTCATTAAATAAAGGTATTGTTGGGGGTATCCTTTTGGATCGGGTGTGGTGTAGGGTTTGCTTTGTGGCATCTTGTTTTTGTTGATCTCTTGCGAACTTTTTTTTAGGCCTGGGTGACATTTGACCGTTGGGGTGTGTAGGTATCTTTGTTGGGTCTTATGCTCCTTGTCGTGATGCCGTTGTGCCCTGTGTTGAGCTCCTTTTAATCTTTGTATTCATCTTCAAAGATTAATAAAATCTTTTTTTGTTGTTAAAAAAAAGTTAAGCAATTTATAAGTCATCATCTCTATAATAGGTGAAGCGATTACTACACCCTTGGTAAAAAGAGGTGTATTGTTCATATAGTGGTTTTATTGTAATTAAGTAGCAACACAAAAATTAAAAAAGTATAGTTCCTAAGTAACAACATAAAATATTTTAAATATATATATATAAACTATGAAATCTAATTACTTTGCTCACCACTAAACAAAAGGAGGTCTAAGAACAAAATATTCATAACATTTTGCGTAAAGATGTCTATGTGGCAGTGTCTCATTGGTGAAAACTAGCAATCCATCTAATTGTCAATGAAATACTACATGGACATATTGTGTATTTTTTTGTATTAATAGACTTTCTCTTGTTTTGAACAGAATTTTTTTATTAATCTTAAAATAAAAAAAGAACAGAGATTAAAGGGGTGGCAAGAAGGCCAACCAAAAACCCCAACACCTAAGCCCTAAGGCCATTGTTATGATAATAATGCCCATAGGATTTATGCCAATTAATTACTGCGGTCCAACATCTCTCAATAGGGACTATATATATGATAATGGAGGAAAAAAATAAAGAAAACAAAAGAGGAAAAATATATTTGAAAAATTAAACAGATGCCAAGAAAGTATTGGAAGCTGAAGTTACGGATTTAAAGACAAAAGAGTGCAAATTAAATATCAGGGGTCGGTCCATTGGAAACACAAGAATAAAATCAAGATATCATATGAGTACCCACCATAAATAATACAAATTCATCGTTCCTTTCATTTCACAATAGAAAAAAAAAATTGGTTTAATTATATAACCCATGACGGAACATGCTTGTCGCATAAAGAGGAATAAGAAATGACTTCACTCTTTCAATTCATTTCTTCCCATCATTATTTCTCCTTCTCGCCTTGTAATCGTTACTCCCTCTATTCTAAAAGAAAAGTCCCATCCGCAATACGAAAATTTCGAAAAAACACTTTTTATCAAAAAAAAAATCCAATTTGTGTATTACATCTGTCTTTTTAATGCTTAAAACTGCCACAATATTACAATTTCAAGGGCACTAAAAGACAGATTTGAAATATATAAAAAAAAAAACTAGATTCAACAAAAAAAAAAATCCCACCTTTTAAGGTTTGAAATGTAATGAGGTGGGCAGAAGGTGAAATAGTAATTAGGAAGGTGCTCAAATCAGTGGGCTCAATTATTATTAAAGGCTACGGTAGTGGGTGCTATCCACCAGTGACCAACTAAAACAACTTGTGGGCGAATCTCCCCTCCCCTACTACTACTAGTATCTTCTTTTCTATTTTTGGTACTCTTATTCTTTTTCTTTTAAATAATTTCTTCTTGCTAAAACCCTCAGAATGCATATCTTAATTACTACTATTTTTTATGCATGTCTAATTACATTGCAAGTCAACACCATCAAGTCGCACTTGCATTTTGGTATGGATATGTACGTACACAAGTCGAGCCGAGTAATGGGCTTGCCATTATCGGCTCAACTCTAAGGCGTCGTTGCCGAAGATTGTTTTTTGCTTGTTCTAAGGCTGATGACCCGACAATTCTGCCTCATGTATGCATAAATTTCGAGAGAAAAATTAATTGGCATGAGGAGAATTTATGAATTTTAAGGGGAAGCGTAAAATGATGCATGCAAAATTAGATGACTGCAAAAAAAAAAATAATAATAATGCAATACACAAATTGGAGAACTCAAAAATGTAAGAAACCCCCAATATACTATCTCAATAGTCAATAGCACCTCTGATAGAAATGGGCTCTGAGAAAAAAATTCGGAAGAAAACTCCGGGATCACAATCCGAGTAGCTATGTTGGCCAACAGCATTTTCGGCCGGCTGGAATATTGAAGTATGCAAATGAATGTTACACATTGTGAAAGATTTGAGATCTATATAAAAGTTGATTTGCCATATCAAAATTCAAAAACGTCGAAATTAATTGATACTATTTGTCGAAAAAGAAACATTTTAATTATAATGGCAAACGCGGAAGTAAACGTTGTGAGTGGAGAATGCTATTCCTTGGTAGGAGATGCGTGTGACCATTTGTATAAGAGAAAGGTCGAAGCAAAAATGATGATAGTTCAAGTGATCTTGTCCTGAGATTTAGAATTTTGTTCTCCTTTGAAGTCTGTTGTTCGATTCTTCTTGTTAGCAACTTCGGACCAACCTCACTCACAAGTGAACGTGTGAAACGGCTGTGAAAACTGTAAAAATTGATTCGAGATGCGCACAAATTGATTCGAAACATCTTACATTACCCTTCAAATAATGATGATCCTTGAACTGTGGAAAAAGTTTTTCTTTTCCACGTAAAAGGCTAATAATAGAGACGTTGAAAAGAACAAATTAAAGTGATGACGAATCATATATACTTTTTGGGGGGTAGGTGGGCGAGGGCAACTTCAGCCTTGGATCTTACCCTAAATAGGAATTTTTGTTATGGGGCTAGTGGGTGGGGAACCTAGTTCTTTTCTTCCCCCTCCATTAAACTTTTCTAGCTAGGGTCTATGTGGTGCATACACCTTTAAGCCTCTTGTAGGGTCTACTGGCTCGGTTCTCTAACCTAGCTAGGTAGTTATACCATCGGTGGATTTTGAGAGATGTTTGTAAGAGTAATGAGTGAAAAGAGATAGATAGAGAAAATTTATTGAGAACTATGTGCAGAGGTTTGGACACCCCAAACGAACAAGCTCGGAACACATTTTTATTTTGAAAAATACAAATGTTGAGATGATTTACCATTGGAAAAAACTTATTTACGGAGTCTCCGTAAATAAATTTTTACAGCGGCCGATCCGGATTTTAGAAGAGCATGGAAGAGTTTATTTAAAATTCGGATCATTAATTGCCGAGACGGACGGGTGATATTGTGCGCTGTCGTAGATAACTTATTCATTGCTCCTCCGTGAATAAGTTACTCTCTTTACAATATACAAATTGGACAATAAAAGTTTTTCAATCACATCATGTTTCACTTACTCGATCGACGAGATAAAAAAAAATTGATTGAGAAAAATAAACGTATAGTGGGGTTGATAATGGACATACTGCACATGTGATGTCTATAGAAGGACCGTGTGATTTATTTACAACGGCAAGAAAAAGAGAGGAAAAAATCTCTCTTTTTAGTTCTGGAGTCCATAAGTACAATTGTTTTGTTTGGACCCTAAATTACTAATACGCAAGGTATTTTATTTTTACTCTTTTTGGCTGGTTAATATGCAAGGTTCCAAGCTAAGATTGAACCTGTGTGCAGTAAGATTGTAGGTTCAAACTTTTCGGGGTGACGTTGATAACCCTTCTTGATGGGTCCAATGGAGGTTACAGGTAATGTAGATTTTGTAGGGAAAAAACTACACTGGAATTGAAAGTCCCCTTTTAGTAGTTTGCTAATCTCTAAATTAACTTTCCATTTATTCTGACTCGGGTATGTATATTTCAGATGATATATTCAATGAATTTCCAACGTACCAAAAAAAAAAGAATTGATATATTCAACTTGGACTTGGCCAACCATGCATATGTATCATTGTTAAGACGCAATGGAAATTGGACAAACCTAGCCCTTATTTAGGTCATTAGTCGAAAGGCACAAAATTCAAATTTGAAAGCTCCAAAACACCACTAACTTTTTCAATACAAATAGTACTCCTACTAGCAAAAACCACCACCTAATTATCATCCTCAACTCTCCTCTCCCCTACATGAAGAAGAAGTTGAGAAAAGTGAAAAGATTGTGTGCCAGCAAAATTATGGTGTGACCTGTGAGGTGGGGTGTACTAATTATTCATGCTTCCCATGAAAAGTCGGTTGCACCAACAAAGTTATTAAACCAATCCACATGTACCTACACAAGATTTCAGCCATTAATGGTCGCAAGTACAATTGAAAACTTGGAGCCAGCCCTCCTAGCTAATTCGAAGGAAATGAGCCAATCTTTAGGATGTTCGAGCTTAACTTTTTTGAAATTCAGTGAGCTTTGAGCTTGCCTCGAGCTTTAATTGACTGCAAACGTTCGAACTTGGGCTCAATTAATATTTGAGAGCTCAAGCTCAGTTGGAATACTAAACAAGCCTCCATTGAGGAGCCTCGCCCGTTCGAACTTGGGCTCAATTAATATTTGAGAGCTCAAGCTCAGTTGGAATACTAAACAAGCCTCCATAGAGGAGCCTCGCCCATACGAACCGAGCTTATAAGCAGGTTAAGAAGAAAAGCAGGGAAGCATGTTGGAAACGACTATTTGTTGAAGTTAGATTTACATGAGCCAAGCTGCAGCTAATCTCAGGTCACTCCCTTAATGAACCACGCCAATCCGAACCCTTAACGGACCAAGCCTCGAGCTGCTCGCAAACTTGATTAGTTTGAAACCCTTGATGTGCATGAGTGTCAAGGCAGCACCAACTATAACATCCAGAATCTTCGTAGACGCCTCCAAAGCAAATTAAGAAACAATAATTGAACCAAAGGAGTACTTCAACACTTGCAAACACCATGAACAAAAACTGGTTGCTTAAAAAATTCATCATTCTTTGATTTAAAAAAAAAAAATCATTATTCTCATTTGCCATATAAATACATCGACGACACACTCAAAGCGCTTACCACAAATATTATCTGAGAAACCCAACTCAACATGAATCAAACAAGGAATATTACATACAAAAGGTGGGGAAACAAGAAAAAGCAGCAAAAGCAGAGCTCAACACAGCACTTCCTCAGCGGAATCAAATTTACCTCGGATTCTGTCCACCTACTTCTCTAGACAACACCATTACACAAGGATAGGCCATATGCACCAGTCTTAAAATCACCCATACAAAAAATTGTACAACAGAAGATTCCGAAAGATCCAGTTAGATGCATCCACCCCACAGCAATATATGTTTAAGTGGAAAGCTGGAATCTGCCGCTAGGTTTTTTTCTTCTCCATCCCTGAGAAATTACTAAGATTAGTACAATGTACACTTTGGACATGTTCCATTGCTAGGTAAGGTAGGAGGATTGGATTAGTTTTGTGTGGGACTCATTTCTATAGATTAGGTTGCTAGATATGCATTCGATCCCTCCCAAACATGGGATGGGGCAGTAAGTACAAATTATCATCAAGAAGAGTCACAAGAAGCTCAAGTGTGTTATGTTTTCATAGACTTCCAACAGGGATTGTCCTTGCCCAGCAACCAAACATGGCCTTAGGTTCAGTATACCAAAAGAAGGACGAATAATCGAAGAGTTCACTTACAAAGGCAGCATAATACACAAAGGTCAGTCCAGCCAGAGCAATGAATCCAATTTGAAACACATTATACCTGCAATACACATTATCTAAATGAGTGCTTAGGTCTCAAAATAATGATAGTGAAGTAAATTGGAGAATTGTGACTGACTTGTATAAATATTTTATTCCACGAAGAGATTGCAATGTGTGACCAAATATTTCCTCTGCTGCAGTAGCTTGAGCATAGTAAGCGAACGCTGTGGCGCAGAACTGAATCACACTGAAAGCACAAAATCCACCAACCATCAGTTGGTAACAAGGAGTTGAACGTCCACAACGAAGAAGAAAGAAAAAGTAAGCAATGTAACTTCAACGTAAATTGTAAGCAAGAGGACTGACTGATATCATCTCTAAAATAATGCACAACTCAAAATTCGAAAATCGCCTAACCTTTGTTTAGGCATCAAGATGAACTTAGTTAATTGGTAAAAACTGAAAAAACTAAAGACGTGCAAGAAAACTGCAGCTCAAACTCTCGATTTCATTTATGTAAAGAGTACACAATAGAACCTATGACCAAGAGAATGTATTGTTCCAACTTCAATATGTGAAGGAGAAGTTAAAGAATCCAAGACGCCAACCTGATGGAGCAAAGAAGAATAAGTCCCACGTTAAAAAGAAAAGAGTTCATGAGAGTGCCCCCCCACCTGTATCAAAAGTATCAGGTTAGCAGCAGCAATCAGAAAACAAGAAAAATATACCAGATACTGTATTATGAAAAGCAAAACAATGTTCATACTTCATTGGATGGATTGTTATGAAAACTAATCTCATGCCAAGCATCGTTTCCCCAGCAATCACAGCAAGCAAAAGGTAGAAGCAGAAGAATGCAAATGCTGCCGTACCCAGAAGACCTGATGAAGGAGCAAAATGTGGATCTCAGTTTACTGTTAATGACTCATCAAACCAAAGGGGAAAAAATTGAAAGAAAAGTAACAGGCATGAAGTTGCATTATACCCCAAACGTCATCCAACTTGATGAAAACGTCATTCAGGAAAGGTGAAAGTGGAGGGTTGATCAATAGATATATCACTATATGTGCAACCCATGCCACTGAAACAATGAGCCTGCCAAACAAGAAGTGAAGATAAGTACGCGAACAGAAACTAGAATAGTACCAGAACATTGGCTTGAGTGTAGGAGAAACAACCATCATAAAAGAAAGAGAGTGCGTCTACGATCCACATGAAAGAGATTTGAGTTTTATAATGTTTACCCAACAATAATATGCACTAGAAAGATAGTACTGCATATTCAGCAAGGCACACTCCCTAGTCCCGCATAACTTCTAGCTTCCAAAAGCCAATACATATTCATCTTAGTGGCATAACAATTAGGAACTCATCTATATGTACGAGGATGGTAAACTAACAGCTTTTCACCAGTAATTATACCCAAAATACCATATTTGAAACGTCCTAGCTTCTAAATACACTTCTAAACTTCTCGCTACACCCACCACATACATTGTAATACCTGTATTTGTACACTAGGGATAAACTTTAGTTTAAAAGCTCCCCTAAAACTTTCGTCTAGGCGCTGGAATAAAACACCAGCTATTCACAATGTATTATTTGCCCCTAAAAAGAATACCAGTACTTGTTTTAGTTCGCCCCTAGTGTCATTCAGTCCTTATAGTTCCTCTTGTGTTCAAGTTTTTTTCATGTGCCAATTAATCCAATTAATGACCACCATTAAGAAATTGCAAGAAAAGGTAGCCGCCCTAATTCTCAGAAGCACCAAGGACCCATATGCCTCCATGCGCTTGACTACACCAAATCCCTCCTCCGTTCCACCCTCACCATCAGCCTACAACCACCGCCATTCTTTCCTCTATTTTCCTTTCTCAAACATCAGTTGGCCACTACAACCTGCCCAACTCCCCCCCACTGACGGCCAACCTCTCCCCATCTATCCAGATGCCACCTACCATCACCTCCGCCCGTCCCTCCCTCGTCTTCCCTCCACGATTTGGAGTCAACCACCATTCTCTGTCTCTGCCATTGTTCCACTCCGATAGAGCTACATAAATTTATGCTAACCTCAATCTTTAAATCCTTCCTCGTCTTCCCTCCACGATTTGGAGTAAACCACCATTCTCTGTCTCTGCCATTGTTTCCACTCCGATAGTACTACATCAATTTACGCTAAACTCAATCTTTAAATCCTTCCAAACCCTTGACAACTTCCCCAAAACCTCTCAGCTCAACCACTCTCCCAAATTCATTCATTCAGCAGGGCCAAACATCTCTGATAACCAGCCCATTGTTGTCCAGGATACTTATCGTTCGGCAATGCCCGTAGCGCGATTGGGAAAATCAGATGTGGGTCTTTATTCATGGCCATTGTTGGTATGATGGTGATACCGTAGGTGTGCACCAATACAAACACAGCACAAGGATACGACAAGACAAGCCGTATTCTCAACAAATAATAATCAGGAAACAACAAGGCGCGAACAAACAAATATAGTTTTACATGTATCTAAAGATATGAAATACTTGATTAGTCACATCAAAAATAAATTAGTGTAATAGAATCAGAATCAACAAAATCAGAAAATCATTATCAGAATCTACACTAGCAAAGAAGTATGAAGATGGAGATGAGATGTAAAAATATCAAACAAAATGAAAAGAAAATCTAGAGGGGGTTACTAGATATAGGTTTTTATTTTACATTGCGCCTCAAGTAATTTGTCATATTCAAAATTTTTGCATTAGTGATGAACATGCATGTCTTTCAAGTGGATGAAGCATCTCTCTCTGGTTCTAAAAATCAAGGGAAGTCCCTTAACTTGATAATGGTTTGGTTACACAATCAGACAATCTCATCATCTGAGCCAAGTTCCTAAGGAACTGATGCTTCATTTGGTAAGATCCAGGGACAGCAAGAAGGAAAGGATAGTAGAGAGGGTCTCCTTCCAGCTCAATCAAACCAAGGGTCCGTTTGAATAGTGTGAAAGTGATAGAAAAAGCAAGAAAGAGAAAATAATGACTTTTTTGGTGTTTGATTAGCATGAAAACACAAGAAAGTGTAAGAAAGTAGATTTTCTTGTACAACTCATTAAAGCATGAGTATGTAGCTTCCAATTTCTTGCTAAAAACACAAGGAAATTTTATTTTCCTGTAAAAATTGCCACATTTTATGACACTTCCCATTGTGTCCATAACAACTTTCCTTTTTTTATCATGATCCATGATATATATAAAAGGGTAAGCTAGTAAAGTTTTTTTTCCTTGCAAGATTCTTACGAAAGAAAATAATTTTTCTTTTACTTTACTTTCTTTCATTTTCACTTTCCAGCACAAATTTCTTTCTAATCAAACGGACCCCAAAGGATGGAAAGGGGGGACCTTTTTCCATACCACCTATCTATCCTTGCTCTCACCTATATACCAAACACAAATGAAAAGAGAGAAAAGAAAACTCTGAAATGGACTGCATAAATCTGGCAGTCGAAACATTTTAGAAGGTAGTACCACGTGACTGCAAGAAGGAAGAATTTATATTTAAAATTAAGTAGTTATCAAACAATTAAATGGAAAACTACCGCAAGTTCTGCTAGCTAAGACCTACTTATTCAAAGCAGTTCACAGTTGCTGCGTACTTTGGAATCACAAATCCACATATAAAGTAATCCCCACGAAAAAACATGATCAACAAAACGTAAACAAAAGGAAATATAAGTATTTCAATTCTGATAGCACTAAAGACAGACAACATTTTTGTGAAGATAAGACAAGTTCTACTGAACAAGATCATCAAGAAATTGCTGCGCAAAAGACACAATTTAAACTGGATCCTCCAACATTTTTTCAAGGAACTGCTAAGGAAGAGGGAAGGCTGACTCCTACTTACCCAGCTTTAGGAGCTATTTAGATACCAATTGTCCCAAAAGCTTAAGCTTTTACGAAATCGGCCCAACAATCTACGTCAAGCTATGTAACACCCTCCCTCACGTTCGGCGCAACCCCAATTTTGCATGTGAATATGTCAACGTCCAAACATAGACCAAAATAGAATGCTAACGGAAGAAGCATAATGTAAATGGAGAGACTTGAACCCAAAACCTCTGAAAAACCAAAGTTCTCATACCATGTTGAGTTACCAATTGTCCCAAAAACTTAAGCTTTTAGGAAATGGGCCCAACAATGTATATCAAGCTATCCAACAAGAACAAATACAATTTGCATAGAAGTCATACTTACCCCAGAATTCCCAACACAAACTTGGCCAAGTAGCCAAGCACAGTCATAGCCCACGCAGTCTCAGCCTACTTGATCAATCAGCAAAGTTAGGAGACAAAACAGGTTCAGAAAATTTGCAGGTCAGCATACTAAAACATCAACCATTACCTTTTCACCTTGAGGGTACATCTCTTCTAAATTCTTCACATCTTCCTCCAGAAGAAGTAGCTCCTGCAAGATTAAGAGAGCATAAGTTGATACACAACACCATGTAAATTCGCCGAACAGCCCCCGCCTTTAGAGTAGAACTGGGCACCTTACAACAACAACAACAGAACCCATGTAGTCCCCAATCATTGGGGTATGGGTGGGGGAAGATTGGAGACAGACCTAACCTTTAGCAATATGCACAAAGTGGCTGCTCTCAGAAAACCACTGAAACAGTGGCCCCCCTATACCTGTTTTGCTGCGGAACCATGCCCCCAAATCAAAGCCAAATGGCATCAGAGGGGGCGGGCCAAGAGACCCAATTCAATTTTTGTGCACATTACCATGCTTGCTTCATTGATAGTCCAAAACAGGGCACCATAACATTACTATTTCAGTTCTCAACACAAGCAGTCAAACAACTCCAGGTATGAATGAAAGAAGAGAATATGCGACCAGGCAGTAAGGATCACACGAAGATCGAGTATTATAGACAACCAGACCACCCTAGGATAGAGTCATATATATACGGCTCACAGTAAGTAAGCCAACACATTAAAGATCAACAAAACCTACTGGTCTTAGAAACAAAAACTGGATAGGAGCAATCCAAGTATAGTACATATTTTTCCTATCCGGGCAACTAGAGAAAATAACAAGAGCCCAGCTGCTCGGCAATCGGCATGCTTTATCAGAAAGAAAGAACTTGTATACAAGCGCCTTAGCCAAACTTAACTCCCTAACTTATACATAGCTCATATTTGTAGGAATAGCCGTAGGGCAGCAAACAAATCGAGCTGTTTGCGAGCAGCTCGAAGCACGGGCTGCTCGGTAACTGCTCGTTTGAGCTCAGCTCGCAAGGTAAATGAACAAGCTCGAGCCACAACATTGAGCTCGTTTAATAAAAGAGCCAAGCCCGAGCTATAGTCAGCTCAGCTCGAATGAGCTCGCAAGCCAGGCTATTTAATATAAAAATTAATAACCTCAGATATTCGCCAAGTGTCACCTCAGCTTGTGACTTCACACAGCAAGTGATATTCACTTGGGCATGGAAGGCTTTGTAGGAAAGCACTTGTGCCCAACAGCTTCTTCTCTTCCGATGTGGGACAAGTGCAAAGCACAAAGGAAAACCTCAATTATTCAGTCCCACATCGGAACTTAAGCGAAATGGAACCAAAGATGGCTATATAAGTAGAGAGCCCACTCCCACTCATTCCTACCTCTCGTTGTATGCCTGCCCGAGATACATTCAAGCTCGAGCTGGGGCTGGGGCTGACATTTTTGAGCCGAGCTCAAGCCCAATGTTTTCAGCTCATCTCGAGCTTGAGCTGACCCAATTTTTACCGAGCCGAGCTTGAGCAATGCAAAGTTCAACTTGGCTGGGCTCGTTTGAAGCCCCAGGAATAGGACTCTCAACACCCAATCATACTAAGGGGAAAATGTCAATAAATACAAGTATTATACTACTTTCAAGTTTCAACTGTTGTTGAAAAACAGTGTTCATATTCAAGTCCTCCATGGATAATGTATGTCCATGTACATAACCAACAAGGTCCTGTCTACCATGCATGTCTCTGTGTCCTCATTGTTGAAATACATGATACAAACACAGAAGAGATTGCCAAATAAAAGCAGAAGACCTTGTGTTTACCAATTGGTATGTCTAAACTCTTACACAAACCCAAATTGAAGTTGGATCATGACAATATTTTCTGAAGTCAAATTTTACACACAAAAAAAAAGCAGCTTGCATAGGTCTCAGCAATGATAAAAGCAGAGGTGTGATAATCAAAATATCATATCTCACACACACTCTATGCCATGCACCTCAAATATAACTGAAACACCATTTGCAAAACGAATGGGACTTAAGTACCACAAATGACAAGATGTGACACATTCTCTTGCTAGTCCTCAACAACCCTGCACCTTCGCATTCATGGGTGCTTAATGCCTCACGAGCTATCAATGGATTGGTGGTAAACGTTATTACCTTCTCTACTGCCTTGACATTTTTCCGCCACTTCCTTCCCTTTGAGCCACCTTTTTCTTCCTGACGAAGAGCATCGGCTGCTTTCTTCAATTCTCTTGCCTTCTTACCTAGTTCAGTTGCTTCCTACGAATATAAAAATCAATTTGTCCATGGTCAACTTTGAAAAAGCTATGCCAACGCTGGATATGTCAGACCAGAAGGCATAGAGTAGGTAACTTCATATGAATACACAGTGCACAAAACAAAAGGTACCTTAATATACTGTGAACGAGTGATTACAGCTTTTGGACGCCGAATGAATGCAAAGATAAGTCCCAATGGTAGGCAAGCAATGCCAACACCGCCAAAAATCTGGTAGGACAGAAAAATATAAATCCTTGTAACGTCGTTTAATCCTTATGGTTCAAACACAATTCAAGATCACTAAACTCTACAAACAGACCATCACAATCCACAATAAACTCGCACGAAGAGCAGAGTCTCTTTCCAAAATGCAATATAATTGTAGGGTCAATATGATAGCAATTTAAACACCATTTTTTTTAATCGGCGATAGCATTTTAAATACCATGCTGAATTGTATCTGAAAAATTGCTACGGATTCCATCAAATTGCATCTAAAATATATTGAAATAAGGAATTTGTATACTTAGCAACTTAAAGATTTGCAAGATTGACATACAGTGAAAAGAACAGATCCAACGATGGTAGCAAGAGCAACAACATATTCTGGGAAGGTAGCACGCATGGTCCATGTCGTCTCTGCTGAAGGACTTGCGGAATATGCTGAACACTGGAAAAGTAAAGAATTATCTTTAGAATATTAATCGCTTGCTGCTCATGCTGATCAAAATCAACCAAGTAAAAACAAAACTTGAACGATGATAACAATCACCAGTATAAATGTTTCTTAACCTGTCGTGCACCATTTCCAATACATGGTTGACTGCTCGAGAAGCTCCAGGTACTGGGGAAGTTCGCAGTGCCAGAAGAGAGATGCATTACAGTGAAGTCAACCTTTCCAACAAGCGCTAGTACCCCCGAACAGGAACAAAAGGTAACACATAGCTCAAAAGTTCCAGAAAATTGAAAGCAATTGTTTAAGTTAAATATAACAAAATGCATCTGGCCAACATGACTACCCTTCCTAGTTTCCCAACGCAGTATGACTCGACTTTAACAAAATGAACTGACAAACAAATTTCTTACAAGTATCCCACTTGAGTGAAGGAAGTACACCATGGTTAACTAAAGCGCCCCCCAAAAAAAAGCCACACTACAACGGGGCAACAAGGAAACATACAAAAACAAGTCTTCCCCTCTGTTACCTGGAACATCAAACGTTGCGGTATGTAGAACAGGAACTAGGAACGCGATACGCTACGTGTCCTAAATTGCAGTATGGTGGGGGCAGACTTCTATGGAATATGGATTAAGATGTAAGAATGTACTTACACAAAGAGATAAAAACCCAAAAATACAACGTTATTTTTGGAACTCTTAATGTACCATACATTTCAATAAACATTTTGACAGATTTACAAGGAAAAATCATTGAGGGCACCGCCACATGGGATCCAATGCTATTATCTAAAACATATTTGTGTGAGACTCAAGACTAAATATATGAATCCCGCATAAATGTGATGGAGAAGGGTGTTAGGGCACCACCTAACAATGTCCCAAAATCCCAAAATAATTAATTACTTACAAGCAAGCCTCCATTCACTGAACTTTCGCATCCATACCACCATGTGTTTATGGAATTATAATTATGGATTACTATTTTATCACAAAATGCAAATCAAGCGAGGCTCCTTTTCACCTTCTCCCTTATTTCTTTATTTTTCTTTTTAAATTTATCAATAAGACCACTATCTTTTGTGTTGAAGATGATTTGTTTAGACCTAAAAATTGAACTATTTTTACTCGAGGAACTTATAAATTTATCTGCAAGATAAAAATTATTTTAAAAATTTTCTTCGTAGCTATTTTAAGATTATCTGATAGCTAAACACTTTTCAACTAGGAATATGCCTTGAAGAAATAGTGCAAAAGAAAATAAAGGCATGTCAAGTTCGTAAAAAAGAGAGAATTTTCTGTTTTTCACAACAAAGTCGTGTGTATGGATTGTGCCCCAATTAGTGCGAATTTCTGGCTACGACACAGCCTTAACCTATCCTAGAATAACACTCTCCAACAGCCAAAGTATGAAATTAATAGCCGCCCTTGGCAAGTAAAAAAGTAAAACTTCACAAATGCATCCCCTCTTTAACACACATTTAACTAAAATATCAAAGAATCTATGCTCCAAAAACGGTGAAGGGATGTGCGGCTTCTTCAACTCAATCTCAGTTTCATGCCTTTGGCAATAGAAAAATAGGAGTACGACTTTATATGTGAAGTATCTTGTGATCCTTATCACACAAGGTTGCATATTTATGGGAGGACAAGGGTAATAGTACCCAAAAAAGAAAATCTCAATAAGCAGAAAAGCTAAAGAAGACTAACCATATAATATCCCAAGCACCAGACCACAGACAATAGCAGTAGTCACCACCCACAACAACGCGCTTTTAATCCGCTTGCCAACACTCCTGCACAAGGCAACCAGCACCTCAGCCATCTCATTATCCATAAACCATCTATATATGCTCATATAGATACAATAACGTGTATAATGGGAGACACATGCGGGGATAGTTAGGGGCCACAGTCAGTGTTCTAAAACTCGCTACTCGTACTCGCTCGACCAGGCACCTTGGAGCGAGTACTCGGCGTTAGTCGGCAAGTAGTCCGCGAGTAATGCCCACCAAGTAGGGATTACTCGCCTCGGCCAGGAAACTTGGAGCGAATACTCGGCGAGGAATACCTTGTTTTAGAACACTAGCCACAGTATTTCTCCACTAAATCTGTTTTACCCAATTCTCAAAAAATAGGTGTAGTCAAACGATTTTTGCTAATAATTTGATCTCAAAGGGCATAATGGAAAAATAATAATATTTGCATATATCCCTCAGTATCAGTTTTCTCTCCATTCCACTCACTGGGAGATATTTACAAATATCCAGAAGGTTACATCAAACGGGGCAATCATAAGAAAGCTAAACAACGCATATCCAACAACCACAACTACAACTACACCTCAGGAAAGAACCCAAAATGGGAGTGGAATAATCAAATCTAACCTTCAATAATGGACCCCCTAACATTCAAGTTGAAAGTGTGGAATTGCTTTTCCTACGTCATTCTTCATTTATCTCTTACTCTCGCTCGTCTCTTTTGTTTTGTTTTTTTTATCTCTGTTTCTCCTCTTCATCATGTCGGCACGAGACGCATGGGCACACACACACAGAGAAAAATGCACGTGTACATATTAGGATTTAGTCTTTGGGTTGATTCTCTTCCGTGTCAAGCTATCAAGTTATACTCTACGTATCATGGCTATTGAACTCCACCTCCCTGATTCCCGATGAAACCGTAGGCTGCTAATCCACCCGGTAAATTAAAGGCTCGGATTTATATTTCAGTGAAAATTTGTATTTCTCCAAGGGTGCCCCGATATTTGGCCTGACTAATCTTGGATGCATCTAACAAAGTAATTCCCGGGCCTATGTCCTAGGTACCAATCTCTATAGGGAGTGAAAAATGACAATTTTCCAAATGGTCCATGAGAAATGAAAATTCTCAATTGTCCACCTTTTGAGATTCTAGCCAAAGAAGTTGATGACTTGATCTAGAAGTTTTAGATGCAAATTTCCCTCTGAAATTTCCTGCACATGGTAATCCGCAAAATTTTTGAAAATCATGATAGCCAATTGTGCCTCCGAAATTTCCTTGCAAATGTTAATCCGCCCCTTTTTCTAAATTATTACAGATGTAATTATAAAGGATGATTGTGCCATGATTTTAATGTCAAAGTAGTTGACACCTTAGCCACACAATCCTTCAAAATGGCCTTCGCTCTCGCCCTCAATTCCCGTTCAGAGCTTGCACTTTTGCACTTTCAATTCTCGTACTCACAAATATTAGTTGTTTGAGACCCGCTTGCGCATTATGTGACTTAGGTTGACACACAACTAGAAAATTAAGGAAATTACCAACGGCAAACATTATTCATATTCGGGGTTTAACGTGTTCAATTACAAAATTTGCTCTTTCATTAGGTACACTTTCCAGTAATTAATCGTTGTGGTTTCAAGATCAATCTATTCGCTCATCTAGATAACATTTCTGGGAGAATTCCTAATTAATCTAAGTGAAATTTAAAAATCATGGATAAACCCAAAGGAAATGTACCGACTTGTCCTGGTCGCCTTCGTAGTAGAACATGGCGAAGGGAATGACGAAGAAAACGAGGACGGCGTCGAGGATGTATATAGCAAGCCAGAGGGTCTTCATGGGCAATGTGAGGTTGCAGGCGCCGTTGTAGATCGCGTGCTGGCAGGCCTGGCGGTTGGCGACGTCGGCCGGCAGCATGAGGATGGAGATGGCGGCGACGGAGAGGCCGAGGACGACGACGAATTTGGGGAAGTAGGCCTGGTTGGCGTCGTCGGGGTGCTGGAAGTTGACGAGGAGGTAGACGTTGAAGATGAAGACCACGACGCAGACGACGATGGCGACGATCACCAGGGCGAGGTTGAAATCGCCCATTGTGACCAGTCCGGATCGGCTCGAGTCGGAATCGAAAGCTAGGGTTTCGCGGTGGTGGGAAATTGAAACCGGAGGAGAGATCTGGTTTTTGGGGAGGTTGTTTCAAAAGCACAGAGAGAGAGAGAGAGAGAGAGAGAGAGAGCGCGCGCCTGACCGGCTATGATTGCCCAAGCTGGTTTCGGGGCAGCCCCCGTTTTTCCAAGGTTAATCTATTGCATTAACCTAAATAAAAAATCCACTAACCCGTTACAACCTGTAAACCCCGTTTTCTTTCAAACTAAATTAAATAATAAAAAAAAAACATAAGGCTCTGTTTGGAACTCTAAGGTCTCGTTCAGTTGCCAGGAAATGATGGAAAAATCAACTTTCCCATAACTTTTGTAGCGTTCATTTGTTAGGAAAATAGTGGAACCCATATTTTTAAGTTTTCCTATAAGATTTACTTTCTTGCAAAAGTGATCCGATCAAAAGCATAGGATTTTGCATCACGAGAAAAGTTTTCTTCATTGTGGCGCCAAAATAATTCGCAGGTAAGAAAAAAAGAGAATGGCAGCAATAAAATTGGCGGATAGTATATTTTTTTGGAAGTATTTATTTATCTTGTCATTAGTCTTCAATTTTGTTTTGTACTAACTAATTATCAGTGAGTTTTTTTTATCAGCAACTACTTATTTTTTAAGCTTCATTTGTACGGTTAATTTGTTACCATCTACTTATTTTTTAAGCTTCATTTGTACGATTGATTATCAGAGGATATCAATTTGAACAGGAGATTTGCATGACCATTCAAAGGATAACAAATTGAATAGGGAATTTCAAGTCGATTTTTCCATTTCATGTTTAGGCTTTGCATTATATAAAATACATGTTTCGTTTTTGTTAATTTTTGAAATATGGTAGCCCATTATTTAGCTCTCAAAGTTAATTTTATTTAAATTAGTCATGGGAATAAAAATAAAAAAATTCTCCTAAGTGTCTTTTCCCGGCAAATGAACAACTAAACTTTAGTTTTCCTGCAAAATTATATTTTGTCAAATAAACACTCACAAGAAAATAGAATTATTTTTCCTTTACTTCACTTTAATTCACTTTTCTTGAGAATAACTTTTCTGCACAACATTCCTGGCAATTGAACGGAGCCTAAGGAAAAGAAAAGAAAATTTAAAAAATTCCCTTCTATTGTTTGATTGGAAGAGAAAATAAAATTTTCAAGTTCAGTGAATAGTAAATTTTTCTTCTCTTTTCTTTTTATTTCTTTTCTTTTCCTTTCCTAAGTTCCAAACGGAGTCTAAGTTTTCCCGTCTCCAACTCATCTCCCTTGACCGGCTACTCTCTTCTACTCTCTCCTTTGTTGTATGACTTTCTTAAAAGGGTGTTTAGGATTATTTTTTTTATCGGCAAAAGTAATATTTTATTTAAAAACTTGATAAGGGTACATTAAGTTGAGGGAAGAGGAGGGGAATCCAACCAAAGGTTGGATGAAAAAACCAAAGAGATAATGTTGGGTCGGTCCTATTTTTTCAATTCATTGTCTGGGAGATCCTACCACTATAATTTGTGAAAATGACGGCCTAGGACGTGTTTTGATAATTAATATCCGCCAATGACAAGCTAAGAACATTTATTAATACTGAAAATGTCTTTGGCGGGTATTAATTGTAAAAACACGTCATTGGCCGTCATTTTCCCTTATAATTTCATGTTCTCATCAGGTCCTCTTAGAAAAATTTCACGCCCGCGAACAGTCAGTATTACCACAACCTTCCACTTTTTTGTCTTTTATGTTGCTCTCTCTCTCTCTCTCTCTCTTGTAACTCTTTCCGCCCCTCTCTCTCTCCCCCCCATCACTCTCTCTATTCTCTTTCTTCTTTTTTATTTTAAATCTTATAATTTTATTTTACATATCCAATCTTAATATATATATATATATATATATATATATTTGAAACATACCCAACGAGATCTATTAAATAAGACCTATATTGCATGTGAAATTATCTGTAAATTTTTTTTAATGTAGGCTCTTTTTTTATTTTTTTCATTACATTTTCTAAAAAGTATATCCATAGTACATACAACATGTGAAACAGATTGTTAATTGTGGATTTAGACTAAAACTAATCTGTTAATTGTGAATTTAGAAAGAAATTAACATCGTTAATTTTGAATTTAGAAAAAAATTAACACTGTTAATTGTAAATTGAGAAAGAAATTAACCCTATTAATTTTGAATTTAACATTATTAATTTTGAATTTAAAAAATTAACACTGTTAATTTTTAACTTAACACTAATAATTATTTAACTTAAACATAAATTAATAGACATAGAAAAATGTACACCCAAAAAAATAACTTTTCAACTTGTATTTTTCTTTCTCGCCATGTTGATAATTAAACAATTTAATTTTATAAAATTTTATATTTAATATTGATCTCATTTAGATCTCTACTACTCAAAAATATAATTTATGTACAAAAAAGATATGTGTAACTAGAGTTCTAAAATATTTTACTACTATTTCAAAAATATAAATGGAGAAAGAGGGAGAAGAGAGAGAGAGAGAGAGAGAGAGAGTGTATGTGTGATGGAACTTGGAAGAGACATGAGAGAGAGAGAGAGAAATGCCAAAGAAAGTGAAGAGAGGAGAGATAGGGTCAAACGGATGAGAGAGGAGATTGATTCCTCATTATCAACTGCAAGTTGCAGAAGTAATTGCACGTGGGCTGTAAAATGGAGTCTTGCGCGTGGGAGAGGACTTGGTGGGAAAGTAATTGTGTGTATTTGCACACCAGGATTGGATGGGGCAAATTCAAGTTAGGTAGGACCGGCCTGAAAATTTCCCAAAACCAAATGGGACAAGCCCAAAAGCACCCAATGGACAAGACCAAACACCTAAAAGGCATAGTAAAAACACCTAAAGGGCAAGGCCTAAAAGGACCAAGCCTAACCCTAAGAACCCAAAACTAACCCTAACAGTGAAACTAGCCAATCTGCCACCATCCAGCCACCAAACCCTACACCGTGCAAACATAACCACCACCACCACCAGTCAACGAAAACAGCAAAACCAACGCCGTCGCGATACCCACGAGCTGTTGGACTACAAGGGATTCGCCGAGACATCGCCAATCTAGGCCTCACAAACGGTTGAAAACTCCGACAGCTGAGCCTCCATACGCCGTCGCAGTCCGCTGCAACGAAGCCACCATACATGCCGCCCCACCATCAGATCTACAATCTCCACACAAAACGTCTGTCGCGAGACCACCACTAGCTGTTAGGCCTAAAACCGATTAAGCCCATGAGCAAAATCGGCGGGAGGCCTCGCCACCGCACTTCCACCAACTACGATCGCACTTAGCTGTTAGGACAAACTGAATTCCCCAAAAAGCAGTATTCGACAGGCGAAAAATGCGAAGGGAGTAGACGCGGCAAGGGAGAAAAAACAACAACCAAAGACGACGTAAGAACAAGTCAAAACTGCTAGGGAAAGCGGAAGAAAAATGAGAGGAGGGAGAAATAAAGAGGGAGGAGGAGGGGGAAGAACGCCCGGGGGAGGAGAGGAGGTGAAGAGTTTCTAGAGAGGGGGTGTTTGGGATGTTCTTTTGTGCATTTTCATTATCCCATTTTCAACTTAATATCATGAAATATTAAGCAAATAATTTTACATCGAAATAGTTGAACTGCTAGTTCAATTGATTGTTTAAATTACAAGGTGTATGTTCCATTTATGAAGAAGGGAATAAGCTCACTAATTGGCATTTGGAATAACTATATGAAAAAACTCCATATGAAATAGTAAGAAAAAAACTGGTTAAACATTCAAACGTTGGTTTGGATTCTCAAGATTTAATTGCAACGACATTTTATTTAGCAAATGCCTCCTAGTTTGAACTCCCATAATTAAAAAATAATATTTTAAAATTTTGAGCCTCACATAGAGCTAGCTATAATGGTACCTAAATTTAGCAGATGTGTTATGAGTCATGATTAGGAGCCATCCTTGGGAGTTTGTGTGGGGAGCCCATTGAAAACCAAAATGAAACTATGGTGTGAGGCTCCGATGAATCTGGGTGGCTTCGCGGTTGGGATGAGAGTGGTTCCTAATTTCCACATAGCCAACACAAGGAAGCACGACTAGAGACCACAGCGGAGGAGCTCCGGAATGGCCCTCCAGTGTATGGATGAGAAAATGTGCAGAGCAAGAAGAAAAGCTGTAAAGACCCGGATTTTTGCCCTATCTTTTTTTTGAATAAAGAAATTATTTTTAATCAAAGAGTCTATCGTAATTGATTAATTATTTAAAAGTATAATTAGATTAAACTAGAACCTAGATTAATTTTTCGTGAATAAAATTAGTTTAGCAAAATTTTAATTCAATTTGTAACTATATATGCGTATCGTATATCTATATTATAGATATTATGGATACCAGTAATCATCCCACAGAAATGGGATTTTGTTCCCACAATCCTCATCTCTTATCATTCCTATTTAAACCCTAACTAGAATCCTATGCGAACCAACTCTCTCACTTCCCTCCCACATTCCGTCACCTTCACCTTTATTGTAGAGACCCGATTTTTTTTTTTTTTAAATTCTTGAAATGTTTATTAAATGACTAATTGGAAGGATATGGTTTAATTGGTGATTATTTGATTTGAGGATTGAAGTGAAAGAATAAAAACTTGAGGGAGTGGGTGTGTAGTTTAAAGACATATGAGTATATATAGGGTGGGTGTGTGGTGTAGGAGATTATTTTCATCTCTCATCTCTCTCTCTCTCTCATCTGTTCTCCCTCTCTCTCTAGCCGACCTCCTCTCTCTCTCTCTCTTCTCCTCTCACTCAAAACTTCACTTCATCTCACAAAAACCTCAAAGATCCATCTCTATTTCATCTCTAGAATGCAACCTCGGGATCGTATCGCGTTGGGTGAGGCTCGAGGGGAAGATTTTGGAGGATTTCGGAGTTTTGGAAGCTAGGGCTCGTTCGTTGATCTCGTGTTTGAAGCTTCCAACCTTGAGGTAGGGATTTCTTACTCATTCTA
>JAOTQK010000018.1:15154729-15166467 GCA_025642025.1 Rhododendron ferrugineum | reverse complement strand
ATTTACATTATTTTTGAGTTTGAAAATGTGAAATAAGCTGCTTATTTTTTAAGAAGGTTTCTGGAACGGAGCCTTAGATTAAAGGGGTAGTTTTACATCCTTTTTTTTAAACGGGATTTACGTTCATCGATAACGTAACATTACGAACTTTCACATTGTATCTACAAACATACATCTGAATAGTTATACATTAAAACTCGTCGAGCACAAAATAGTACCGTATGCATGCATTTGCTACTCATTTCCCAAAGGTTTATACCGATATAGTCACAAAATTTCTATTGAAGTTCCTTCTTTGTTTGTTTATACATGATGAATAAGAAGAATGACATTCAGGTTTTCTTATGATCAACATAGTTAATAAATATCTATATTATCACGTAATATAAGATAGGATTTGGATGCTATTAGCAATCTGTATATAAGATTTGGATTGTATCAACAATTTGTATGTTGTCAATGGGTATTAAATCCCACCCCAAAAAACATAGCGATGACTCGATACTTAACCTTTTTTGTGGGATGACCCACTCAACTATTTATTTTTTACTTTTATTTTTGTAAAGCGGGATACTTAGGCTCTGTTCCGTTAAGGTTCTTATTTTTAAGTACATATTTTTTATTTTACAAAAAAAATCATTTTCTCACAATACATCACATTTAGTTTAAAAAATAAATAAAATACTTATTTTCCTAAACAAAATGGGACCTTAACATTAAACAAGTCAAACAATCTTTTAGAAAATAACATAGAATATTTTATATTTATTGCACCTTAATTTGCGTCTCCGGGGGCATAGGACACTTCTAATAAGAACCGTTTTACAATCTCCACTTCAAAATGTTTATATATACTTTTCACAATCTCCGGCGAAGATGGTGGTTTGTTCGTTGTTTACTGACAAAGTCTTGGAGTTCTTGAGAAAAGTCAATGTGCTTATTTCTTCAAGACAAAAAATATACTCCTAAGATAAAATAAAATAGTACTCCTACAAAATAAAAAAATATAGGTGAAACTTGAGTTGCGTATGTGCTCAAACTTACCACCGGTAAAAGTAAAAGTGTAAAAGTAAAACCGCCCCAACCCGCAAATTGAAGTGCAATTTTGTTCACCCTCCTGAAAAGAGTGAATATTACCCTCATTTTTATTGGTTGAGATGGTATAAGTCTCACCCGTGCAATATACTTTTTGATAAGTATGACATCACTTTATGATGGGATCCACACATTTTGTGTTGAAATTCACACCATTTCAACCAATAGAAATGAGGGTAATATTCACCATTTTAAGTGGAGGTGGATGGTGAACAAAATTCAACCGAAGTATAGTGGAGTAATAATTTTCGAGTTGAGTTTTGTTCACCCTCCACTTAAGAGGGTGAACATTACCCTCCCCCTTATTGGTTGAAATTGTGTGGATCCCACTACAAAGTGATGTCATGCTTATCAAAAAGTGTATTGCATGGTAAGCATGACATCATTTTGTGGTGGGGTCCACACCATTTCAACCAATAAGAGAGAGGGTAATGTTCACCCTCTTTTAAGGAGGGTGAACAAAATTGCACTCATAATTTTCACTTTGAATACGACACCGCTCGCTCGCTCGCTCGCTCAACCGAAGTGGTCCCCAGACTTCGCAACGACCGCATGACTTCGCAACAACAAAACAAGGCAAACCAAACAAATGCCAACTGACTAAAGAATACGCCCAATGACGTCTGTTGTTACTTTCTTTGTGGGGGAGGAAGGGATTTGTTTTTTTTGGTATATTCAAAATTCTTGTTTACGGTTTTTAATAAATTTTTTATTTTTATTTTTTTTCATTTATTATTCTCAAAAATTTCTCTCAAAATTCAACAAATAGGTCGAAACCCTGTTCTACTAACTAAAGTAAATACGTATTTTTAAATAAGTAGGAGTACTTATTTTTTAAATTAAAAAAGATGACGTATTGAGAAAATAACTTAAAAAATAAAAACCTTCATGAAATGAGATCGAGAGGCGTTGTACAGAGTCCCTGGGCTATGGAAAACCTTTGAACCTTGTGATTTACTGTAGTTGCTTCTAAAAACTGCTACTTCAACATGATAAAAAAAAAACAAACAAACTGTTACTTCAACCCCGCGCATGTATACCGCTTGAAAATAAAAGGAAATTTAGTAGTAGTCCAAAAAAAATCCACGTGGATTTATCATACTTTTACACGTGTTCTTTGACCCCAGTGGCAGAAAATACCCGTTGGACCCGACCCATCATCCTTTTCAAAAGTTGGTAAGATCTTTCCACTGGCTTCTGTTTTACAGCAGTGGAGCATCCCTCTCTCCCTCTCTCCCTCTCTCTCTCTATGTATGTATGTGTGTGTGTATGTATATATTCCTCTCTCTCTCTCTCTCTCTCTCTCTATGTATGTATGTGTGTATGTATATATTCCTCTCTCTCTCTCTCTCTCTCTACAGGCATGCAAAACCTAGCTCTCCGTAAACTAAAT
Organism: Rhododendron ferrugineum; assembly: GCA_025642025.1. Taxonomy (NCBI): domain Eukaryota; kingdom Viridiplantae; phylum Streptophyta; class Magnoliopsida; order Ericales; family Ericaceae; genus Rhododendron; species Rhododendron ferrugineum. The sequence continues at coordinate 15,163,979 of JAOTQK010000018.1, read as the reverse complement.
TTCAATTTTGACCATCTTGAACATACCACTTCTCTTCACTCCCATGAATCCTTCTCCTTCTTTGACTTCTCAACTCTCCGTTTCAATTTGAATCCTGTCGGTCGCCCATGGCGGTCTCCGGCGTCGAAGCAGTGCTGGAGTTTCTGAGGAAGAACGGATTCTCCGACTCCGAATCGGCGCTCATGGAGGACTTGCTTGAAAAGTCCGAATTGCGGTCGGCCGATTTCGAGAGGTTTTTCTTCCCGATGCTCCCGCCGCCGCCGCCTCTGAAGATTCCGTCGATGCGGAGGCGAACGGAGGCCGAGGACGGAGGCGCTGGTGGTGGTGGTGATTCGAGCGACGGTTCTGCCGAGGAGGAGTTCGTCAGCTTGGTTTCTTCCACCACTGATTTGTGTTCTTCGGGTATAGTGCCTTTCAGATTCCAATCACTTGTTTGTTTTCCTGCTAAGTCAAAGTGTCCGGGTCAACTTACGTACTCAACTCTGGTGGACTAATCGCATCGTCCACTAGCTGCCCTAAGGCTAATCCCGTATAGACCGGTCCCAGCACCTTGGAGGTTTCAAACCTGAGACTGGCCCGATTAAAGTCGAATCACTTGTTGCTTCTTCAGTCGAAATTTATAGTTCCTACTATAATCAAAAGAGAATATTTATCAATTGGTTCCAGTGATTTTTTTATTTTTTTTTGGGTGTGTGAGTTTATCGCTACTTTTGTCAATTTGCTTGGTTTTGTTTTTAGTTTCTGTTTGCCGTTGTCTTTTTTTTTTTTGTTCCAAATTAACGGTTCAGTAACGGTATCAGCAATTTTGTTTTTTTGGGTCGCCAGGTTTTTTAATTTTCGAAAAAATAGATGTCTCGCCTTTTGTTCTGTCTTTGATTTTATCTGACTCTGTACGAGAACCACTCTGTTCCTGTGCTGTTTATCACTTACTCACTGCGAAATGCATGATTACTTAAGTTAATTTGATTTTTAACTTAATTAAGTAGGGATGTTCTTTGGGCCTCTTTGATGGGCCGGATTAGAAATTGAACTACGAATACAAATCCCATGGGACCACATTTTTCGGCATTTGAATGCAGCCAACTGTGGAAGGATTAGATCTATGTTGCACGACTAGTCCCGGACATGGGGCATCATTCAGTACCCCAGGGCTTTTGGTATTGGTAATCCCATCACTATTAGTATGGTGGATTACTCATCAGATGGAATTATGTTCCCTCATTTATTAGTCTGGCTAATCAAACAGGGCAATGAAGTCTTTAATGTCCTTAAAGTGGCATTTTGATGGATTTGCTCTAAACTTGCAGTCTTTTTGTATTGTCCTTTCTTTCAGTACTTGAGTCTCTTGTTGTTTGCAACTATAGCCCACGATGTGGCAAGACAGATAGACTAATACTAACATGTTGATGTGCATTGTTTAGTTAAGAGTATAAGACCAATCATTTTAACTTTTTGAGTACTTCTACATTTCTTCTGCAGATTTCACAAATCCATATGGCACTCGCAATATGACCGGGGTAAGCTCCCAAGCTTCATCAGATAGATTATCTCAATTTGGTACAGCTCGTGATTACCAGGATTTTGATATGCAAAATGACATCTGGTGGTACAATGAGCAAGACGAGGACTACGCTTTGCCTTGCCATTTTGGCAGATCAGACTCCTTTACCTGCCCAAGTGAGGACAAGTTCGTTACAACTTTGGAGAAAGGGGAGCAAATCGACAGCCAATTGGATTTCAATAACATCTCAGAAGGATTTCATACTGTAGAAAGCAGTAATTACTTGGATAAGCCTTGGCCTTTTACTATTTCCTCCACGGATGACGTACATGGGGTTCAATGCACAGAATATGATCATTTGAACGAAATTGTCCAACATGAAAGAAGTGTTGAAAAGGAGAAAGAGGGGTGCACTGTATATAGCTGTTCTTCCCCCAATTGTATATGCTGTTCAGATGCAGGAATTTTCGGAACAGATCCTAAGGACCGTAGTCTCGTGAGTCCGAAAATTGATGGAAATAGCATTACCTGTGACAGGAGCTCCAACAATGACTGTGCCGCAGACTTTAAAGTTACTGCTGATTTTCATATTTCGGTTGCTGAGAAAGATCTCCTCCATCGTGAGAAAGATAACTGTAAAGGTGGAAATGCAACAAAAGTAGCCGCAGTTGCTCATGAGGCAGAGGTTGATGCTAATGAAGAGGACGGTGTTAGCGAAGATCAGCTTCCGATGCTTGACACTAACGAGGATGAATATGAAGTATTCGATCTAAGAATTATCCACAGAAAAAATCGGTAAGTTTCTCTGCTTTTATTCAGATTGGGGTAGTGTACGCCAAGACAAGTGGATAAAATTTGTTGGAGCCAATATAATTTTGGGAGTTGTCAATTCTGCACTTATACCTCATTGACTTGGAAAGGTTAGCCTATCCTATATAAAACGACTGAGATACTGAAGTGTGTCGTTAGATAGAGATTGTGAGCTTGTTTGTTGCAAGTTGATTTTGTAGAGAAAACAGCTGTAAGAATTTTCTTTTCACTGCACAGGACTGGTTTTGAAGAGAACAAAGATCTGCCTATAGTACTCAATAGTATCATTGCCAGCAGATATTACATTACAGAATACCTAGGTTCAGCTGCTTTCAGCAAAGTTGCTCAGGCGCATGATCTCCATACAGGAATGGATGTTTGCTTGAAGATCATTAAAAATGACAAGGACTTCTTTGATCAGAGCTTAGATGAAATCAAACTTCTAAAGTTTGTGAATAAGCATGACCCTGGTGATGAGCGCCACATTTTGCGGTTATATGATTACTTCTACTTTCAGGTATGGGGATTTGTAGTTTGAAGAATGGACATCATGTATGCATTTGTCACTGTTATTCTGATGTTTCGATAAAACTGATGTGGGGCCAGTGGTTCTATATCTACGCATTCGTAATGAGAGATATCCTGAAATCTGTCCTGATTTGTAGGCATTGGCAAATGACAAGGGTATGTTTAGACCACAGTCACTACTAGAGGTGGCAATTTTCAAACCAACCCATGACCCGTCCATATCCCCCAACTTATTATCCATCCAAATCCGCCCATAAATAATAGGTCATAAACGTGTGAAATCACATTAACTCGTATATGCATGGGTTTAAATGGGTTCAAGTGGGCAGACAAATCAATAACAAACTCAACAACTCCAACGATGGAGAGACCATTTTCGCCCCATCCGACAGCGCCTTCTCCAGCCTCCAAGCTGGCACTCTCAACTCCCTCTCCAATCAACAAAAAGAAGAGTTGATCCAGTTCCACGTGGTCCCCACTTTCCTTTCCATTTCTCAATTCCAAACCGTTGGCAATTATTCCATTGAGAACCCAAGCCGGCGACTCCGGCGCTGGCAAATTCCCCCTCAACGTCACAACTTCTGGCAATCAAGTGAACATTACAACCGACGTTCATACGACGGTGGATAATAGGATTTATACGGATAACCAGATTGCTGTTTACTTGATTCAGCATATTTCTCAACTGTTGTGTAGTGACATATTTGAAACGTGCAGGAAGGGAGAGGAGAAGGGGGGGTAGGAAAACAGGTTGGGTCGGGTTTTATGGGTAAAACTTGACCGATATTTGACCCTTCCATATTTAACCCGTCTACTATTGACCCATTTTCAACCCGCACACATTTAACCCATGACCCATTTCAACCCCCCCAAACCCGCCCGTTTGCCACCTATAGTCACCACATTACTTGTCCTCCAATAATGCTTTTTATGGTTAGTCTTTAGAGAGGGTTCAATTGCGTTACTAAGGCTAAACTTGAAGTACTATCAGAGCTTGAACTTTCTAGGTGGTGATTATTTCCTTTGAAGCAGCACATGGATGTTACTATCATACTGCACCATTGATTTCAACTGAAAATCAGGTTGCAAGTGCTGTATTTGGTCTTTTGCATTGTCTGGGTTAGTAACTTAAATTAGTGTGTAGCCAGTGCCAATGATGTTTCCTGTATTATAAACTTTGCAGGAGCACCTTTTCATTGTTTGTGAACTTCTTCGGGCAAACTTGTATGAATTTCAGAAATATAATCAAGAATCTGGTGGAGAGTGCTACTTTACGCTGAGCAGACTGCAGGTATTGTGCTATTATGCTACTTGCTATTGTTACTCATCCATTTAATATTTTGTTTATCCGGGTCATGGATTTATGTGGCTGTTGAATGGAGTTATAATTAGTAACCAAGAACCATGAAAAACTTCACACATGTGCTATTTCACTTTCACAGCTCATAACCCGGCAATGTTTGGAAGCGTTGGAATATTTGCATCACTTGGGGATTATTCACTGTGATCTTAAGCCGGAGAATATTCTTATCAAAAGTTACAGCAGATGCGAGATAAAGGTTATTGATCTTGGAAGCAGTTGCTTTCTGACAGACAACTTGTGCCTTTATGTACAATCTCGTTCCTATAGGGCTCCTGAAGTCATCCTAGGCCTCCCTTATGACCAGAGGATTGATCTTTGGTCTCTTGGCTGTATCTTGGCTGAGCTATGCTCTGGGGAAGTATGTCTTAGATTGGCTCTGTTCTATTTTTTTACTGGACTTGGAATAGTTTTGAAATCTTACTCCATGGATTTGCTGATTTCATATATCCGAAGGAGTTTGAATCTCATTTTGCAACTTTTATTTCAATTCCTATATTCTGCTCATCATTTATGTTCCTACTAGGTCCTTTTCCCAAATGACACACTTGTGATGGCACTTGCTCGCATGATTGGCATGCTTGGTCCAATTGATATGGAGATGTTAGAGAAAGGGCAGGAGACCCACAAATATTTTACAGAAGAATATGATCTTTATCTCATAAATGAGGTTTGCTTGCTTTACTGTTCTTTGTTTTTCGTATAAATTTTGAACTTGTTCATTCACTTTGGTATGTCGGTACTGGCCTTATGTTTGGTTGAAACTTGTTACGGAACATATGAAGTTCTAGTTCTGGGTTCTCTTTTCCGGGGGCTCACTAGGAGGTACCTAGAAAAGAAGTTAAAAGAACAACATTTGCTGGTGAATTACCTTGTTAGTTTCAATTCAGCATTGGTTTCATGCACAAAATTATCGTCTTCCTGAATTTATTCCAGTTTCCTATATGATTAGTAGCCAAGATACACATCAATTTCAAATAGTTTTTTATTTCCTACACGATTCAGTCATTATATGAATTCTCTAGCTATGCTGCTCCATCATTCTTTTCAAAGTATTTCACTTCAAACCCTCTACTGCTCTTACGATGTGAGAAAACATACTCAAAATGCACTTTTTTTAAAAGATAAGGAAGGGGTGAGAATCATTGACAATCTACAAATTATATGTTTGGACTTTGTGTACTTTATTCTTTTTCTGAACTTGTATATTTACTTAGGATACGAACCAACTGGAGTATGTAATTCCTGAGGAGGCATCCTTGGAGCATCACATGCCGGTCTCTGACATTGGATTTATCAATTTCGTGAGGGACTTACTCGAGATAAACCCTCAGAGGCGTCCGACAGCAAGGGAGGCCCTAGAGCACCCCTGGCTTTCTCACGAGTATGAGTCGAATTCCTGCTGAATTTATGAGCAAATGGTTGTTTCTACGGGTTTACCACTTCTGAGGCAGATCTTCAGCTGAATAGCTTCCTGTCAGCACAAAAGCCAACAATAGATGTTACGACTTCTGATCCTGAATTACTGGTCAGTACATACTGCATATAAACTAACTAATCTGCGTTGTGTATACATATTCTTTTATCAACAATTTTGAAACTCGTTCTGTTTGTAATTCTTTCTTTTCTGGGAAAGTGGCTTTTTGAGTTGTCCCGGGGGATGCAGGCTCATCCATTAGATATCCAATAATGATTCGGGTTTGAGATGTTAATGGACTTCCCTCTTTGTAATTGAACACTTGTTGTGAATTGAATCATACAGTTTTTTGGTGAGAAAATATTCATGCGGGTGATGCTTCTTACAGTATTACTTTTCTGCTCTAGTTGTCTCTTATTCCGGGAAATTATTCCGTTTCCCGGGATGTGCCCAACCAATAGCTGACAGGATAAACACCACATGGCTGCCGATCTTGGTGGGACGCTGTGTTGCTGGTAATTTCGAACCTTCCTTTTCAAAAAAAATGTAATTTTGAACTCACATATTATGAAAATGAAAAATAATTTTTTGATTTTTTTTTGCATTGTTTTGAAAGATCTCAATGAGATTTATCAAACAAAATCCATATTAGTAGGGAAATTATTTGCGTAAACACATGATTTTGGAGTTTGAAATTATCTTCATTTTCCTATAGTTCTTTTTACTATGCATCCGAAACGGCACCTAAGTTGAGTGATCCTTTTATTGGGCAGTGAGGTTGTACCATGGAACTTGTTATTAAGGTGATGCTAGCACCTGCGGTACACTGCCATACCGCGGAAGTACCATGCCGCCAGTCCATATCATATCAGCTGTTGATTTCCGCAAGGGGTGGATTGTTAAATCTGTATATTATTGATAAGAACCAAATTGGCTGTTGAAGAAGTTGATTTTCGCAAGGGGTGGATTTGTTAGATCTGTAATATACTTACTAACGTGCTAACATTTTACCGGAGAGAAAAAGAGACGAGACCTGTTGAGTTGAAGCCGATTTCTACCATAATCTCACAACTAACAATACCGACAAACTAGTGGAGTATTTGGTATACGATAATAGATACTACTGTATACTACTGTGTTTGGCAAAATTGCCGCAGAAAATAATACCAAAAGAAACCATTAAGAACTGAATATGAAAATAAGCATGGCACTTGGGAGTTGGGAGGGCTTTTCTTCTCTTCTTTGTTTCTGTTTTTGAACAACTGATATCCTTCAGGACTGAGAACCATCAGTTACATTCGCAAACAGGATTACATTTCAAATCAGGAGGAATGTCAGAAACCCTGTCAAGTGAGAAGCAGCCCGATATGCCGCTCTAGTTGTCTATCTTGGGTTTCCGTCTTCTGGTTGAACAAAATTGTAGCACTTCCTTGTCAAACTCACACAAGCTTGCTGTATAGCTGTTTTCCCTGCTGCATCAATGAACTCTCTACTCGAATTCTGTGGGCCCATTAATCCAGTGTTTGGTTGTAGTATTTTAGTTATAGTCTGCCTGAATAGCGAATCCGCAAAGGCAGGGTCATAGTCCAGTCTGCCTGGATTAGTCTCAATCCATACATTCTCTCACATTTACCCCTCTCACTCCTCAATCGAAACAAACATGTACGGTTATAACAACCCGTACACAATCCCTATCTCAAACCGAAAAACCAACTTCGCTATAAATGACACTCTTCACTATGATTTCCCAATTCAGTCCCCTCCTCGCTATCTATCTCTTCCAACCTTAACACGTACCAAACGATGCCTGATCCTTACTTCTGTTCTATATAGAGTGTGTGACCGAAATAACGTTTATTCATATTCTAAGTTCTGTAAACCTGTTAAAAGTTCTTTTTTTTTTGCGATTATTGAAACAAGAACAAGTGAGCATTCCTTTTGCCCTGTACTCCTCTGGAACAACTAGTACTATCATGTTTTCCTTAGTTATTTGTCCCCTGCTATTTTCTAACCAAGGGTTTGTGCGGCTTTCTATATTCCACTTGAAAAATCATAGGAATTGCATAAAGCATCATGGGTGTGTGTGATCTGGCTGCTTCTCATTATAGGGTGCAGCAAGTATATACCCTCCTGCAGGTCCTGTCTCTGATATTATAATGAACGAAGCTACTACTTGAGAATCAATCGGAGCTTTTTTTAACCCCAAGTCCCAAGGGCTACCTCAAGTGTGGACAAGGATGAGCTGCAAACCGAGACATCCGGAGTTCGAAACATGGCAACCTCATGGGACCAGGTCAAAGAAGAGAAATCTCTTGTGAATCCCCTAGTCCCGGCGTGGATGGCCCCTGCCTTTGAGTAGACCGGGATGAGGAACAGTCGAGTTGCATGCAAGCTGGCCAGGACACCTCTCACCGTCGGGAAAAAAAGTCGGAGCTTTTTTTTACAGCATGCCTTGTCTCTTATTAAGCTCTTTTAATGCAATATATATATATATATATATATATATATATCCGAGGAAAAAGCAACTGCTCCAGAATTCTTAACACTCTGTAACTTTAGAATTCCTGTTTTTGTATGCACTTTGTTGTCCGTCTTTTTGTAGCAGACCGACGGCGGCGCCTTTCCAACACGAAGCTGGCTTAGGTTTTTGGAGTATCTTTTTCTGCATTTGCCTAGTATAGTTATAAGTCATTAGCAAAAATCAGTTGTTAAGGTGAATGGATTGTTTTTTTACCCTTTCTTTTGAGTTGTCCTCCAGAAACCCCTTTTCACTTTTGTCCCTATTTGGCTATTCTACAACAACAATGGCATCCCATAAGAGAAAGAAAAGAGATCCATTTACCTTTTCTTTTAATTTTGTTGAGCAGAAATATATCATCCCATCCATTATATTGAACAAAAACAGATTACATCGAAACAAAACAAAATTACAAATAAAACAATTACTTAATACTGTGTATTTATCTGCTACACCCTTTTAAGGAAAAATTATTCAGTGCTGTTGGAACATTGAGCGCTGCTCCGAAGGTGGTCCCCACACCCAAAAGTTTGAGAATTTCACGCCAATGTGTGGTGGAAGAGACTTTGGATCAATGTTCTAGAGTTTAGAAGCATGATTAATCTCTCCTGTTTAAGTGCCCAAATGACGACGGAGACGGAAGCATTGTACTGAAAGTGCCAAGTTAGCACTTTGGAGTGCAAATTTTCCAAGTCATGTTCAATATATTGGCATGAGTCGTGTTCAAATTTTCTAAGTCGTGTTGAAAACCATCATGAGGATATAATATCCTGGATATTATTTTCTTGCCCAACCATAGACAAAGCCTGAGCATCTCCACAACCCAAGTCTCTAAAATTGAGACCAAAATAGTATAAATTCTTAAAAGCAAACAATAATAACACTTTTGATTAAAAGAGGCACTTAAAAACACAGTTGTCTGTAGGGCTGTCCAAGAAAAACCGAAAACTGTGAAACCGGTCCGGACCGATCCGATTCGATCCGTGCTTTTTGGATTTTGTCTATAGATTAATGGTCAGGACACGGATTTAAAAATTAGAAAACCGTGAGATACGGATTAGGATTGGATTTTTATTTCAAAACCGTGGATTAACCGAACCGGACCGTGAGATATTT
>JAOTQK010000018.1:15124996-15154629 GCA_025642025.1 Rhododendron ferrugineum | reverse complement strand
CTTCCCTAAGCTCGGTGAAGCTCGGCGGCCACCTCTCCAAGCTCGGCGGCCACCTCCCCAAGCTCGGCGGCAACCTCCCTAAGCTCGGTGACAACCTCCCCAGGCTCGGTGGAGACCTTCCCGGGCTCGGTAGAAACCTCTCCAGGTTAGGCGGAAACCTCTCCAGACTCAGCAAGCATCCTCACCGCTCAACAAGGGGAAGAAAGGTCAAGGGTGATTTTCAGCCCCCCACACACGCAAAACCTGAAACCCCACTGCTCAACCACCGCCATGCCGGAAACCACCAATGATCGGGATGCAAAACGCCGCCACCGTTGCGCAGACCGCCGTGAATCCGCTGTATGTCGCCGATTCCAAAAACGCCTCGAGCAAGTCGCAAAACGCCTCGCATCCCAACCATCATCATTCACCACCGCTGAATATTAACGATGCACCTCCATGCTGCCGCCATGTACCTTGAATCCGCGCCACCACCACCATAAATCCAAGCACCACTGCTGCCGTGAAACAACCACCACTGCTCCCGTGAACAACCACCGCTGCCGTGAACATCCTCCATACTGCCGTGAAACATCCTCCTTGCTGCCGTGAACATCCTCCATGCTGCTGCCCCATACCGCCGCAAAACACCTCCTAGTTTTCTATTTCATAAAACTAAATGGTATGTAGTTTTATGAAATAGAAAACAAGTGTAGTTTGTGCAATTATTAGAGTATAAGGATACAAATACGTACTGTTTGTTACTCCAAAGACAAAAACTTAAGCTATCAAGTAGAGAGTTGTTAAGTTATTAATTGTCCAAAAACTTAAGTTGTTAGGTAATGAATCAACAATGTATATTATGCAATAATAGAGAGTGAAAATTTAATCTTAATGGTGTTAGATAATCAATGACCTACGTTATGCCAGGATCTAGAACCATCATGATAATCACAATACATTCATTAACAGGAAGTTAAATAATTAAGAATGGCATACCCAGATCCAGTAATGCGAAACTTGAGCGATCCAGTGATTGGTGGAGCAACCATAATTTTACTCGAGCATTAAGCCCTAGGTGGAAGACGAGTTTCTCCCCCTTGCCTTTCTTTCTAGTCATTTAGTATCACACATAAAATTGATGAAACCAAAAAAAATTGATGACCAAAAAAAAATTTGATGAAACCCTGTACGCTCTTTTATATAGGCAGAGAAAGGACCAATTTCTTTAATGAACATTATATTCACTTTCCATCAAAGTAGAGTTTATTTAGGAAACAACTTCTCTATTTAACCAATAGAATAAAATAAAGATATCGAGAATTCTATTAAACTCATAATCAATTTGTGACATATAAAACAGGTGGGCCACCACAATGACAAAATTAAAATTTAGTCTTACAGAGAGGAGTTAAATTCAAGACCTCTCCCAAGTCCCAACCCAATCTCTGGTGCTACGTTAATTAATCTATTCTTCCAAAAATCTAAATGGTTCCGAAATGAGCGTAACATTGTACAGCAAGTTACTCTAGTGTTTATGACACAACGGAATTTACGAAGAGATTAGTTGCATACTAATCAAAACGAGATAGGTACTTGTAGCCACGAGCAGTTCTTGAATCCACAAGAAAAATAGACAAAATCTGAATATTATTGATAAAAAGTTTCATAATTGAATAGGTTATAGCCCTTTTTATAAGACACTAACCCTAGAAATCCTACTGAAAAAGAAATAATAAATCATGCCAAAATAAGCGGCATTAAATAAAAGATATTTCCTAATTAATTAAAATAAAATCTTAATTCTTGTAGACCAAGAATCCTAATAAAGGTAGAAATCAAAATCAAATCGAATACGAAAAATTAATAATTCTAACCTAAACGAAAATATTCTTAGTAAAAATCTTATTCTAAAATAATAAAAATAAAATACAAAAACTCTCAATTTTTGTCCTACATCAGTTTAATAGCATCAACTAGTAAGGCTTCATTCTTTTAAACTTATAAGTCTGGAACTTATTTTGATATTTTTTTATTTTTCGTAACTTTTAGTTTAACTTTTCATCGTAATTATTGGGATTAATCGTTCTTCTCGACAAGACGAATCGGAAAAGTATAGAAGTATGGACCGATGATGAAAGAATTCAAATAAGACGACACTTTAGACAAATAAGACAGTTGTTTGATACTTTTTCCGTTTTTATGAAACTTTTTTTTGCTTTCGGTCATAATTTTGTAACTTTTTATACTCCTCTCATCGAGACAGATGATTAATTCAAAAAAATATCACGTGAATCTAACAAAAATTCAAAAAAAACTAACAAAATATACAAAACGAAGAAGAAAATTAAGTTAACAAGAATGCACTACTGCGGAATAACACAGCAGTTGAAATTTCAGTATTTCATCTGTGAAATTTCTACAGGAGAAAGGGTCCTCTCTACTAAACCAATAATTTTGTTCAAAAGGACCAAACTTTTTCTAGGAAATGGAAGAAACGGTCTTTCTTACTAGTCCTTGATTTCAAAGACAAAAGGTCTATGATGATGATGATAGATAGACTTGGTCGCAGTTTCATGCGGGGAGGTAACATCATTGGACGTTGAATTAAAGAAAAAATATGATTTAAAAATAAAAAATAAAAAACTACTACTATGATTTTTTTGTCTTTAAAAAGTAAGAAAAACGTTCTCCAATTGACTTCAGAATTATTAAGATGGGAAGAATGAATTATCAACCTCGATGTTCATATCAAACTCGAGTTACAAGAATTAACTATAAAATCAGGAAAAATAAAACAAAGCGAAGTTTCCGCTTATATATCCAAGAGTGAGACAACCTCCTAGCGTTTGTTTTGTAGCTAAGTATTTTTTTTTGTTTTTTTGTAATTCAAGTCTGAATATGTTGTTGTGATACTCGAATGGTAGATAATGGTGCGCGCGCATAAATGATAAATACGAAAATACTGGAGTATTTTCAATTTTGGAAAGTAGTATTTCATAGACTTTTGCGAAGCACAAAAATATTGACATTTTACCTGGAAAAAACAAAGGTTAACTTGGAGGAACTGCTTGGAGTTTTCTAGAAACCAAACACGCCTTCGTGATTCACACGAATAACAACTTTATTGACCTGCCATCGATCCCTTTATAGATTCCAAGAAATTACTACTTGTTCAAATGAAGAACCAAATTAGGAAACCACCAACTCTCTCTGCAGCCACAACTTCATGTGTTTTGACCGATGGTCATCCCATTTCTCCATTTGCGCTTCTTCTTTTTTTTCCCCCTTCGGCCCTTCCCGATACGCAAAGATGTCTGGACTAACTTACTCTCATATCGACTATTTTCCTTTTTCGGTCCGGTCGAAAGCAAGACGTCCACGCCGGGGATAGAGAATTTACAAAAGATTTCTCTCTTGCTACTTAATTCCAAAAAATACTAGAGACGAGGTTCTAAAGATCAATATACAACTATTTTTTCCATTAACATAAAAGATACGGAGTATGAAAAAAAGGATAACCTAATGGTAGGCCACTAATTTCGTACGAAAAAGATTGGCAGTTAGAACAAATCTAAAAAACTTTCCCAAAAAATTGTTAAACAAATCAAATGCCTATAATTTTGGTGAACGGAATTCTTGTTTCCGAAAGGAGGATATGGATTCTGTGCATACCATGATTTCGAATGCACCCATGCATTTTGTGATGGTGATCTCACCTCGTGTCCCATCTGATGTTCTAGTCATTCATTTTGTAGAATTTGCAAGTATATATTCATAAATCAAAATCATACTGATAATTGACTTCGTATATATATATTTTAGGACGAAATCAATTACTAGGTGGTAATTGACATCCGATCAATTAAATTTGTAAGTTCGATCAGATGATAACCGACATCTGATCAATATTTTCCTTTGCTTGAATTATCTATATAGTTTGCCCTTCAAGTGAACACTGAAGTAGACACGTAAGGGATCAACCATTGCGGACGGACCCGACTTCCTTGATACTCGATTTTGGACTTCTCTGCCATTTGAATTTAGACCATATAAAATAGTTACACCGCAGTCGCCTATCTTAACAATCAACGGTTAGCATTAAATCTTATTTCCACAACCCTAAACAATCAAGAACACTTTTAAACTGTTGCAATTGGATGAACCGAGAGAGAAGCTATTAAATTCTTACAAATAGCCCCATACGCGTCCAGATTGTGCACTGCATAGGATTCATACCCTTTTCCAAAAGAGAACGTGTGCACTTAAATTGGCGTCCTATCAGCGTTGAGAACAACTACTTCGGGTGTACCCTTGCATTCCCTTTGGTCGGAGAAGGGAAAAAAAAAAAAACCCCGGGGACAAGATTCAGCACAAATTTGGAGCACACATTGGTGTGGAGTTCACCTCCAAATATGTAGACTTCACGCTACTATGTGATTTAGATTCGTAATCAATCTTGTCCTAATAGGGCATTGAATAATTTCTCGATTGACAATTAAACATTATAGGATCGTTACACACTATTCGACCACAACTCTGAATAAAACTGGGTCCAGAATTGCGGTTGAAAGACATGTATATAGAGTCTCTCTCAACATTAACCTTTTTAAACTTGACTGGATATCCTAATCTCCCCGTCCCTCTCTCTCTAGGATCCCCTCCCTCTCCTCTCTCTCTCTCTCTCTCTACCATTTCCGCCAATGAAGGGGACCAAGCCCGCGCGAAACCTCATAGCCCTCAACAACTCCCATTCCCTTAGATGACTCCTGTCATCATCTCCGCCGCCACCACCACCATAATAATCACCCTCCTCGCCATCACCCTCTCTCCAGCCCATGCCCTCGGCGGCTCCGCCACAACCCTCGCTGTCATCTACAACTCCGCCACCGTCTGCGGCATCCTCGCCCAACAACAAACCCAGCGAATCCAATGCTGGCAGCCCAACTTAAACGCCCAACAACCCATCACTCTCTCTCCAAACACCATCTCCTTCGACTACATCGCCGGCGGCCGGAACACCCTCTGCGGCGTCAGGTCCGGCGGCGCCAGACTCCTCTGCTGGGACTCCAACTTCACCCCAAAAAGAATCTACAACAACGACGCGGCGCCGTTACAGGACCTCACAATGGGCGACGACCAAATTTGCGCCCTCACAAACACTAGAACCGTCAAGTGCTGGAGAGGAGGAGATAAAATATCTGCTCAATTTCAGTCAATCTCATCTGGGTCAGGGTTTTCTTGCGGAGTCTTGATGAATAACAACAGCGTTACCTGTTGGGGTAGCAATTCAACAATGGCGAGATTTATTCAAGCCCAGTTCGTTAATTTATCCATGTCGAGTGTCTTTGTTGGAGTCAGTAGTGCTTGTGGGTTGAATCTAACTGGGTTTGTGATCTGTAAAGGAAGTAACGATTCTGGTCAATTGCAAGTTCCATCCAATTCGGCTTTCGAGTACTCTGGTCTGGCACTCGGGGCTAATCATGTTTGCGCAACTCGCAGATTGAACGGTTCGGTCATTTGTTGGGGTGCAAGTGGAGAGTTTTCAAGTAATTCAACAGAGGGGGTCTCGTTCGAATCGATCGTGGCAGGATTGAATTTCACTTGTGGATTGACTACGAGTAATTTTTCGGTCATTTGTTGGGGGCCTGGCTGGCCTAGTGATTCAACTTCAGGGCTTAGTCTTCCATTACCCAAAATACTTCCAGGGCCATGTGTTGAGTCCAATTGCAGTGATTGTGGTATATACCCTGAGTCTCAAAGCCTCTGTTCTGGTTCTGGCAATATATGTAAACCTTGTGGTATTACAATTCCAGTTCCGCCGCCGCAGCCGCCACCGTTCCCACCACCGCCAGCTGTCACTCCCACTCCATCACGTCCATCTAGGGCTCTGAGAAAGGGTTTATTAGCTTTCGCGATCGTCGGATCAGTCGGAGCCTTTTCGGGTGTTTGCACCATAATTTACTGCTTGTGGACGGGCGTTTGTTGTGGGAAAAAGAAGATTCACAACTCGGTGCAACCTACTGTCACTCGGTCCAACTCGGTTCCCGGCGGCGGCCAGCCGTCGAGTCCCAGCCCCGTTTCCAGGTCCTCCACCATCCGGCGGCAGGGGTCGAGAATAATGCGGCGGCAGAGGAGCGGAACCTCCTCTAAGCACACCGAAAGGGCGGAGGAGTTCTCCTTCAACGACCTGGCGGCCGCCTCGGACAACTTCTCCCCGGCGAACAAGCTCGGTGCCGGCAGCTTTGGTATAGTTTACAGAGGGAAATTATGGGACGGGCGGGAGGTGGCCATTAAGAGGGGAGAAACGGGGGCGAAAACCAAGAAATTTCAAGAAAAGGAGAGCGCTTTCGATTCCGAAATAGCGTTTTTGTCCAGGCTGCATCACAAACACTTGGTAAGCCTTGTTGGGTATTGCGAGGACAGAGATGAGAGGCTTTTGGTTTACGAGTACATGAAGAATGGAGCATTGTATGATCATTTACACGACAAAAACAACGTCGAAAAGAGTAGCAGCGTGTTGAATTCATGGAAAATGAGGATCAAAATCGCCCTAGACGCGGCTCGTGGGATCGAGTACCTCCACAACTACGCGGTTCCACCGATCATCCATCGTGATATAAAGTCCTCTAACATTTTGCTTGATTCGAATTGGACTGCTAGAGTGTCTGATTTCGGGTTATCGTTAATGGGTTCGGCGTCCGATAGAGGTTTCAGGCCGGCGAAGGCGGCCGGGACGGTCGGGTACATCGATCCGGAGTACTACGGGCTAAACGTGCTGACGGCGAAGAGCGATGTGTATGGACTCGGGGTGGTGTTGCTTGAGCTCTTGACGGGAAAGCGGGCGATATTCCGGAGCGGTGGAAGCGGGGGAGAGCCGACGAGGGTGGTGGATTACGCTGTTCCGGCGATTCAGGAGGGAGAAATGGGGAGGGTGTTGGACCCGAGGGTGGGGCCGCCGGAGGTTAGCGAGGCGGAAGCGGTGGAGCTGGTGGGGTACACGGCGTTGCATTGTGTGAATATGGAGGGGAAAGATAGGCCAAGCATGAGTGATATTGTGGCTAATTTGGAGAGAGCATTGGATCTTTGCGGTGATAGCCATGGCAGCATCTCCAGTGGTCCAATCTCCATTACTTCAGAGTGAAAGTGAAACAAAATGCAAAATTTGATTTTTGATATTCTTCTTCTTCTACTTTTTTTTATTTATTTTTTGTTGGCTAATTTATTTTGAATATAGTTTTTTGGGTGTAAAGAGTAGTGGTTGGGCTAACATGAGCTGTTAGTTTAGGATTTTGTGAGCAGTGACAGCCACAAAGCAGCATTGGTAATGATCTATTTTTTCCCAAGGAAATGATTCTTCATAATATCTGTTTTGTCATGGCCCTCTCTCTCTCACTTTCATGTTCATGAATCTCTTACTCATAGTAGTTGTTAAAGGGCAAGAGAGGCACACTAAGAGCATGTACACCAACCTAGTTAAAAGAGCATTTTAGGTATTTTAGCTAAACAAAATTTAAAATGTGCACTGTACCAGCCTAGGTAAAGAGAAAGTCATTTTTCATTTTTGAAAAATGCTCGGTACTTATACAGAGATACTATTCACAAGGTATCCATTAAAATACTACGGAGTATTTATTTTCTCTCTCCTCCCTTCCCCTCCCTCATTTTCTCTGGTCCTTTCCTCGCCGATGTACTGCGACTCCCTCATACACACAATCCACTATACTCCTCTCTCTCTTTCTCTTTTGAACTCAGAATGGACAACTAGAACCAAGTCCTTCTTCCGCCGCCCAAAGGAGATCGAGAAGACCGAGAGCGTCCCCGACAGTTGTGCTGGAGACAGGCGGCGGGTTTGAGGAGGAGCCGTCGTCAATCTGGTCTTGTTGGTGGGATTTGGGATTTAGGTCTTTGAGTTCGGAGTTCGGTTCTGATTCTCATTGAACGGTTCTAATACTCGTCAATCGGTTCTAATTGTTGTTGATTGAGGTTGGTGGTGAGGGATCTGGTTGTTGTGGATTGAGGATTGACGACGGCGGTGGCAGTGGTTGAGGATCTCGGAGGAGGAGTATTATATCTTATTTAATGGGAATAAAGAAAATAGTAGAGACTGGTGTAGTGTGAGAGGAAAATAAGGGTAGGTAAAGTAAAAAAGGTACTTTTTGGTTAGGTATTTCGCCTATTGTTGATGTACAAGCTCTAAGAGCAAGTGCACCAGCCTAGCAAAATCCCATTTTGTAGCTATTTTACCGATGACAGACATAAAACAAGGATACAGCAGCTTCGGCAAACAGGGAGTTATTTTCCCTTTGTGCACTGTAGCTCTCCAGGTTTATCGAGAGACTATTCACAAGGTATCTACTAAAATATTATTTTCTTTTCTCTCTCCTCCCTACCCCTCTCTCGTTTTCTCTCGTTCTTCCTCTCTACCACATAGTATGCCGACGATCGGCGACAAAGATAAGTCTGGGATGTGGGTTTGAAGTGATGATCGGCGTCGATCTTCAACGGTGAGGTCCGACGACCTCAATCTCTCGCGACCCGGTGACCTCAATCTCGCCTGGCTTGCTCCGGCGACCTCCACCGCGACGGCAACGGCATAGACGGGTTGAACAAAGCATATCTGTAGCCATAGGGGTGTGTGTATAGAAGTATATGTATCTATAGGTGGAGTATATATTTCGAACAGCTATATATATGTATATACATACATGCGTATAATATTTTATGAATTTTTGGTGGATAAAGAGAAGATGATAAAGAGACTGGTGGAGGGTGAGAGGAAAAAGTTGCTAGGTAAAATACAAATTGTACTTTTTGAGTAGGTATTTTTGCTATTCTTTGTGTACATGCCCTAAGACGCAAAGTTCTGCTATGGTCTAGGCGCAAGGCACAATACTAGGTGTTGCCGTTATCAAAGCAAGACGCCCTTTAGCGAGAAAAAGCCATGAAGAATACATAGATGTCAAATGTACTCAATTTACAAAAAGTTGACAAAAGTGGGGAAAAAAAAAAAAAGAGTGGAAACAGCTGTCCACTATTTCTAAATTTTTTTTTTATGTATTTGTTTGTAAATTTATGCAAAAATCAAGAACTAATTTATATATTACTCCCAATCAGCAGCACTTATACATAATTGGAGATGTATGTACAAATGTAGAGAGAGAGAGACTCGAGTCTTCGATAGACTTGCGTTGCAAATTTCGAAGAAGACGACATAGAGAGAGTCAATTTCGCTGAAGATCTGGCAAGTAGGAGAGCTTATCCGGATGGTAAGTTGTCAATCGGGTCGGGTCTTCAATTGCCCTAGGTAAGCCATCAGTGGAGTTCTCAGAGTGAAAATTCACTTTGATAACGTGTTTTTTTGACACTTTAGTATCATCATCCGATATCTAAAAACCAACCATGTTAGGCGACATCGGGCTTTCAGACTAAATTTATCGGGAGCATTGTCAGGCGATCATCTCCCGCATTCGATCCAAGTTGCAACTTCCTGAGATTTTGCTTCACCCATTTAGGGGGATGTTCCGTCTTCTTGTTGCCCCTTGTGTTTTCTCTTTGCTTCATAATGTACTTAGAAAAAATAATAGCAATAATAAGAAGAAGAAGAAAATTGATTTCCACGCTCCATTTTTGTACGCAGGCACTCCACTTTGATATCCAATACAAAGTGGAGCGCCTGTGTACATTTTTGGAGCGCCAAAATAAGTGTCCTAATAATAAACAACCATGTGAATACAGTGAATCACATCGAATGAGTTCAGACAGGGGTACATGAAAAATTCTTCCTCTTTGGTTTTTCCCATTGCCACATTTGATATGATCGGTCAACAACAGATAGTGACATATCCACGAGAGTTGTCTGTGTGTTAGACGTTCTAAAGTGCATTCACATAGCAATTTTTGGCACTCCTACTTCAGGAAGTTTGAGTGCACAAGTGTGAAAGCAAGTCTAGACGATGAGAAGCCCCCAAAAGTTAGGTAATTGGGATTCAATTCTTGAAATTAGGTCACAAGAAAGTAATTTATTGTTAATTTTTAAGTCTCGGAGTGAATGATCTATCTTTAGCTGGACCGAAGAAGAAAATTAGTTGCAGTACACGCAGGGACGGACCGAAGCGGGGACACGTGCACCCACTCGAACGCGTGCTCCCGCTCAAAATTAAAATATTTTTTTTATAAATTAGCATAATTATGAAAGTGTGCTAATATATAAACATACACACTTGCATATATCTCGAAAAACACATACAAAATTAGTTTTATGTCTGAATTTCATTATATAGTGTATTTTATACTTATTGCTTTACGAACTGTTTGTCTATTTGAAGCTATTATAATACCCCCACTATTTTTATATTCTTGGCTACGCCACTGTCCCTGAGTACACGCAAACTGGCCGGGACCGTCGAACAAAGGAAAATACTACCTACTGTGGTCCAACCTTTTGATAGACAAATACATAGGAGTAGTATATTTAAAGCTCACACTTTGGGCTGATTTTTAAAGTGTAGTAGGAATTTGACTTTTGACATACTATTCAACAAAAGCAAGCAGTCAATTAATGCAGAGGAAAAAGAGAGAGAGGGACAGGAAGGTAGGATAGTTTTACTAATCCGAGAATCAAACGCCTTTTATTAATGCATAATTTCGAGGACCCCCACGTGAGACTCTTTGCAGAATTCATTGAATCCGACGGTGCCTCGGAACTTAAATACTAGCAATCGATGATTCACACCTTCAGTTGAAGAATCATAAATATTACTCCGTAGTACTGAACTTGTGATGAATATATATATATATATATATATAGGATCTATAATGATGGGTGGCCGGTGATCCACCTCATCCCTTCAATTCTTGTTAGATGCTACAATAATGAGGTAGTATTATCCACCTCATCCCCGTTTCGTTAATGTTTTTAGAAGTATTTTTTAAGTATTTATTTTTTGCTTTACGAGACAAATGCTAAACATGGCCTAATTCTATACAAATCTATGCACAGAAACAAAAACCACCACGAATGAATCATTCATTGAATTCACCTCTACCTAAAAATTTATTTGGTGATTTTGGGACGACATCACGTGGTAATAAGTATTACCTTAACTTTACAAAAATGTGTGACATACGAGGGTGTTGGGGCACCGCCACACAATGTCCGGAGAACATGAAATAATTACTCAAAGAAGGAGAGATGATGGTCATACTCATGCAGATTTAACAATGAATTTGCAGTATCTAAACGGTAAACATTCTTCCAATAATTGTACAGTACTTGTCTACCTTTGTCTTGGGAATATTCAAGGTGTAGGTGGCACATGGCGATTGATGAGCAACTTCAACCAGACCAAACATTTCCAGCCACGTGGCAGATGACCTTTTTAGCAGAACACTGCCACATGGCATTCCGAGAACACTAGATTATTTCTCCAATTTTAGAAATTTGGGACCTTTAGAGATTTTGGTTGGTCTCGAATTTGTATTTTTTTCTTTGCTTCGTCTACATAAGAGCATCTCCACCATTTACTCAATTTTTTTACTCAAATTTGAGTAAAAGCTTAGTTTGATATCACTCCTTCCAATGGCAAACCTATGTTTTACCCAAATCTGATTGCGCTGGGCGTTGAAATTGTAGGGAATTCAAGTGAATGGCAAAAGTGTAAATAGTAGTGATCAAAAAAGAGCCATTTCAAATTTGGTGCAAGATTTGGTTCTCTATCAAATTTGATGAAAAATTGGAGTAAAACCTAAATTTGGTAAAGAGTGGAGCTCTAATTTTGGTTGTTTTTACTCAAATTTGAGTTTGAACTTTGAGTAAGGAGTGAAGTGACAGGGGTGATACCGGTTCGGTTTTGACCGGTTTTGGCATATTTTTCGGTCGAAATCGGTTATCTAATTTGAGATTTTTAGAAACCGGAACCGGTTGAGATAATACGGTCCGGTTTCGACCGGCTCAACCGGTTTCAGTCCGGTTTTCATTCATGGGCCATATTTTGGGCCCAACATATAAAAAAATCCACAATTCAACCCACAAAATATCAACCAAAAATCCATAATTCAACCCCTTTTTTTGAGCCCAACAAAAAAAGATCAATTTTGAGCCCAATACATAAAAAAGGGGAAAATGACGGCCCATGACGTGTTTTGATAATTAATACCCGCTAAGGACAAACTAAGAACATTTGTTAAAACTGAAAATGTCCTTGACGGGTATTAATTATCAAAACACATCCTTGACCGTCATTTTCCCTAAAAAAAAACCCATAAAAACATCATTAAGCGCATAAAAACAGTTTATATATGTATGTATGTATTATACGTTTTTATATATATGTATATAATTTATACATATATATAACTGGTCTGGTTTCGACCGGTCTTTAAAACACATAAACCGGATCGAAATTATTTTTTCGGTTTATAAAATTTTATAAACCGGAACCAGATCGAAATTATTCGACCGGTTTGAAAAATTCGGTCCGGTCCGGTTTTTCCTGTTTCAATCGAATTTCTGGTCTCAGCTAACAGCCCTAAGTGAAGATGCTCCAACAAAGCTTTTAATCATTCATTGATTCGTAGTTGATAGAGATGGTACTACTCCACAATTGATTATAGTTCGATTCTTGGGATTAGGTTAATCGAAGTGCACGTAAACTAATCCGAATAATCCTGATTGAGAGAGAGAGAGAGAGTGAGTGTGTGTATTACCTATTCCATGACCCAAGTTCCAGTCCAACACCGGAGTATCAGCATGTATGCATTATATGGCTTAATTTTCGTGTGCACGTGCTGTGTTTTATTCAGATGTTTCTTGGGATCGGACTGTGTCTCCGCTGAGTAGTAGCGTGTCAAATATGAGCTCCAAGCTGAAATTGTTGGAAAAACACTTCTTTAATTAATTAATTTCATTATTAGTATTCAATTAGTAGTACATAAACAAATCCACACACCGCCGCTGAAAGCTTCATCAACTCTAAAGGGCAAAACCCATAATTCCTCTCCATGCCGACCCATTCTCTAATCACCCCAACTAACTCAATTATCGAACCATCAAGTTCTTCTCAAAAGCATGCAGTTGGTCCAAAATTAAACCATTTTTTTTGAGAATTTTTAAATCAAAAAGTATAGCTCTTCCATGACTCCAGAAGACTAAACCATCGAAATCATGATAACAATTAATAGCACCAACAAAGTGTCTGTTTATTTATACTACAAAGGTATATATATAGTAATGAGCAATGTTATGAAAATTGTTAGGCGCTAGTCAGGTGGAAAAGTAGCGCCTCTCAATTTCCTAATTTAGGCGTTCACCACCGCTTGGTGTCTAAATAAAGAGCAGGCGTTGACTAGTCAGCCAAATTTTAGAACACTGGTAATGAATTGGCTAGAGAGATGATGTATATTTCATTTGTTATAGAAGTCAAAATACAATGGAGACTAGGAAATCAACAAATAAATCCAAAACTTAGACCACTGTTTCAAGCTTCTTCTAGAACATTGGTTGTGAGTAGTCATAAATAGAACAAGAAAGATACTACTAATTTATTAGTAGAAGATGGTCCACCCAAAGAAAGTTAGGGGGTGTTTGGGAGCCTACTTTTTGACTTTTCATTTTCAACTTTTTAGCTTTTTGGCTTTTTGGATTGTGGTGAGAATGTATTTTGATTTTGATAGAGTGTTTGAATGATAAGTAGAAAATGCATTTTGCAAAATGAGTAGTGTTTGGGAAGATATGGAATGAAAATGAATTATGGGTTGGTATTTTACCATGTTGCCCTTGGTTATTTAATATGGTATATAATGTTTATAAATAAATATTTTAAGCAATTTTTTACCAGTTATATTGTCAATTAGTTTTTACAAGTTATATTGTCAATATTTTAATATGATATGTACAGAATCCACGTGGGTGGACAGAAACAGGGTTACTGTGAGGGATGGATTTAGTAATTGTCAAATAAAGGAGTGGGTAGTCTGGTAATTGTACATTGCTAGGGAAAAAGCCATTAATCCCAGAATGGGAAAAACACCTCTTGGCCTCTTTTTCCGTTTTGCTCTCTAAACACAAAAACTGCAAACTCATTCTACCATAATGTGTTTTGAAAAAAACACCCAAAATGGAAAAAGGAGATAATGAAAAGTTGAAAAAGAGGGATCCAAACACCCCCTAAAAATGCACTGACCTCTATGTTAATTCCGATTTGGAGTATACATTGAGATTTGGTCAGAGATCCGGGGGTTTCTTCTTCTTTGTCTTGTAACCACAATAAATTGCTGCAGCCATAGCCAACAGAAGGATATAACAAATAGAGGGAGAACAATGTTACGGACACAATTTTAAAACACAGCTCCAGATATATGTGTGTCTGGAATCGTTAGATGCATATGAGTCCACATACATACATCCAAATGCTTACTTCTACCGCTAAAAAAAAGAAAAGAAAAGAAAACCTGCAGTCTTGAGATTTGTTTCAATTCATTCGTCGATCGCGTCTCTTTCTCCGTTCGGGTACAAAATGTTTCAGCATCCGTCTCCTTATTCTAAGAGAGATAAGCAAAATGAAATTTGATTTTTAGCTCAGTGAACATTCGCCAATAGAGAGCGAAGGCATGGTAAATAATCAAGTAAGAAAGACGGGAAAAAAAAAAAAAATTCTTCCATAATTCTGTCATCAAGAGGAGGGCGGGCTTGGCGCAATGATAAAGTTGCTCCATTGTGACCAAGAGGTCACGGGTTTGAGTCGCGAAAACAGCCTATCTGTTTGCAAATGGTAAGGTTGTGTACATCAACTCTTCCCTATACCACGCAATAACAGGACCTCGTGCACTGAGTTTGCCCTTTAATTATGTCATCAAGAGACAAGAATAAATAAAACATGCGTTAAACCCTAAACTCTGATATCTATAGAATGAGTGCTACCGAACTATCTGCTTCAAAAAGATAGTTGTAAGAAGGAAACTTCACCCTTAATTCTACAATCGCAACAAGGATGAGCTCAGAAAGGCCATCATGGGGGCAAAAGATGCAATAGCTTCGGTTAGAGCAAAGCCCAAATGGCATAACCATATTAGCCAACGATGGATTTTGCGCCGCAGAATAAATCGTTACTGTCAATCTCAATGGTGCAAGATCGCAGAAAGGTCACTACACAGCATTTTCTACTTCCTCCAACCCCAAGCTATGGCACCAAAGTTAATGCACATCATCTCCACATCCTCCCCACTGGAAGGGATGCTTGTTTCAATAAAGGGGTGACTGAGTAAAAGAAGTGCAACATATACAATGCAGAAAGCAACATGATGGCAAGCAGGTTGACGAAGGCCGTATCTTAACTGAGTCAAGATGACCACCATATCTTAGCTACAACAGATAGTCATAATTTTATTAGGCATAGGACCAAGCAGTGACTACTATGGTTCTAAGTGTTGCCCACATTTATGTATCTGAACATATCTCCAAATACAAGATACATACTCTATTAAGCACCAAATACATACCAACTACAATTTAGAATAACTTCAGGCGTTGACCTTTGGCTGCATAGCTAAACAAAAAAAAACCTCAGTCGTGGGCTTTTGAGGCTTTTATGTGTCATGGGCTTGCCTCACCAGCCTCTAGAAGAACCGAGGCTCGTGACGACAAAAGCAAGTTTGCTTCCAGGCTGCCTGCATTTTGCAGTCAGATTTTTCTTCTTTTGGTTCTACGGCAGCAGGCTAACACTAAAGGAATTGACGTTGCATGACACATCAAGCCTCAAAACCCTAATTGAGGCATGATTCTGTCCAATGTCTTTGATACTATTACCAAGAAACTTCACCTGCCACACTAACTGAAACCTTCTTTCTTCTTGTACACTGGCGGTTGCGTAAAGCCCATTGCTCAAGATAATTTTTAGTATGTAGCTGTCCTCATTCCGGTATCAAGCTTATTCAACCAATGGGAACATAGGCTACGCATGTTGTCGCCAGAACTTATAGAGCAATTCATGGAAGTACAAGTATACGCACTTCTTACGGTTTTCACTGAGCCTACTTCATATTACATGTAATTCTCATATTAGATAGTTGTCCTTGTCCACCTGGCTTTGCTTGAATCTGCTGTGTTGATTCACATACCCAAAGTTTCAGGTGAGGCCATGATCAATTGGGGAAGATTTAAGGGTGCAGAGGAGGGGGGATACGGTGTCCCCTAGACAAGAGGGGGGGACACAGTAGCATTTTCCATTTACATATCTCCTGTTTCGTCTCATTCTGCGTACTCATCTGCTAAAGAAATTAATGCAAAACACGGTCAATGTTCAAGTACTCAGAGAAAGAATGAACTTTATTGATGGTTCAAAAGTTTACAAGTGACAAAATCTGAACATATAAAAGAAAAGACAGAGAAGATTGTGTATTATAACCTTGAAAATAACTACATTACATTCAGAAATGGTAGACGACTGCAGCATAATTTTATAAGGGACTCTTAACTTTTTCTTCAGAAGTGAGTGGTGCCAGAAAAGGTAGGGTTTCGTCCCCATCTAACAATTGCGGATCCCCAAGCAAGACCAGCCCCGAAACCTGCAGCTGCAATGGTATTTTTTTCTTCCAAAGTGAGTGATGCTAGGAACGGTAGGGTTTCATCCCCATCTAACAATTGCGGATCCCCAAGTAAGACCAGCACCGAAACCTGCAGCTGCAATGATATCGCCCAATTTTACCTTCCCACCTCGTACAGCTTCGTCCAATGCCAATGGAATGGATGCTGCACTTGTGTTGCCATAATTCGCCAAATTAGATATGACTCGTTCTGGCGGGACCTCTAATCGTGTTGCAACTGCATCGATGATCCTCTGGTTTGCCTGCATAAAAACAATCCTTTCAATAGACAATAGCAAGATGTAAAGTGCACATGAGAAATCATCATTGGGTGCATCTACAAACAAGAATGTATTCATGGTGCAGTACTCTTCTTTCAAACTCATGGAAAGTGCTATGCTCATTTTTCTTTACAATGAGGAAAAACAATAGCTGCATATCCGCTGAGATACCTACAATTAATGTGACAATCAAAACTAGTAGAAGATCGAAGTAGGAAACGCCTCGTGGAAAGTCGGAAGTAGCAAAGTTTTTTGGAAACAAAAGTCCGATGCACTTGGGATGCAATCGTACACCATGTACACAAATAGAGGCAGACATACTTTCAAACTCTCTTTACCATCACCAGGAAGAAAGAAACTAAACAATCAGTGGAAAGTAATCATTTCATGTTATAAAACATGCCCAAAGCCCCTACAGCAGCAAGTGAAAAGTCAAGATTTGGATGCATATTTGTTGAGATCATCTTTGCAAATTTGCAGAAATCCGGACAATCTGACAATTCAATAGTAATTTCCCAATATTCAATTCTCATAGACAAGATTTGTAATACCCACAGGAGTAGTACGGTAACCACCGTATTAACAGAATAAATAGGGGGAAAGAGGACAGAAGAATTTGTCAAATCCACCAATAAACTAGTTTTACACGAAGAGGATGAAAACCTAAAGGTCCAATATCCTTATACTAGCATATTTCTGTCTCATACCTGATGGAGCAGCAACCAATCAATGCTAGACACCGTGAGACCAGCCTTTTGGAGGGCAGATTCTATTGACTGCGGCACACATCGAACAGCAAAGCGAAATACCTCGTTACCTTTCATCTGGATGCAGGAATATGAGGAACGTCTAGGAGGGAAGCCTAACACTGAACCATTAGAACCAAGAGCATGATCCACTTCATTTTCGACAATTGGGGCGTTCAAGTTCCTGCATAGGGGAGAAGCAAAGTTTAAGCCACCAATCAATCTTTCCTCCACTTAGAAAAAAAGTTTGGTTTCTAAGGAAGATGATAACACAAACCTTTGGCCGCCGCCATCGCTATGCATGTCAAATCCAAATAAACCATCCTCTTCACTGTTGCAGGCCTGCAGAATAATAGGAATATCAATACCGGTAAAACGAGGTAATTTACCACTAGTACCTACAATTTGCGGAATGGAAGCAAATAACTATACTTGCAAGTAACACTAGATATCAAGGTTATCAATACCGTTCCGTACCGGTTCATACCAGCCGGTACGTCCCGTTTTGACAGAAAACTGGTATTGTGAACTACCAATTCCGTTCTGGCCAGTTTACCGGTCAATGTCGGACAATCTCAGGCGTCTCAGTCTAGTTCCGGTAGTACCGGGCTGTTTCGTCATGTACCGATCTGGTATCTGCAGAATCAGAGAACGACGGTGAACGTAGGAGAAAGGTCGTTCGGTGCTGGTTTCGCCGGTGATATACTTTAAAGTCAACTACGTATTCTCTCTTTCAAACAGGAGTATATCACTTGGATAAAGGTAACTCCCTTCCTATTCACTACTCGAAAAAATAAAAGAAATATTCGAAAGTAGTTTGTTAGAATAACGAGGCGTATTATTTGTTAAAAATAATGGGAATCTGTGATATATGTACTATTCACATTTTTTATGTTTCTTTATGGAAAAAAGTGAATATTTTTACAAATTATAATATTTTTACCGATAAATCCAAAACGGTATCCGAAATATTGCCAGTACCGGTACATACCGTACTGGTGAAGAAAACAGTACCATAGCCAGTACGGTATTCAAAACCTTGCTAGGCATACTGAATATTTGATGGGAGAAGGAGAAGTGAAGGCTAATTAGAGGAAGATACTAGAAATAGAGAGGTGGAGATTTGGGCCGAAAGGAGAACTTAATATTTGTTTTCCCTATTTTCATGACATTGGCTGTACAAGTCAAAATATGTTATCTGTTGTCCGCCATAGAGATTTTGGAAGTCTAGAATTGTCTCCATTAGTCAGTAATCAGTATCTTTCTCAGCGATCTTGAAATCTTTGTCCTTACAGAATTCGGGGATATATGCACGGCAAATCTTTGTGCGCTGAAGACAGCATGTTACAGCTGACAGCGCAACTCAAATGAAGCCACAATCAATTTCAACCCTATTCCCAGGCAGTTGAGGTCAACCTATAAATCATTACTAACCAGAGATCCCTCGCAACAAGTTTCCTAATACTCACAAACTAATCCATAGAAGAACGAGCCAACCTCACACCCTTTCCATCTAAAATCCCCCAAGACCTTTCATCTATCAGTTAGAACCCTACTCCACAACTCTCCAAGATCTAAAGCAACCATGAAATGAGTCAGTCTTCTAAATGTATCCTATAACTGTGTCGGCCCTCAACAGTAGGAGAAGTGTATGGGATACATGACCGGCATGAAAAATAAGATACTTAATTATGATAGAAGTCCATCTTATGAATGAATTGGTCCTTTGACACATTGTGAATACTATCTCACTCATAAGATACAAGATTGTCTAAACAAACATGATTGTATTTCCGTGTCCATTTGTAATTGTACTAGGAAAGGGAATTCCATGAATCCAACACGCAGCTATATAACCGCACCCGACACCGGTACCGGTTCCATGTAACCTAATGCGGTATCCTCAATTCGAATGGTTTGCATATAAATCTGCAAGTAGCGGTGGTGGTCAGTGGCTGCTAATTACGAGAGTATTCCAAAGATCTTACAAGCATAGGAAGCTGTATAATCCCACAACTGTCGAGCAGACATGAGGCTCAGTTTGTCAAACAACTTCAGTTTTTTTAGATGAATCAATTTTGCCCCAAATGATGAAAAATGTTTTACTTAAAACAACATTTCCACACTTCTGTGCAACCAATAAACAGAAAATCAATACTATATTTTGAAGAACAACATTTTAAGCCAAGAAAAAAAAACGAAGCCGCAAATTTTAGAGAACAAATAGGGTCATTACTTGTACTAGTACTGCACCAGCAGCATCCCCAAAGAGAATACAGGTCCCTCTGTCAGTCCAATCAACAGAACGAGAAAGAGCATCAGCCCCAATCACGAGAACATTACTAAAGCCACCTCCTGCAATTTACAGTTGTAGATGGGTCAGTTTTGATAAATGTTGCACAATTCTATAACCCATACAGCAAAGCAAACAAAAGGTTACCCCTGATATAACAGGCAGCTGAAACTAGACCCAACAAAAACCCACTACAAGCAGCCGTAATATCATAAGCCAATGGGTTTCTTTTGCAGCCTAGTGCCTTTTGGATCTGAAATGTGAGATAAAATACATTTGTAAAAAGCACATAAAACCTCTGAAAAGAGTTCGTGATACTGAATTTCGAAGAGATCAACAACCATAATCAGGAAATAGTACTTAAAAAGGAAATTCAGCCGTAGATAACTTAGTGCTAGCAAAGCCTAAGTAGGCAAGGAATCAATATCCATCCATATGCTTAGTTGCCTAAGATAGTTTTAAACAGCAATTGATCAACTGGGGCTACCTCATCTCACTAGGAGGTATTTGCTGCGGCAATTTCTCCCCTTAATGGGCTATTAGTTGGGTTGGCTTATAATGATTGTGGACTTGTTTCCAGTTTTAGTGGAATTCTGATACTTGAATTCTCCTACTGCTTGTAATCAAAGAATAAAAAACAGCAATTTCATTGCCGTTATACATGGGCAAAAAGCTATATTACATAATTACAATAATAACCAGAAAACATAACACAACTGTCTTCACTATCCCTTCACGGGTGGTGGGTTGGGAAGTCTCAACCCCAAAAGCATAGCAAAGTTTGGTGTCAAAGTAGCAATCAGTATCATTGCCCTACAAGGCATAAACGGCTACCCAATTCTATCTAATAGGCGGAAACTAATTAAGAGCGTGCCTTGGCATTTTGAATAATACGTTGAGCATATGGTATTTTGAATGTCCTCATCATGCACTTTCTAAAACCCAAGTCTTTAACATGAACTATGCGGATACATTGCTCTGAAAATTGCTGTAAATTTTGTGTAATGCAATCGATTATGGGTAATTTAAAATCAGAAACAATAGTGCTGTTATGAAAAGCAATTCTACGGACTAAGCCACTGGTGAGCAGCTCGTACAAGAGTGGATAAGTTCATTCAAGCTGGTTCACTAATTAAACAAGCCAAACTCAAGATTCAAATTTGGGCACATGAACACAATACAATTTATTGTAATTGCATTCCAAAACGATATATGCGAACAATATTGTTAAAGCATCCAACTCAAAACCAATTGACAATGACCGGAGAGGCTGCCCAGGCTCATATACTAGTTTTGAAGGTTATAATTAAGTAATTAACCAATGTGGGACAAGCTTTAACACTCCCCCCGCGCGTGCAATCCTGACCCGCACGTGGAGAGGTAAACATCAGATCCTAACATTGGACCATCACGAAACATGGTGCACTTATGGCACAAACAACGGGCCAATTTGTCCAAAAGCCTCCGAAAGCCTAGCTCTGATACCATGTTAAAGCATCCAACTCAAAACCATTTGGCAATGAGTGGAGGACCGCCCAAGCTCATATACTAGTTTTGGAGGTTATAATTAACCAAAATGTGGGACAAGCTCTGAGAAGTTACACGATTCACCTTTTCCAAAAGTCACAGGTATATTTCTCTTAGAATATTTCTATTCTGGAAATGTCAGATTCCATTCTCACATAGTCACATGTATTGGAAAACACAAGCACTCTTACCACAGAATTAGACACCAACACCAGTAATCCTCATGTCAATTACCATTATTTTGATGGAACACTGCACGTTAGGTTGTGAATTATCCAATAAAGTTATACCTGAGGAGCACTACCAAAAAGATCCTCAGGAGTTGATGTACACAACAGGACTAGGTCCACATCATCAGGACCAACCTCCGCCATCTGAAGAGCTTTTCGGGCTGCCTCCACAGCCAGAGCTGTCAAGGTATCGTTGCCTGTAAAAGCAAAAGTCAGACATAGGCCATTTAAAGATTTAAAGTATGCATAACTAGGGAACACACACAGCCACACACGTATGATTTGCAGAGCATAAAAAATGGTCTAGACATCTGACATCCAAGATATTCAGAACCATAAATACTAACCATCATATTAAGCTGATAGGTAGATCCTCTTATGTATGTGGTACCACAAATAGTGAAACATGAGTGAAGGCCAAGCCTACAATCACAGGGTGGAAAACAAATGTTGAGGTTTGAAGCTGACATTCCCACCAAATGATTCCCATAGATCCAGAAAGAAAATTTGGGACTTGATGATAAGGAATCTATAGAGCTAACTTGTACTAGACTAGCTCTGGACTGGAGTGTATCAGTGTATGTCCTTCCCAGGGCTTGGAATCAGGTCAAGAGACCCCACAGTCACCAAGGCAGTTATGGCCATTGGCTCAATAGTTAGAACCGACAAAATAACGAATTCTCCACAAATTGAGACAACTCTGTGCTCATTCCAAGATGAGGCTCAGCTAATAGTAAGCAAATCTACCTTGAAGTGTTCATAAGAGCAGATAAATGCCAGAAAGCACTCTTAAGGGAAAACTAACCAGCTAGAATATGTCGATTACGAATTCCAGTGCGAACAGAAATCCACTCATCTGAAGTATCCACAATTTTCGCAAGATCATCATTAGAAACCTTGAGATTCGGTACTGCAGATCCACATCCAACTAGTTTGCAGCCTTTGCTGATAAGCCTGGATAAATGTATTCAAAATTAAATAATTCATCCAATCACTTGTCATTCCCTTGATACCAAATAAGGATCAACATGAAGCACAACATTTCCCATCCAATGGTTGTGGAATAATAATGCAGGTTTCAACCAATGAAACAAGAACAAAAGCCAAAACTACTAGTGAAATGAAAACGACATGAACAAATCATTACCAAAGGAGGAAATAGATTCAAATAATCTACCTCTTTTTTATTGGAGGATGGGATTTGGGGTAAAGAGCATAAAAGTGTGTTGGTTTTGGAACAAAAAGTCAGATACTCCACCCAAGGGAGAAGTCGATTCTACCCCTGCCATAACTCAGAAGTCAAGTGGCACCAACACCTTCCCTTGTGCAAGTCAAAAGAGAAAGCCATGGTCAAACACTTAGCACTTTTTGACATGATCACTTATTTGGCAGTCAGACCTCTGACTGAGTGAATGTGGTATGTCAGTACATACATGCGCCTACTCATGCTAATTCTAGTTCAGTCAAACAAATACTTAGGTATGTAAAAGGGACCATTCATCAAGGCCTGCATTTTGTTCAAAGTTCTTCACAGTTACATGCCTTCGCTGATGGAAACTGGGCTGGGTACCCTATTGTCCGACGTTCAACCACTGGCTTTGCTATATTCTACGCTCTAATCTAATCTCTTGGAGTGCTTAAAAGCAACATACGGTTGCCCGGTCTTCCACAGAGGCCGAATATCATGCCTAAGCCCAAACAGCAACAGATATGTCTTGGATATATCAATTGTCGATTGAGCTTCGTGTGCCTTTTAATCTGCCTTTTCTATGTGGTGTGACAGCAGTTTAGCAATAGCTTTAGCTTCCAATCCTGTATTTCATGCTCGCACAAAGCATATAGAAATTGATTATCATTTCATACGTGAAAAGGTGCTTATCAATGAAATCTCATTGCGTCATGTTAGCAGTGAGGCTCAAGTGGCAGATATCTTTACCAAGTCCTTAAGTGTGGCCAGATTTCAAGTTCTGCGGTCCAAATTCATGGTTGGCAAGCCACCAACCATTTGTTTGCGGGGGAAGGTTAGTGACGCTTCGGTTAGTTAAGTTAGTTAAAGGTTGCTAGGAGTTGAGTCAGTAGAGTTCAGTTGATATCAAGCCAACAGGAGGGGAATCTTTTCTATTACAGAGAAAGAGGAGTGTTTTCTTGGGCGATTAGTTTGTTGAAGCATCGTGAAATAACAGAGTTGAGTTTTGTTCCCCCTCCACTTTAGAGGGTGAACATTACCCTCCTTCCTATTGGTTGAAATGGTGTGGATCCCACCACAAAGTGATGTCATGCTTACCAAAAAGTGTATTGCACGGGTGGGACGTACACCATTTTAACCAATAAGAGGGAGGGTAATGTTCACCCTCTCTTAGGGAGGGTGAACAAAATTGCACTCGAAATAACATGTCTAAGTCTTTTCTCTCTTGGCTCCTTCTTCTCCATGTATTCAACAATAGTATTGTTCATGGTTTAATCAACAATAGTATTCAAGTTGTTTCTTCCTCTTTCTAGTCTAGATTCATGAAATTCTATAGCATGCCACCCAAACCATCAAGATAAGGATGACTAGCCAAAAAAGGACAAGTAATTCAATAAAAATTTAGATTCTCATCAATAATCCCACCTCAATAAACAAAATCGTTTTCTTTTTTCTCAAACCAATTGCCCAAGTACCCATTTGATCGAGAAATTATTAATTCAACCAGACCCAGGTGATCAAACCACCGCAATATGAAGAAATCAGGGATTGAAACTTACCTAGGCACCCGAGATTTAGAAGGGGAAGCCTCAGCACCTTGAATTGTGCTAGAGCAGAATACCCTCTTGGAGATTCCTTCAGCAGAAGGAAACCCAGACCGATACATCCCAATAGACGGAGGATTCCTCTTTCTCAGGCTCGGGATTGAAGGCGAAAAATACCCAGATGCATTCGCCATTTATAGAGCGAGATAAATAATAAATCAAGTAGATGGAGAAACCAACTGTATAAGATATCTTAGGTAAATAAATTAAGGAGATGGAGGCACGAGAGAGCCGTTATCGGCGACGGCAGAGCGGGCGTGGGATCTGGGGTAGAAGAAGGCGAGGAGAGAGAAAGAGGATTGCATTGTTTCAGTTGGGAGAGAGAAAGGGGTGAGGAGTTTGAAAGGAGAGAGAGAGAGAGAGAGGCGTTGGAAGGGGGCGGAGGTAACGAAGAGAAACAGACCAACTTTTGAACTGTTTGATGATGACAGCCAAATTTTGCTACCAACGACGTTTTTTTTTTTTTTTTTTTCCAGGACCGGACTTTTTCCGGTTTCAAAAAAAGCATGGATCACCCCGGTCCAGTCCTTTTTCGGTTCGTTTTGATCGTCAAAATCATTTACTACGAGTATTTATTATTTTTATTTAATAGAGACTTTTTTTGATCAGCCCGGTCCAGTCCTTTTTCGGTTCGTTTTGATCGTCAGAATCATTTACTACGAGTGTTTAATAGAGATTGTTGAAAATGATGCCGATTAAAATTCGTAAGAAGTTATGCGATACGATTAAAATTCTCGATGACTTTACTAATCAAAAAATATATCAAAACTGGCGATACAGATCACAAGGGAAGGGAGAGAATCCGTTCGCTTTGTTTCTATTATAGTAAATTAATAGGAGTAGCATTTGATTATCTTGGACGTTGTGTATAAATGGGTGTTTATGAGCGGTTCTGATAGTTGGGGACATTTCTGTTCAAACTGTAATCCAAGTGTGATCAAATCTGCATCAGTCCGGATAAAAAAAAATACTACTCGTAATAATCTGCATCAGTCTCACATGCTTCTTGTTAGTTAGTTTTAGGTGTATTCAACGACTCTAAACACATCTGTATATATCGATATTAGTAGCATTGCTCCAAAAAAAAAAGACCTCTATATACTCCCCTTCATCACAATTTTAGTCATTCTTCAAGAATTTAACATGAAAGAGACGTCAATATTACAGTTTGAAAAGTACCAAGTTTGTACTGAACAAGAAAAAGAGACTACAGATCGCTCCAAATGAGAAAGAATAGAAAAGAAAACTTATCAAACTTTTTACCTGACTTGTGAAAATGATGGCCCTCATGTGGGTCCGTTCAATACGAAAGGTTGAGTTGAGTTCAATAAGATGGAGTATTATGCTTTGATGTTAGAAAGTTGAAGAATGGGCAGTAAACAGAAGAGACCATAAACTACGGTATTCAAAAGGCGGCGCTTTCTTTCGCGCGAGCGCAAGCAAAAGGAAGAGGACACAGGTTGCAAGAACACAAAAGAAAGACCACCACAATGAACTACTATTAGCAAAGAAACTGCAGCCCTTTTTAGCCCTCTACCCAGAACAAATAATCATCCAGAAAGATGAACACGCAGATTTTACCAATGAATTTGCAATGCAGTATCTTAACAGTAAACATTCTTCCAACCATACCTGTCTTCCTTTCTCTTGGAACAATCCAAGGTTCTTCGCGGTTTATGAGCAATTTAAACACAAACCAAACATTTTCAGCCAAGTGGCAGGAACACTGCTGCGTGGCATTCCGAGAACACTAGTTTTTTTCTCTGATTTGAGAAATTTAGTCATACACCTACACAGTTCGAGATTTTGGCATGACTCGCATTTGTATTGTTTTCTTTGCTTAGGTTATAGTTAAAGACTTAAAGTAAGCTCTTAATTGTTCGTTGATTCATCATTGATAGAGATGGCATGACCTTTTCCTTGACCCAAGTTCCAGTCTAACACCGGAGTATCAGCATGCAATGCTTAGCTTAAATTTCGTGTGCACCTGCTGCGTTTTATTCAGATGTGTTGCGGAACGTGTCTCCCGCTGTGTACCATGTCAAATATGAGCTCGAAGCTGAAATGGATGGACACTTCTTTAATTAATGTTATTGGGGTTTAAGTAGTTCATAAATAAATCCACACAGCGCCACTGAAGCTTAACTCTAAAGCGCAAACCATAATTCCTCCACGCCGACACATCTCTAATCATCCCAACTAAATCAATAGTTGAAGCATCAAGTTCTTCTAAAATGCAGTGGTCCCAAATTGAACTTTTTTTTCGATTTTTAGATCGCTCTTCCATGACTCCAGAAGGTATATTTAATTTGTTACAGAAGTCAAAATACAATGCTTTCAAGTTTCAATGGAGACTAGGTGATCAAAAAATAAATCCAAAATTCAGACTAATGTTTCAAGCTTCTTCTCGATAATTTATTGGAAGAGGGACCGCCCAAGCCGCCGCAAAGAAAGTTAAATGCACTGACCTCCATGTCAATTCTGATTTGAAGTATGCATTGAGATATTTAGTCAGATCCGGGGGTTCCTTCTTCTCTGTCTTTGTACTTCAGCTTCATTCATCCAGTCGGAGAGCCACAAGAGACCCTTGTAACCATAATACATTGCTGTAGCTAGAGCCAACAGAAGGGTAACAAATAGAACAGTCCTCCGCACGGCAGTGGTGATTTTCTGTTCAAATGAGTAGTTTCCGTTGTTATGCAAATAAAGCAGCATAGATCAATGCTTACTTGAACTGTTAAAGAAGAAGAAGAAAACCTGAAGTGTCGAAATTTGCTTCGATTCTTTCATCCGATCACGTCTCTTTCTCCGTTTGGGTACATAATTTTCAGCGTCCGGCTCCTTATTCTAAGAGAAAGAAGATACATGAAAATTTAGTTTAGCTCAACTCAGTGAATGGATTCACTAATAAAGAGCTTCAATTAGCTCAGTGGGTTCATAAACCAATAGAGAGCCAAGGCAAGGTACACAACAACAAGACAAGGTAAATAATTATTAATTTCCAATGTAACACAGCAATTCCACTTCCTCCAACCCCAAGCTGTGGTGGTTGACAATAATTTAAGCTCAGTCTCTCTCAAGTATGCATCAATGCACAAAAGTAAATGCATATCATCTCCACATCCTCAACATTGGCAAGTGCAAGATATACAATCCAGAAAGTAAGTACACGGCACCGATAGATAACATGATAGACAAACACGTGCACGAAGCCCACCCCAGCCTCTGGTCTGCATAGCTAACCAAGAAAGTGGAGTCATGGGCTCATGGCTTTTGAGGCTTCATGAGTCACAGGCTTGCATCACCAGCCTCTAAGAGAACCAAAGCTCGAAACAAAACAAAACAAAAAAAGCAAGTTTGCTTTCGAGAATTCCTACATTTTGCAGGCAGGTTCCTCTTCTTTTCGTTCAAACGCAACAGGATAACACAATAGGAATCGACATTGCATAACTCATCAAGCCTCAAAACATCAATGACTGCATGATTCAGTCAATGTATCTGATACTATTTACCAAGAAACTTTACCAGGGACACTAATTGAAACCTTATTTCTTCTTGTACACAAGCAGCTGCAAAAAGCCCATTGTGAGAATTTTTCTGCATGTAGCTGTCCTCATTGGGATATCAAGCTTTTTCAGCCAATGGGAACACAGGCTACATCACGTTGTCCACAGAATTTAAAGAGCAATTCAGGAAAGTACAAGTATATGCATTTCTTACGGTGTTCGTGCTGAGCCTATCTCATATTACAGGAACTATTCATAGATATTTGCCCTTCCCAAAAAGTTTGAAGTTAGGCTGCTTTCATGGAAAGTTCCATTGCACCTCAGTTCTAAGTAATTTTTCTGACTCTACTGTAACATGACAAAATACGACTCAACAAAATCAGATTTCAGAAGCTGTTCAAGTAGTTTACGATGCATTCTATTTCTTGAAGATGGCATTCTTATTCTTCAAAAGCATTAAATCAATAGGCACTGGATTTTGTCTTTCAAAGTGCGGATGCAGATCAGAGGGGTACCCTTTCAGAGTGTTATCATCTTATTGTGCAAAATGCTCACAAAATAAGTGGATCTCAATCATTGGTATATGTGGATTACCTCTGAAACTGGAGATTTGCGTTGTTGCAAATCTGTAACCGCGACCTGTACTTTACTCCTGCAACCAGTATTACAAGGAAGTAGTCCCAATCCATATTGACTTTTAGATACATCTTTAGGATCACTTCCAGCACCCCGATAGGCTGCTTGAACATCTCGACACAACCATTCCTTTTTCAAGGTTTGACATCCACAACGAACAGTAACCTTTAAGAAGATGGATATGAAGTTTTAAATTAGTCAGAGGCGGGTAGGTGACATTGTTATGTTCTACATATAATCCCAAAGAAGTCAACCAGATGAGGCATCTATATCTGCTATATTGCTTTATAGGCAATTATATGCTTAAAAAAGGTACAGTAGAAATGTTATTCTTTGTTTGTGCTTTCCAATGCTCTGGACTATGAATGAAGGAAGCATGGTAATGTGCACATAAATTGATTTGGGTCTCTAGGTTTGCCCTCTTTGATGCCTTTCGGTTTTGATTTGGGGGCATGGCTCTGCAACAAAACATCCCTTTAGCTCCTCGTTCTTGGAGGTATAGGGGGGCACTGTTTTAGTGGTAGTGGTATTCTGAGAGCCACTTTGTGCATATATTGCCAAAGGTTAGGTCTATCTCCAATCCTCCGCCGCCCATACCCCCAATGATCGGGGACTAGATGGGGTATGTTATTGTTGTTGTTGTAGAAATGTTATTCTTTGGTTTGGCAAATGAGAATTAAGAGTTGCTATAACAGTGTCAAAATCTATAACAGTGTCAAAATCACAACTGGCATACTGAAAAAGTTCAAGTTAATAGTTCAGAGCTAATTCTTCTAAGAAATGAACTGAGCAATGTACTGCTTACAAAGAATCTGAAACATGTATTATCTGTCAGTTGTATGAGCTAACAAAATGGAAACTTAATTTGCTACTTTCTGGATACCTTCAAACATCAGTGACCAACTGACCATGTGTTCTAGAATTTTCCTCTGTCAACAACACGTTACCCCAACGGTAAGGTTAGGCTATTTTAGTTTCGTGCCATCCTTTTTATGGTAACTTTTGTGATCCTATCTTAACAATTCGAGATTATGAAGGAGCTCAGAAGCTGCTTTCTAGTCTTT
>JAOTQK010000018.1:14979155-14989809 GCA_025642025.1 Rhododendron ferrugineum | reverse complement strand
GAGGATCTCGATCCGTGGTTTCAGTAGAAATCGTACTTGTGGGCTTTGTTTATGGTATGGAAAAATGCCCCCCCCCCCCCCCCAACAAAAAAAAAAAAAACTCTCTCCGGTGACTCCCCATCTTCCCCCTATACTCTCTCTCTCTCTACTCGACAATGCCCGTCTCTCCAAGCTGAACGCTTTCCTTTTCACTCCGTCTTTATATACCCTTTCGTACACCCATATCGTACCATACAGGTAGATATTTATGGTTGTATATCTTTATCGCTCGTTACGTCAAGGTTTCAGCTTCAATACGCTGGTTGGGGAGAGCGAAGAGTGACTGATTCGCGTGAAATGCCGCTTGTTTTTCCTTCTGATTTCTTCCTCGGGTTTGAACGCATTATTCGAGCTTCATTTCAGATCTGGAGATGCTGATTCCGTTTTCGGAGAGCTGACGGCGCATTTGGTGTGCGAACGGTTGTTTTCGGAGCAGTGGGCGAGAAACTAGGGTTTTAACCCGCCGGTCTGTGGTTTTGCTTGTTTGCGTGCTTGTATTGTTTGGATTCGAGCGATGAATAGGAGTTTTAGGGCTCAGGAGTCGCAAATGCAGGCGCCCTCGAAGCAGAGGCAGCAGCAGGTAGGGAGCGTGAGGGCGTCGACGATGAAGGAGAAGGAAGACGAGCTGGCGTTGTTCCTGGAGATGCGAAAACGCGAGAAGGAACGGAACAATCTTCTCCTTCACAACTCCGAAGAGTTCGATGCTCCGTTAGGTTAATCACTGTTCTCAATTTTTTTAGTTTTGACTTTCATTTGATTTAATGATTTCGTGTGTTTTTTGTTTAGGGTGTGTCTCCGTTATATTATTGAACTAGTCATGCTACATGATATTTTAGTTGATATGTGTGAGGGGAATGACCTTCCTAGAAATCCGTGAAAACTCAGGTTTTAGGCCATTTAGTTCCTTTAGTTTTGCAGAAAAGCCCCATTGATTGTTAATTAGGTGAGCAAGGATTTTGTCTGGATTTTGTTGACGTAGTTTTATATTATATCTGGAGTTAATATTTGTGAAATAGTTGGAACGGTGGCTTTACTTATTGGACTACTTTGATTCTGGGTTGATTTTGTTGCGTTGAAAATTGAGGCTGTGTTTTTTGCATTATTGTTTTGGTGATGGCAGGACTGAAGCCAGGCACTTCTCCGATATTCAACATTACATCATCTACACCAGCACGGAAGACTGGCACGGATGATTTCCTGAATTCCGACAATGATAAAAATGATTATGACTGGTAATATGGGGGCATTCTCTTGATATGTTTAACTATCGATTTGTATTAAGTGTTTACTTTTAACAACTTTTCTACTTGTAAGGCATCCGCAGCCCGACCTCATTGAATACCTAAGGCAAAACCTTTGTGGGAGGCCTTTAAGAATTTGAGTATTAATATAAAAAATTTAATCTATTAGATATTTATTACATTTGAAAATTATATAACTTGCTTTTTTAGATGAAAGTCTGTTAGTAGTGAAGTTTGTTAATACCTAATCCCTAGCGTCTGCAATACTATATTCTATGTCACAATGTGAAATATGAAACAATAATCAATGCTATGAAAAGATCAACACTTTAAGAAAAGAAGTCTGAATATGGAGGATAATTCCTGAAGGCCTTTTTTTTAATACCTAAATGGGCTTTTTTAAACCAATATAAGTAGTCTTGAGAAGTAAAAATCCAAGCCCTCTCAAAATTGGAGGCCGTAGGCTTTGGCCTTAATGGCCTAATGCTTGGGCCACCCCTTACTAAAGGAGTATATATCTCAAGCTAAGTTGTAGTTTCAGCAGGCATAACTCCTCCAGAATTCTTACACAGCAAACTCGTCTCTGTGATTATATAACTATGGTTTTATACGTTAAGCCCATTTCCATTGAGCCTAATTTGATAAGACATGAATAAATGCTTGGAGTTTAACAAGTGATATTTTGATTGTGAATGGGTTATTGTTGCCCTGCTAGCAAGTAGTAAGTCTTTTGCTGGAAAGCTTTCTAATAAATGCCAATGGTTACACTCCAGCAGTTTGGCTACTCCACAATCTATTATACTAAGCATATAAATACTCGTCTTTGTTATTTTAGTTTGCTAAGTCCATCTGCATTGTTCCTCATTTATTGAATAACATGTCTTTAGATCCTTGTTTGTTTCTGTCTTTCTGATCGATATACTTTCAAGTCACTATTTTTTGTTTTTATGGGAGAAAGAGAGAGAAGGAGTTAGCCACACACGCGCGCACACACTGTCACATTAAATCTTGCAGGTGGTGACGATATGGACTCGTGGTGAAAATCTGTTTCTTTTTCTGTACTTTATTGATCAGCTGGAATTTCATTCTGTCCCCCCTTCAGTTAAATTGGCGGTCCTAATTGTTTTAATGTGTCTTAACCGCCTTAGATTTCCTGGTTTCTCTGATTAATAGGTTCAAGTTGCATATTGATTTAATAAAGCGCAAGAGGGACCTATGCTTTTGACTGGTGGTAACTTATTAATTTTATTTGTCTGTTTCAGGCTTCTTACCCCTCCCGGTACTCCTCTTTTTCCTTCATTGGAGATGGAATCACAGAGAACTGTTATGAGTCAA
This sequence comes from Rhododendron ferrugineum, assembly GCA_025642025.1. NCBI lineage: Eukaryota > Viridiplantae > Streptophyta > Magnoliopsida > Ericales > Ericaceae > Rhododendron > Rhododendron ferrugineum. The sequence continues at coordinate 14,987,194 of JAOTQK010000018.1, read as the reverse complement.
ATTGGAACTCCAAAAGCTCTACCGACTGTGCTAAAATCTAGAGTAAGGGTGTTATTTAAACTTGACGTTGCAGTCTTAGTTTATCTTTGCAATACTTAATAGTTGGTGGAGTTTTGTGGTTTTTTATACCTATCGGCTATCAGATCAGATGCATAGTAGATTTTTGCTGGTTTGGTAATTTAAAATTTTCAACCATTAGTAATGGTTGGTAGACTTTTGATTTGTTAGTCTTTGCACGTGGAAAGTTGACTCATGAATTGCTTCTAGTATAACATTCATAATATGAAATTGTAATGGTTTCTGCAAAAACCACCAATGCCAACCACCACTAAAAAACTACTTAAAACTACAACAGACCATCTTGACTTGAAGTTTGTCCCAAGTGTTAAAAATATTGTTCAAGTTTGCAGCCGCAAAAACCCCTTTTCCACATTGGTAAATCCATGTGTGCAATTTGAAACTCCAGCTGGTATTCTGTACTCTGTACAGATATACATCTAGTTCTGGACACGTGGTTGATAACTTGTATCACATACTTTCAAACATTAGATCCATCTCAAATTCTCTATCCATAGTTTGATGGCTTATAAACTTATTGGTCTTGCATGCAAGTTTTACACAAGGTTTGAATTGTCCATATCGGATTATGAAGGCCAGAGTTTGTTTCCTTTTATCCCATAGCGCTCCCCCATCCCCCAAGTTTTTGTCTATTTATCAAAGAAGATGGTAAGTTGATAACTTGAGTAGCATATGGTTTCTGGAAAGAGCATCTAACTTTGAGTGGTTTTGAAACATTGAAAGTCTTTCGTCTACAATTATTGATCCACAAATGGTAGTGCTTGTACTCAGAGACCATAATTTCTTGAACGGATCAGATGTTGCATCCAATTCAGTAGGTTAACTTTGTTGTAATTTGTTTGTATCTGCTCAATCTGTTGATTTAACGTTCTTAACTTTGTTGTAAGTTGTTTGTATCTGCTCAATCTGTTGATTTCACGTTCTATCATTTGTTGAATGTGATTATAGCTTGCAAACCCCCAGCCAGAACCTGCTTCCCGGAGCAACTTATCATCTAGACAGTCAGCTCCATCCCCAGGGTTGAATAGCTCAAGTGCTGGAATTCGAAGGCCCTCATCTTCAGGGGGTCCTGGATCAAGACCGGCAACACCAACTGGACGGCCCACGTTGTCCTCATCAGCTAAACCCACACTAAACGCAGCACCCAAATCCACATCGACTACAGCTTCTAAACCCACATCTACTTCTGCGCCTAGACCTTCAAGGTCTTCTACTCCCACTTCTAGGTCTACATTAACTTCAAGTAAGCCCGCTGCTCCACCAAGATCCACAACGCCTTTGTCCAGGACTACTGCAAGATCCTCGACACCCACTTCTAGACCCACCTTACCAGCATCATCTAAACCTACATCCAGGGCACCAACACCAACTCGTAGACCAACCACTCTCTCTGCTATATCAAATACGTCCGCTTCTCCTGTTAAGTCTCCTCCTCCTGTTACCAAGCCGGGTCCCACAGCCACGGCTAGAAATCCGCCGCCGCGTGCTAGTTCTCCGACTGTGAAATCCAGACCGTGGAAGCCTTCGGAGATGCCTGGTTTCTCTCTTGATGCCCCGCCTAATTTAAGGACCTCACTCCCTGATAGGCCACTTTCAGCAACTAGGGGGAGGCCTGGAGCACCTAGTGCCCGTTCTTCTGTTGAGCCTGTTTCTAATGGAAGGGTTAGACGGCAGTCGTGCTCCCCCTCAAGAGGACGACCCCCCAATGGCGTTCATAGCAGTGGAGGTTCTGTTCCTGCAGCTAGTCGGTTGCATGCTAAAGCAAATGACAATGTGAGCCCTGTTTTGATTGGAACCAAGATGGTTGACAGAGTGACGAATATGCGGAAACTGGTGCCACCAAAGCAAGATGACAGACATTCCCCTCTTAGTAACTTGTCTGGGAAATCTTCATCCCCTGACAGCGCGGGGTTTGGAAGGACACTCTCGAAGAAATCTCTGGATATGGCCATTAGGCATATGGTATGTGCTTCCTTTTTTACATGGGTACTACTATACACTGTATCCCAGCATTGTTTCACATCTAACAAGAATGCCCACTCTATGTAAATGTTCAACTAGTCCTTGTCGATGTTGATATTTGTTGACGTGGTTCTCTTGTACTGCCATTGTCCCGTTTTGGTTTTTCCCTTTGGGGGTTCTAAATTTTTAAGACATACAGTTAATGCACCCAAAATTTAATGTGAAAAATCTATTAATTTTATCCCTACTTTAAAGTGTATTGATAACTGTCTGTAATAAGGTGAATTAGGAAACTAACAAGTTTCGTACTCTAACTTTTCAAAAAGGACATATTTGGAGACATCTTAAATTGGAAATATGGACAAAAAGAAATGGATAGGTTGTATCTATTTGCGTACTTCTAGCAGTAGATTTCATTTTGTGTACCAAATTTGACATCCTTCCCAATTTCCCATTGTGTATTCTCTTGAGCAGGATATAAGGCGGCACATTCCAGGTAATTTGAGGCCATTGATGACGAATATACCAGCATCGTCTATGTATAGTGTGAGACCGGGGCCTACACGAAGCAGGACAATTAGTGTCTCGGACTCCCCTCTTGCAACAAGCAGTAATGCCAGTTCTGAACCGAGTGTCAACAACAATGGCTTCTGTGTAGTAGATGGAAGGGAATTCGATGATGACGTAAGCAGCGATAAGGGCCCTAGATCCCCTTCCAATGTACGGGGTAGGTGATGGTTGGGGCTCTGTCAGTGTTTCCATTGTGACCCGCTACGATATACCTGCTTCTCTGTTACACTCGTCATTTGATTTTGGATCTCTACCAGTATGACAGTTGAAAGACAATGGCTTGAGGAGAACTGAGGGTGACCCGGTTCCTACGACTTATGTAAAGTTCAATGGATTGATTATCTAAGTGAATACGATTTAACGTTGTACTATTAGAATGCGGATTTTGATCCACTTTTGGGGACTCTCTTATGTGCAAGGTGATGTTTCTGAACTTAGTCTAGAATGTTCTTCACAAACACAAACTAATTATGCACAATTGTTTTAGGCTTCTTCTAACTTCCTGCAATGGAATGAGATGACATTTTGATCGGTTAACCGGGACAGGGTTTTTCCTCTTTGTTAGGTGCTATATACTCCATTTGTGGATTCGAAGGGCTAGAACGAATGATTTAGCTTGTTACTAATTTCAGCATGAATTTCGTGTCCAGTTATTACTATTGTTTTGAGACATTTAAGACATCTACCGGATAATTCGAGTCGAAGTCTGATGCAATTGGTCGGATGATTGAACCGAAGCAATTTGGTGCCCCAAATGTTTGGGCCACTGTTTCTGTTTTCCGATTGTTTCTCTCACCAACCAACCAGTCAACAGCACAGACAAAAAACACTCGAAGCAAAAGACCGCTAAAGTCATGTTGGACAAAATAAATTTGGAGTAATTTATCATTGCTACGCATTTGGGTAATGTCTATATTTTTAGTCTTCAAGCTCGCATGAATGTGTTGTTGTAAAAGGTAAAGGACATCGCGTGGCAGTATCCCTTAACATCCAACGAGTTTTTAATTTTGGTGTTCAGATAAGAAGTGGATGAATGTGATTGAATCTACTACCAAAATCTAAGACAAAAAGAAGGGATGAATCTACTACCAAAATCGGAGACAAAAAGAAGGGATGAATCTACTACCAAAATCGGAGACAAAAAAGAAAGGGATTAATTTTCAAGACCTTAGGCTAGGTGTGGGCCGAGGTTGGCCGGCAAATTATGCAAAAATAAGTTGATTAGATATTGGTATTGACAAACCCAAATTGTATTCGTTTAAAAAATAGGTGAGTGTTGACCGGTCGAGAATGTATGATTATTTTTTTTTTTGTAGAAAGAAACTTGTTGAAGCATTTGACTTTAATATATCTAATCGATTTAATTTTTTACATGAATGTGCAAAGTAAGGTGATGACATGGGCTCACTACGAATCTACCGTATCATCTTGGGGTCAGTGGAAAACCCATATCAAACTTCACATTTACGTCTCACAAGTAAAATGTCTTAGTACTCAATTGTTTGCCCCTTCATGGGAAGTGCCTAATCAAATTTAACTCAACAGATAAATACTCTGAAAACTTGATTAATTCCAATAGCAATACTCGTTAATCATATTTGTTGATATAACTCCCAAAAATTTGTGCCGAATAATTTTCTAATGCCGACTTTGTCCAGGGTTCTAATTAATTAAATCGCGTCCTTTTTAACTTTATTCTCAAACTAATTGAACTCGTATTGAGCAAACTTGTAATTAAGTGGAAAATACTTACACTCCTTTTAATTTTTCCCAATAGCATGTCCAGTAATAATACTTTTTCAAAGCATTTTTTTTTTAAATACTACATTTATTTATGAGAAAACAGATTCATTCACAAGGAAAAGGTTGAACCGGGGGAGTGTGCTGCACAACTACGTCCTGTGCAGCGTGCTGTGCGGCCGTTGGCGCCGCCTTGCCGGCATCGGTCCGATGATCGGAGACGTCCACTGCGTAGAGCTCGTCGAGTACTACAAGTGTACCAAAAATCAACCCGATCAAATATTGTTAAGTGCCTCATCGGAACTCATATAATTTGAAAAGAATGGATTCAGTGGTTTTGATCCAGTGTTTCGTATCCATTAGGATTCATTTTTTTCCAAGTTATATGTATTCCGATGAGGCACTTAACGATATTTGATCAGGTTGATTTTTGGTTCACTTGTAGTACTCGACGAGCTCTACGCAGTGGACGTCTCCGATCGTCAGAGCGATGCCGGAAAGGCGGCGCCGACAACCGCACAGCACGCTGCACAACACATAGCTGTGCAGCACACTTCCCCGTTCCGAAAAGGTTATATCAGTGGCTAGAATAGCGGAAGCCCAATCTGACCATCCTCCGACCAAGCGTTAAAAAAAATCGTAAACACCCGGGAGCCAATTATTTTTTCGTTTTTCATTATGAATTTTTAAACTATAATCACAAATTATTAAAGTGTTTAAACAATGGGAAATGATTTCAACACATCCCTTTTAGTCATTGAAAGTACCAAATTGCCTTTCACATGAAAAAAGTGACTCATTGGTAAGGGTAATTCAGTAATTTTATATAAATAAAAGACAAAAACTAAGTGACAATGGATAATTTCGAAGAATAATTTTTTACAAAAGAGTAGTACCTGAATTTATGAAAAGGATCCAAAAAGTTCGGCGAATCGTAATTCAAGATTCAATATTTACAGTTAATTTTGTTATAATGCATTTTCATGCTAGAATCTATTAGCATCTTGCTCGTTCAATGCATGGGGACCGGGAAAAAAAAATCAGTGAGAACTTTTTTCCTCGACATCAATGAATCAGCGTGAATGACTCTTGGAATTTATTCCATTTTCTTGCAAAATAGTTAAGAAAATTTCACAACAATAAAAAAATACAAAGAAATAAAGAAAAGAGATAGATTTCAAAGAGTATTTCCAATGTTATTGATTGAAATTAGAATCCGTTTTAAGCAAAACAAAGTATATATTTTATATCCCTTAAAATATAAAGTGTAGAATAATGAATAACAAGATGTAAAAAATGAGAAAAGTTAAGGAGAGAGTATTGTTTTATTTTAGGTAATTACATCTTATAGTATACTGGTATAGTTTTCCAAAATAAGCATGGTTTATTTTTTATTTTGTCTTTATTCAATTTTTTTTTTACATTTGTTAGTTTTACGTCATTATTATTTTTTTTTAGATTGTTGGTTTAAGTTCTAGCAATTTTAACTCAGTTTTTTTTTGGCTAAAACTGCTGAAAGTTGGATATTTTAAAAAAAAAAATGGATAAAAGTCATAATTTTTAATTTTTTTGATTTCTCCCATCAAGACAAACCTACAATCTATAAAATTTTAACACAAAATTAACAAATGTGAAAAAAAAATGAATAAGGACAAAACGAAAAAAACTCCATTTTGGAAAACTAGGGATATAGATTCTGAGTTTTAGGGATCTCACATCCTGCAGTGAGGAGAACTCAATGCAAATTGCAGCCCCTAAAACACCGTTTTGGGGCGTATTTAAATTGCTCATGTGTATTCACGGGAATTCCCCACTTACCCCCCCTCTCTCTCTCTCTCTCTCTGTGTGACCCCTCTGTCTTCTTCGATTTCGTTTTCTTCTCTTCCTTCCTCCAACTCACAAGAAGACATGAGCTGCAACAATAATCAAAGAGGGACCAAAGCAATTAAAGGGAAAAAATATGACAAGAATTTGATCTCTGTCTTTTTGGGGATCCCGTGTTGAATGTAAGCAAATTGAAGACTTGTTCTCTCTTCTGGTGTTGGAATTGATATTTGATTGGTTTTGTATGGATTCTTGAGATTCACTCTAGTTTACTACTGTAATTGATTGGTCAAGCATAGATTTATATGAGTTCTTGATATCTAATTCGACTTTTCTGGGTTCGATTTTTCTTAATTCCTTTATGACCAGACCATAGTAGATGGGGGATTTAGGGGAGCAGATTTTGAGTATGGGCCACTGCATCACTGTACTTTACCAAGAAGAAAACAGAGAGCGCACTTGGAGAAGAAAACAGAGGAGAGAGAGAGAGAGAGAGAGCGCACTTGGAGAAGAAAACACAAAAGATAAGAGAGAGAGAGAGAGAGAGAGAGAGAGTGTTTTGTCCAGAGCCATAGAGCATCCCCACGTGACTCGTAAGCAACTCTCTGAACTAAAGTAAACAGCGAAAATGAGAATATAAAAAATATCCTGCACCAACTTCTCTTCCTTCCTCTTTACTTTGCAAAATAAATAACTTTGCTATGGTGATTATATTGTCAAAAAAAACTATTAATTGAATAAAGAAATATGAGAATAAATGAAGGAAATATAAAAGTATGAATATTTAATTGAATAGAGAGTGAAAGTAAAGAGTCTGATGCAATAGACATTTTAAAAGTGAGTAGCTAAAGTATTAAAGTGGATTTTTAAGGTGTAATTTGGTTCAAAATTTAAAAAGACTGATGCAGATGCTCTAAACGGAGTGTAATTTTGTTCACTCTCTTTTAAATAAGGTGAATATTATCCTCCTTTTTATTGGTTGAAATTGTGTAGGTTTCATTCCTGCAATACACTTTTTGATAAGCATGATATCATTTTGTGGTGAAATCTATATCATTTCAATTAATATAAAAGAGGATAATATTTACCATCTTAAATAGATGATGAACAAAATTAAATTTGAAATTCATGTGACAACATGGGTAATTCAAAACGCCCCAAAACGATAAACATCGTTTGGTGGGGCCGCAATTTGCATTCAGAGAAGAGGCGTCATTGTCAGCGGTTTTGCCAAGTACACTTTTATGAATAGATTGTACACCGATCATTGTGTGGGGTTCATTAAGGGTTTTTGGGTTCCACACAATGACACAAATGAGTGGAATTGTTCATTAAATATAAAACATTTTTTTAAGGGTTCCCGCAAGAAATCAGCTCAATCAAATACCTAGAAATACTCGATCCAATCATCTAACTTTTTATTGTCCTGAAATTTGAATAAAAACTTAGATGATTGGATCGATCATCTATAGGTATCGGAATTAATTGATTTTTTGCGAGGAGCCTTGAAAAAATATATTACATTTAATGAATGGCTCGGATTATTTGTGTGAGATCTTTAATAGGTCCCACATTGGATCTGTGCATGCAATCTGTGTATATATGCGGTGTGAGTAGCAGCGTTCTTTAAGAAGCGCTTGTGCGACTAACGCTTTCATGACGATTAGCATTTCACACTTTCTTCCCCTTCTCACAACAGGGCACGAGCGAAGAGGCTTCGTCGATCGCCCCCGTCGTGTCAACCCACCGATCAGGCTCCAAAAGCCCGAAACCTGGTACCCCCGAGATGAGAGATGCTACTTGCACAGCAGATCTGTGCACAGATTGTGCACAGATCGCGTTGTGGGGCCCACTAAGGGTCCCAT
>JAOTQK010000018.1:14779198-14790043 GCA_025642025.1 Rhododendron ferrugineum | reverse complement strand
GCACAGCGCCAAGGTAAGCTATCTTTTAATTCGAGTACATATTTGCCTTTTTTCAACCGTGTTGCTGATCATCTTTTGTTTTGCCAGTCTATGCAGAAGATGGTGGCCATGGCCCAGAAACTGGGCCAGTCCGAGCCCCAACGTGTAAAGCTAGCCAATGAGAATGCCCAACTGCAGCGCACCATAATCAGACTTGAGAGGGAGAGAGACCAGGCCTGCAGGCATGCAGCAAAGAATGAATGCGATGCTCCAAAATCAAATAAAACTCTAGCAAAAGAGTTAAACAGTAGAAATGTACCCCTCACAACCGAAGTGTCTTGGGTTTGAGATGTGACAGGAGGTGGTGGCGGAATAGCATAAGTGATAGCAAAGGCCCTACCCTGAGTCATCTGACTCTGAACGTGACCACCCCGCTGACCGGAACCCTGAGTGGGCGTCGAAGAACTCACTCCTCTCTCAACCTGAGATCCCTGAGCTAACGTAGTCTAACAGAAATGAGGTTGTTGCTGCCTCTGAGTACCTCAAAATGATTGTCAACCAGAACCTTGTCCACCCCTCGGTTGCTGCATCGAACCAGACTCGCTTCGTGTCCCTTCCCCATGCGGACAATTCCTTGCAAAATGACCGGCCTTTCCACAAGTAAAACATGTACCCAAAAGCCGAGGATACTGAGCACGAATGTGCCCCGCTTGACCACACTCGTGACACACAATCGGAGGCCTATTTTAAACTCCCCGAGTCCCAAACGATGAAGAAGATGGAGGCCTAAAGTTTGACGGACCCTGCGAAGTCGTAAACTGATCTCTTTGCCTCTTCCTGCCCTGACTGCCAAAACTCCCTGAAGAAGAGCTCACACCCCCTATCGGTTGCCTCGGTTCCCAAGCCCTAGGATTTCTCGGCGCCTCCCTAGGAGTCTCAATACTCCTCGCACACTCTACAACCTCAAAAAACTTCCCTTTGCATTGTGCAACTACAAACTTTTTCACGGTGTCATGTAAGCCCCTTTTGAACAGCCTACTTTTCCTTTCTTCAGTTGCCACCAATTTTGGTGCGAAACGGGACAAAGATTAGAACTTTAAAGCGTACTCCAACACGGTCATACTCCCATGTTCTAATTTCTTGAACTCATCCCAAAATAGGTCACGGCTAGTTTTCGAAAAATATTGCTCCTCAAAGAGCACTTCAAACTCAGCCTAAGTTAAGTTTTCCACATCCGGCTCATTCGCTTGAGCCGGGGTCCTTGCCGCCCTCCTCGCGTCCTTCCTCGATTCTAAAACCGACTCCCACCACTCATTCGCTTTCCCGGTAAGTTGAACGGCCACAATATTGACTCGCAAGTCATCCTCTGTAATTCAAAGAGCCCTAAAAAGCTTTCGAATCTAAGCTAGGCAATGATCGGCTACAAGAGGGTCACTGCTCGACCCATCGAACGTTGGTGGATTTCTTCGACTAAATTCTCTCATCACCGACAAAGCACGACTGTCCACACTCTCCCTAGGAGCTAGGTTTAAAAGATTCAAGGCCGCAAGAGCCGCAACGAAGTCCCTAGCAAAGGGATTTTGAACGATCAGCACTTCCTCTCCCTGACCATGACCGCTCTCTTCCCTCGGATTCCCACTCGGATTCTCCCCAAGCTGGCTAACCTCGTCCTCAATTGGCACCCCTCGGCCACGACCACGGCCACGGCCACGACCACGACCACGACCACCCCGACTTTCGCCCTCACATGCTCTAGCACGCGTTCTCGAACAAGTTCTAAGAAAAGAGAAGCTCATCAACGACAATACTATTAAATGAGGTCTAAGCCCCCAACTACCTTAACACAGGCCAAAGCAACTCAACGCCACTCTATCATATTGAAATGCAATGTCACGCAAGTCAAGTAATGTCAATGCACTCAAGCACACATATGTCTATGCAAACGGCGTGACTTTTGAACCCATGAGAGTAGAACTCTCCCCACGGTCTCAAAGTATTCAAACCTAGTCGCTCTGACACCAATTTGTCACGCCCTCGATTTTCAACATAATAAATAATCCATTACGGCCAAAGGATTCGCGCATACGATAAATAATACCCAAAATGGTTTCCCACCTGTTTAACTTACATTCAAGTCCCCAAATTAAAAGATATACAACTTTGGCACACCGGCCCCAAAATGAGATTAAGTACAAGTTCGAACAAGTTAATAACTTGCAAACGGTTTAGTCAAAGGAAATTCTAAAGTAAATAGTTACAAACCCATCTTTATCAAAATAAAATCATTTACAAAGATGATTAAGTAACTAAATCAAAGTTAGCTTCCAAAATGTCTTCGTATCCAAGCACACCATAACATGCAATCTATTGCCCGACATTAGGACCTGAAAAAAAAGGATTTTGTTAAGCTACACTAGCCCAGTAGGAAAATCTCTACAAAATCTATATGTAAATGGGATGATAAACATGGATACCGTGATTCAAGCTAAATGGCAAATTCAATGGCAACATATATCAACACCATTTACTTGTATCATAGCACTCTCATACACATACACACACACACACACACTTCTCCCAACGAAGTTCCACTCCTTGCGATTTGTGTTTCCACCCCTTGCGTCACAAACAAACTCCACCCCTTGCGATTTGTATTTTTACCCCTTGCGTCACAATAACTTCACATTCAACTCCTCAACGACAAACACATTATCCTCACTGTCAATACCGATGGCATAAACTCATTCCACACATACCGACAATTATCTAATACGTCACAAATAGCTCAAAGATTACACAATCAAGACAAACATATGGAATTCAAATACTACTAAATTGTTTTATTATACTCCTATAGATTATCTTTTGTGTTCCAGCCAATAGAATAGAATAAACATGTGGTTGTGTTTGTTTCCCATTTTTGTTTTGTTTTTGTTTTGTTTTTCAATCATTACCCTATTTCTTTCTTCAATCATTACCCTATTTCTCCAATTATTACTTTGTCATCCATCTCTATTTCTCTCTACTCATTATCTCTCTCTCCAATCATTATCCTATTTCTCACTTCACCCACTAACAAAACTAAATTAAACTAAAATGGGAGACAAACGCATTTCTGACTCGCTTTTAGGAAAGGAGATTTTTTTTTTTTTTTGATCCGCAAGAAAGGAGATTTCACTGACTCTAGTATTGGGTTCCCTTGGGACTTCTACGATCACTTTCGACGACTGGCTCCTAGTCCGGCAACCGAGTTGCAAGCCTGCTCCGGCAGGGGTGTCAAGAGTAGTGGTGTCCTTTTAGCATGTACTCGCGTCTAGCTTGTGTTAGTTTTGATTCAATCCTGTATTTTGTGATGTAATTTGTATTGCCTTCAGGCTTCTCCATTGTGCAATGGATTGACACTTTTGAAAGAAAAAAAAAAGTATTGGGTTCCCTTAGATTCCCGTCATCCCCTTGCAAATTGTATTAACGGAAAAGAAACCAAAACGTTACTTCTTTATTGCTCAACCTTTCACACAAGCCGCAACCTAGCGTTTTATTCAGACAAGTGTGCTGTGACATCACCTAGAAAAGAAAAACTTGTTTTCGAATGTGTTGTAAACTAGTATTTACAGCACTCAATCGTGACCGTCCAAAAGTGTTCTAGACAGTCCGGATGTTAACGAAACTTTTCTGTAGAAGAGTTAAACTTTTCCATAAAAAAATTTCATTACAATCCGGATCATCCAAAACACTTTAGGACGGTTGTGATTGGTTGGTGCTGTCACCAACTTGTTTACAGCACAGCCAGAAACAAGACAATCTCCACCTAGAAAACCAAAATATTTGCAATCTGGGCAATCTTTTTTTGTTTTTGGATCTGTTTCGTGACCTCAGTAGTTCATCCGCGACAAAACCAACTCTAAACTTAGGGGGTGTTTTCGGTAGGCAATAATTTCAAGAATCACTAGTTGTTGAAAGATATCAATTTGTTTCCACAAACTAATAAGTTGTTGATAAGATGAAAAACTTTTTTTTTTTTTTTGATAGGCAATGTGGCGGAATGGCTCGGTGGAGGGACCAAGGGAACGGTCACGGCTCGGTGGAAGGACCGAGGGGACGGACATCCACTAGGGTTGGACCCAGTGGGTTCACCCACGCGGGCCGGCGGGTGACGTTCGGCGGTTAGTGGCGAATGGTCCGCCGAACGAGGTTTGGTACGCTAGTGGAAGAATCAATCCGGTCACCAGTCGTTACGTCACGGATCGGCAGGACTTCACCGAACCAAGTCACAGCCTTGAGATTGAGCTCGCCGTACCTTATAGATGGTGGAACTGACCACTGCCGACCCACCTGTGCCCCCTGACTTGTAGAGGAAGTCATGAGAGAGAGGCAAGGGTGTTTATCCTACTCCTAACCTCCCTCGTTCGTAGGAGCGGAATGCGGGAGGTGAGGTCTATCCACGATGGGAGAGCCTATCCGCGCCGGGGTTGGCGGACTTGCACCGAGCGCGTGTCGGATACGCGTGGGTTGATCACCACGTCCCCTCTGCCTATAAAAACAGGAATCCCCCACGAGAAGAAGGTAACATATACTAAACCCTAAACCCTAACTATTTTCCAGAGCTCTCCTTCTCCCCTCACTGACTATAGCGTCGGAGTGCCTACCCCGGACCACCATGCTCCGGGCCTGGGCACTAACGCAGGTGTTTCGTGTGCAGGGCAAACCCATATCCGTGCAAACCTAAGCAACCTAAACCACAAGGTCCGATCGGAGAAAACTTGCCACCACAGGAAATAAAGTTTTATTAAGAAACTTAACAAAAGGTACATCAAGTAGGGGGAGGGGGAAGGAGAATCTAACAAAAAATTGGATAAAACACCTATTGGGACAAAACCCAAAACACCCTATAGGCCACAAAATGCCCAGATTTAAACAGTAAAGCTCAAAACAATACAAAGGCCAAAAAGCCCACATATACAATTCAGCCCAAATCAAAGGCAAGGCCCAAACGGGCCAAACCCAACCGTAAGCCCAAACACCTAATCAACTCTGGATCAGTTCACCGCCACCGCCCGTCGTTGCCGCCACAGCCACCCACCCAGACCACGACCCAGACAGCCTACGCCGACGCGACACCCACGAGCTACCGAATCCCACAAGATGCCGCCAAGAAACCGTCAATTCGGCTCTCATAAACGGTTGGGAAACCGACAACTAAGCTTCCATACGTCGCCGCACTCCGCCGAGTCGAAATCCACCGCTATCGAGCAAGAACAAACCAACACCGCCAACCGAGATCTGCAAACGCCCATCCACCACAAGGCCACCGTCTTGTCGTTAGGCATGAGACCGACTGCGCTCAGGAACACAGCCGGCGTAGAGACCTCGCGATCCGCTTCCACCCACCACCGCCATCGAGCAAGAACAAACCAACACCGCCACCGGACACCGCCACCGGACACCGCCAACCGAGATCTGCAAACGCCCATCCACCACAAGACCACCGTCTTGCCGTTAGGCATGAGACCGACTGCGCTCAAGAACACAGCCGGCGTAGAGACCTTGCAATCTGCCTCCACCCACCACCACCGCGCCTAGCCGTTAGGACAAACCGGTAACCCCCAGATGTGGTAACTGGCGGGCAAACGGTGGCCGGAGAAAACGAAAAAGGCAGGAGAAATCGGGTATGGCAGAGAAAAGATAAAAACGCTGAAGGAGTGAGGGGGGAAAACGCCCGGGGAGAGGAGGGAGAAGGCGGCGCCCGCCGCCCCCCCGCCCCCCCGCCCCCCCCGGGAGAAAACCCTAGTCGGCGTGAAAATATGGGGAGTTTAGAGAGAGAAACGAATCAGCAAAAAAGTCTCTAGCTGAGATGAAAAACTTGTTGCTTAGTATTAACAACAAGCTAGGCTCTGTTTAGAACCTAAGCAAAAAAAAGAAGATAATGAGCGGAAAATGAGAGGAAAATTAAAGGGAAAATTTACTATTCAGTAAACTTGAAATGTATATTTTCTTCTTTCTTTCTTTTTCAACCAAACAATAGAAGGGAATTTTTTTTTTAATTTTCCTTTCTTTTTTTCAAGTTCCAAACAGAGCCTAAAATGTCAGAACTTGTTACCCACAATTTTTAGTGGAAACATGACTTTAGTTTTCCTTCATTCATGAATTTCAACTAACAAATTATACGAAACGACAACAAATGCAACACAACTAGACAAAGTCTTTGCTCATCCTCCTCCAAAGATCAAACCCACATATTCCAAACCCGTACCCGCCCAAATCTCCACTAACCCTCACTAACAACCCAACCCGAGTTCACCTTACAAAACCCGAAACATACTGCATGAACTCCGAATCCAACTCCAAACCCACCATTGTCTCGGGCGCCAAGACCACCTCCAGATCCACACTCCCTCCCCCCTCCCGACCCGGAAACGCCGATATCTTCCCGTCAAACTTATTCGCCCGCCCGCTCCGAACCGCCACTGGCCTCCCCCACCCGAAATTATTATCGTACATCGGGAACCGGGGCGAACTACCCATCGTAATCATCGCCCCGTCGAAATTCCCCAGCGGGAAGCAGCGCGGGTCCCGCTCCCAATCCTCCACGACCCGCCGCACCGTTATATCATCGTGGGCCACCACGTTCTTGTTCAGCTGCTCCGCGCACCACCGCAGGTCCCGACAAGTCACCTCTCCCGCGGCGGCGTAGGTCGGGACACTCTGTATCGCGTTCCCGAAGTAGCACGGATCCAGCTCCGGCTCCAACCGGTGGCGGCAGTTCACCGCCATCCGGAACGTCGTCGTCTTGTGCGCCGGGAATTTCCTCGCCCTCGTCACCGCTCGCCAGAGCAGCGCGCAGAGCGATTGGAACGACGAAATCTCCGTCGTCTTGATTAGGATTCTGAAATTGCCCTTCAACGAGTCGTTGCTTCTTTTCCCCATTAACTCGATTAAGTCAATTGATTCGTTTTCAATTGACGAATCGATTGACTTAATGTTCACTCTGGATTTCAGCTTCAGGATCGATTCTCGGCTGAAGCTGAAAATCCTCTCCCGCAACGGCTCGTCGAGAGCAAACGTGACTCTCGGCGCACCGTCGGGGAACCGGAGCACCGCCTGAGAAACCAAGACGGAATCCCGGCGGAAGTCTGGCCGCGGGGAAACCCTCTTGACTCCTCCTCCTCCCCGGCACGATTCGGCGAAGGCATTGAAGAAGTTCCAGAACGACGTGCCGTCGGTGACGGCGTGGTTGACTGAGCAGCCGATGAAGACGCCGTCGGCGAGCTCCGTCACCTGGACGGCCAGGACCGGCCTGAAGTGGCCGTCGTAACTGACGGCTCCGTTGAACGCGAAGAAGTCCTTGACGGAATCGGGGACGTGGGCCGGGGAGAGGATGTCGCGGACGTGAATGTGGGTGGCATTGGCGTGGAGGAAGTCGGCGCCGGCGTCGTTGGAGGTGACGTAGACGTAGCCGGCGGAGTCGGTGGTGAGGCGTCCGGCGAGAGGGGGGAAGAGAGAGAGGGTGCGGGAGAGGCCGGTTTTGAGGAGCGAGAGGAGGGAGTCGGTGGGGAGGTGGTCGAGCGGGCGGGTGAAGAGGCAGCCCTTTTGGATGTAGTGGCAGGAGAGCATGGGGAGGTCGGAGACGGAGAGTTTTAAGGGTTCCGTTGTGGATTTCTGGTCTGGGAAGACGGTGCATTTGGAGATTAGAGAGACAGATTTCTTTTGATCACCAATTAGAGAGAGAGATTGCGAAGGCATTTTCATTTTTCCCTCCTCTCTCTCTCTCTCACACACTTCGATTTGAACGAGGTTTTGTGCGTGTGAGAGTGAGGAGTGAGAAGTGAGTCGAAAGCTGTGGAATTGGGATGGCTTTATATAGGGTGGTTTGGGATGTGTCTGGAAGTTTGGTTCATGCACTTGAGAGCTGGGGAATTGGGATGGTTTCTGTCTTCGCTGACTCTCTCTTCTCTCTCTCTCTCTCTCTCTCTACCGAGTTGACTATATGAATGGAGTACTATGACAGTCATTTTTGTAAATAACGTGATCATAATTTGTACTACCACCGTCTTAATTCATTTTAGTAATCTTGCTCAACAAATTTGTTGCAAGATTTTCAAAAAAGAAATACTATTGAGTTCTTATGAAAATATTTTACGATTGCCTAAATTGAAATAAATTAGAAAACTTATATTATTTTGCCAACGAGTATTGACGATGTCGAGAATTGGAGAGTGCAATTTTTTTCACTCTAGATGAACATTACCCCCATTCCTTCTTATTGGTTAAAATGATATCGATCACATCACAAAGTAATATCATATTTACCATGTAATATACTTTTTTGTAAGCATAACTTCACTTATTGGTGAAATCCACATCATTTTAACTAATTGGATGGGTGCTCCGAGAGATCTGAAGTGGCTCTTACAAACAAATCCATAGACTAGTAATGTTGGTTGTCGTGGATCATCCAACGATCAAGTTAATCGGGAACAATTTAGTCATTTGAGCATTTTGGTGCTTTTAATGAGTGATGGTTAAGTTCAAAAGCGTAGCTGTCAATCTCCCGATACATAATGCCTGTGGAGGAGTAGATTACGAGATCGTAGGGATATGATAGGTGCTCGGAATGGATGTCTGATAGGATTGTAAGGTCGTCATAGGTGTTAAGAGAGAGGTTTTTCAAGATTGGCCAATTGATTGTCGTATGAGATGCGTTGTGAGCTCGGATGGCTGAGTCAACTATTTATTCATCAAGTATAAAAAAACAAAATTAGGAGAGGTGAAATATCATATTTTGTTTATTATTTTATATGGTATATATTGTTAACAGTCGAACAAAATGAAATTCATTTAAATTTTATTGTACTATTCATTTTTAATTTGTATTGTGTCACATTCGCTGATACTCGTATATAGTAATTAACGCAATGAATTTTCAGGGAAAGAGTTATCATGAGAGTCATACGTGATAATAATCCAATTTAATAAATATTTAAAAAAATATCGATTGTCTTTCTGTCTTTCAAATTAATTTCGTAATTTAATACTCCCTCACTCCTTCATTGTTTGTACATGTTTTGGCTTTTAAGTGTCTCAAAGGTTTGTCCATTATCAAATCCCCAAGATTAAAGTTGGAAAATGATATTGACACTCTAAAAATTGATGCAGGCACTCCAAAATCAGTATAATTTTAAAACCACTTTCTTTTATTATTTGGAGTGCCTGAATGAATTTTTGGAATGCTAATATAATTTTTCAATAAAGTTTTATAAAAACATACTTGATGTGAAGTGACAAGTAGAGTTTGAATTGAAGTAATTTTTTTGAAAGTTTGACTTTTCAAAGTTTAATGATTATTAAGTTAGAATCTCTAATTAGACAAATAAGATGGAAGGAGTAATATTTTGTAAAAACAATCTTACTACTTATTTGATCTCATTATTTGCGTAGGCGTTAAGAGAGATTTTTCAGAATTGGCCAATTAATTGTCGTATGAGACGCGTGGTGAGCTCGGATGGTTGGGTCAACTATTCACTCATCAAATATAAAAAACAAAATTAGGAGGGGTGAAATATCAGGTTTTGTTTATTGTTTTATAGGGTATATGTTGTTAACGGTCGAACAAAATGAAATTCATTTAAAATCTATTGTACGTACTATTCATTTTAAAGTTGTATTATGTCACATCCATCGATACTTGTATATAGTAACTCAAGGCATTTTCATGGGAAGAGTTATCATGAGAGTCATATGTGATAATAATCTAATTTAATAAATATTTAAAAAAATATTGATTGTCTTCCGGTCTTACAAATTAATTTTGTAGTTTAGTACTCCCACACGCCTTCATTGTTTGTACACTTTTTGGCTTTGTGTCTCAAATGTTTGTCCATTATGAAAGGGAATTGATTTTGTCACTCCTCTTTTTGTTAATGTCATTTCTCTTCTTTCACAAAACAAATCATCTAATCAAGATTCAAGACACAAGGAGGAGCGACATTAAGAAAATGGGGAGTGGCCAAATCACTCCCCTTATGAAATTCCCAAGAATGAAGTTTTATGAAAATATACTTGATGTGAAGTGACAAGTAGAGTTTGAATTGAAGTAAATTTTTTGAAAGTTTGACTTTTCAAAGTGTAATGATTATTAAGCCGAAATCTCTAAATTAGACAAATAAATTAAGATGAAGGGAGTAATATTTTGTAAAAAAAATTTCGTAGTCGTCCCTCTAGTTTTACGGTTGTCTCAATTTTGTCTCTCTAGTTTCAATTGTCACCAAATAAACCTTGTAGTTTGTTTTACGTTTCAAATTGGTAAAATCGTTAACACCGTTAATGAAACTAACGGAAAATATGATTAAAAAATTAAGTGCTCCAATTTTCTATCCGATTGAACCGGTGCGAAGATTTTATTTTTTTGATCATTTTATCCTAGATGGTTGTAATGAATTTTTGGCTCTAAGACCTTTCAACGAGCATCCGAAGACTCCTTATTTAGTTTCAGAGCTCTCTTAGGGTGCTCATTGAAAGACTTTAGAGTCAAAAATCCATTATGACCATTTAAGATAAAATGATCATAAAAATAAGATCTTCGCACCGGTCAAACTGATTAAAAATTGGAACACTTATTTTTTTACACCATGACTATTTGTTAGGGTCATGGTTTTCGCCGTAAGGTGGCTGAGGAAGTGGGTTGTTCAAGGGCTTGAGATGTCTTTGACGGATTAGAATGGTCAAGGCTTGGGACAGAGTCATGTAGAGAGGGTCGAAATTACGGTGAGGGCGGTTTGAGTTTCAGGAAGAGCTAGTGCTTCGTTCGTCGATATGTATAATAAGATCACCCCAAGCGTAGGGCTAATACGTCATTTGAAGCATAATAAA
>JAOTQK010000018.1:14662360-14679275 GCA_025642025.1 Rhododendron ferrugineum | reverse complement strand
CGCTCGGCTCGAGCTCGACTCATTAAGTTTTCACTGAGTTCGAGCTCGTATTCGTTAAAAACTTAATAAACAAGCTTGAACAAGGTAAAACTCGATTCGGCTCGGCTCGTTTGCAGCCCTACATGCCACCTCCCGGCCCCTACTAGCTCTGCCCCTGATCTTAGCTCGATTGTTAAACAAAAGTTGGGAGTCTCCAAATAATCCAAAACATGGAAGAACCCTAGCTATAGAACCAAGTTGATAACACAGTGTGTCAACAAATTATACTCCCAACAGTTTTTTTTTTTTTTTTCAATCGATAGAATAGATAATTCAAATCATATATGAAGTATAAAATAAAAATTCGGAAAACTATATCAATTGTGAGGGTTCACGAGATAAATAAATCTAATAACTCGACCAATAAAAGAAATAAGTCCATTATAGAATGGAAGCAAAAACAAAAAAGGAAAAGTCTCTTTAAAGAAAGAACTAGGTCATAGTAGTAGGGAGTTTTGAACTCCTGACGTTCCTAATGAAATGCAATAGTCCGTACCAATTGAGATAATTCCAGTTGGTTAAACTCTCGACAGTTCATACATTCAAAAAGATCAATTATCTAAGACCAGATTAAATAAAGTCCATGTGTGATTGATCAAAGGAATGACATCCGACAAGTCACACTAGAGTTTGGGGTGTCATGCCCCGCCCCACACCACTATGGCCTAGAACTAGTTTTTAGTACATACTGTAGTAAATTTCAACGAGAACTAGTTACTAGAGTTTGGGGTGTCCAATGTCCGCAATGGCCTAGAACTAGTTACATAAATTCCAACGACAATAATTTCCAATTTTATTTGATGATTTCTTATTTGAAACGGAAAATTTTAAAACCACAAACCTTTACACAAACAAATACACTCACATAAATGTACGATCTTTTCACATATTTTCATACTCCCTCCGTCCATTTTTTAAAGTTCAGTGTTCCATTTTGGGCTGTCCCTTAATAAGTATCCATTTTGTATAGTTAGTAGGTAAAAATTGATACATTTTCCATTTTGCCCCTCAAAGTAGGTTTCATTTTAAAAAGTTAATGAGTAAAAGTGTAATGATGATGTCTCCATAGAAGGTAAGTAGGGAAAGTGGAGGTAAAAATTGATGTGAAAAGTGCAATGATAATATTTTTTTAATAAGTTGGAGTTACGAAGTGGAACACTTAAAAATGGACGGAGGGAGTACAATTTTTAAATCTACAGCCTACGGCCGAGTAGGCTGCTTGGTGCTGTGCAGCAAGGTGCACACCTCCGAGTCATCGGATTGTGCATTTGATGGCATGGATCTCATCCAAGCAACCAACGATCGAGAGCCGTTCATTGTCAAGATGAGATCCGAGCCGTCGGATACACTATTGATGTCTCGAAGGTGCACAATACGGTACTACGCACACCACTGTACAGCACCATCCCCAATTATATACTAAAATACAGTAAACAACTGCGAAATACTGGGGTACAGCTGGCATCGTTCGCTTTCGCTGGAGTTGAAGAAAAAGCCCCACCACTGATTTTACTAGCTCACTGATGGCATCTTGTGCGGCCACGTCAGCCATATATTTTTCTTCCGTTTACGGAGTGGAGTTTTTTTTTTTTTTTTCTGAAAAATTATTTGGTGGCCTTGGAACACCGCCACGTGGTACTCCAATATTGTTACGCTTTGCGCATACTTCAGTGATAACTTTTTCCTAGTTGTCCTGTGCATCAATAGGTCGGCGTGTAAAAAAAATTAGAAAAATTCTACAACAATAAAAAAAAAAAAACTATATGAGAAACTTTTTGGTATACCTGGTATAGCACAAACTTGGTATCCCCTCTTCACAAAAAATGTGACACTTGGCAAATTGTAATTTACAAAGACTTCAAGTGTAATTATTCCTCCCAATTCATATTGGGTTTTTTTTGGGGCGGCTATTCGCAGCCCCGTATTTTCTTCCTTAGCCCATTAAAAATTTTCAATTATACTCGACAGTTAGTTACCGAAAGTGAAATACATTTTCAGTATCCAATTACCGAAATATAATCTTTTTTTCAACAGCAATTTACCGAAAATGTATGTTCGGCAGTTGTTTACCGAAGGTTGAACATATTTTCAACATGTAGTTACCGAAATATAGTCTTGTTTTCAACAGCTATTTACCGAAATGTTATTTATGATTTTCAACAACTATTTACCGAAATATAGTGGGTTAAGGGAGAAAATACGATACTGCGAATAGGAATAGTCGGCCCCTTTTTTTTTTCTCACACAAATGCCTCTTTGCACAAAAAAGCTAAACACCCCCTCCCCAAATTACTCCTCTGCTAACCTCTTTGCTTTTTCTCATCCAATTTTTTTATATTTCCAGATCCACATAAAAAAAGATCCTTATTTTATCAATATGCAACAACACGTTTCAAGGGTTTATTTTTTTAATTGTAATTTAAAGGTAAAGTAATAATTATGAGGATTTAAATCATTCCAAAAAATAAAAGGTCCGTAGTAAAATTTAACAATAGTATAATTTCCGTTGAAAGCACAAAGATTAAACAAAAACTACAACCACTATATCATTTCTTGCAAAAAAAGGAAAGAAAAAAGAAGACATTCCATAGATATCTTGCTTGTTTCATTTTTGTGGTGGTAGCATTTCCACACCCATTAGCACTGATTCTTAACTCAACTACGGTAGTCGGTATTGCATCTTCCTCAACTAGCAATCTCATAAAGTTGAAACACGGAGAATTAAACTCCAAATTTGAAGAAGAAATAAAGATCCCTTTTTGAAGTGGATATGGAAATGTAAAACGATTACATGGGAAGAAAGCAAAGGAGAAACTGCAGTCGGCTAGCAGAGGAGTAATTTGGGGAGGTGTGTTTATCTTTTAGCATTTGTGCGGGAAAAGGACAATTGTTTTAGCGCCAATATGAATTGGGAAGGAATAATTACAGGTGAAGTCCTTGTAAATTACAGTTTGTCAAGTGTCACATTTTTTGTGAAGAGGGGATACCAAATTTGTGGTATACCGGGTATACCAAAAAGTTTCTCGAGAAAGAAATGGAAAATAATTAAGAGAGAAAGTAGAGGAAGAGTTGGAGAGAAAATAGGAAGAAAGTTGTATTCATTTTGTTGTTTTCCCTCCTCTTGCCATAGGATCCAAACAAGGGAGGAGGAAATTTTTTAATTTTTTCTTCCTTTTCCTCCACTTCCACAACTTCCAAACAAAGCCTTAAGGAGAGAGCTTTCTTTTATTTTAAGTAATTTCTTTTAGTAGTATAGATATGTGTGGGTTCTATACGTTTTTTTGTGGGTTTCATACACTTTGGACATCAAGCCCAAAATAAGCCAAAGATTTTACTATCAAAATTAGGCATATACAATGTAGGATCCAGTAACATGAAATTCATTTTAGCCCCCGGTTAATATGGTTGGTTAATGGGTTTGCTTTCCATACAATTGATCAGGGTTCGATTCTTGGGCCAGGTCACAATAAAATAATTTCTTGTGAATTCTCTAGTCTTGGCATGGATGATCTATCTTTGACCGGATAGAAGACAAAATTAGTCGAGGTGCGCATAATTTTTGGAGTGCCAATATCATTTTCCTTACTCTTTTGGGCACTATGTTTACTTTCTACGCTGCTAAATCGTATCTCGATCGCTTTGCAATATTTGTGAGATTGTATTGTTGAATATCACATTTTTTGCCTTTTTAAGAATATATTTTTTGATTGATGAATCACATCCTTCTAGATAGCGTTATGTTTGTAAATGTACTTATATCAAACTGGGGTGTTTCCACTAAGAATTTGAGAAAAAAACCGTAGACATTTTTACTATCTCGTTCACACTAATAAACAAGTTAAATTTACCAAAAAAAAAAAAGTTTTGGTATTTTACCTTGTTGTTCACACTAATTAACAACTTGTCAACAATTTCTTTCTTAACAGCTTTTTTACTCACATACCCATCTACAACATATTTACTACTACCATATTCTTCAATTGAATACTAATTGAAGGCTCACTAGCCGGCCTCCAGTACATTGCTCTCGAAAGTTCATCTCCTAGTTATAGTAGTAGTATTAATTAACTGAAGGCTGGATCACTAGCCAAATGTGAACGCCTTTGAATTTGGTATGTTCGAGCGCCCAAGGGTACCAGCCACCAAAGAGAAACCCTTTTTTGCACATTTACTAGCTAGCTAGCTCGCAACCGATCGAGCATTGAATTAAAATGCTTGAAATTTCGAATATATGCTGATTCATAACCCTAAATAACCTTGAATTAATAATTCTCCCATGGTCTACTCAACCTCAAGATCGACACTGGAAATTAACAACATGAATTAAAAGAGTACGTATTACAAACTGAAAACTTATTAATTTTTATATATATCCCATAATTTGGATTAGTTTTCACTGAT
Source organism: Rhododendron ferrugineum (assembly GCA_025642025.1). Classification (NCBI taxonomy): domain Eukaryota; kingdom Viridiplantae; phylum Streptophyta; class Magnoliopsida; order Ericales; family Ericaceae; genus Rhododendron; species Rhododendron ferrugineum. Next base: position 14,674,835 of record JAOTQK010000018.1, on the reverse strand, counting down.
TCTTAAAAACATGATGCATTGAGCCTAACCAATAAGAGGTGTCGAAGTTTAAATAGTGCCACAATATTTGATAAAAATGTAGAAATTAAAGTGGAAGCTGTGTCAGTCACTTATTCAGACACAAGGATATTTTAATTTCCTTCTAAGCCGGCCTATAGGGCTACATTAATTATATTAGTACACTAATTTCTTTTTCTTTTTTTCCTAGACCCTTTTCCGCAATGTCAATAATTTGGGATAAGAAGCTAGAAATTAAAGATTTCAAAATCCAATAGCTTGTTAAAAATACCATAAATTTTTGTGTGTGGATTGGAACGGTAAGACTAAGAGCATCTCTAACGTGGTTAATTGTCAAATCCAACATGAAGGCTCAAACTCAAACGACAACGGTATGCTTTAAAGAGCATGTCCAACTTATTCTATCGGCCGTTAAATAGATTAACCTTTCCCACTAGCTAGTTAGGGTTGGAGATATTGTAACCAATTTCCTCTGTAAATAATGATCGATCCATTCTAAGCCTTAAAGAGCATATGCAACGGTTGTAGCTTTATCAAAAATTTTAAGAGAATCACCTGTCTTGTAAAGCAAAAAATAAATATTTAAAAAATAAAAACCTCAGCCACAACGGTATGCTTTGGGTAATGCACGTGGCAAGTTGAAAACACACTCGCAACTGGTGCATTTCAAGAGAACTTTTCAAATTTCAAATTTTTTATTACTATAATTTTACTTTAAGGGACTCATTTTTCCAAAAAACATTAATTATTAAACAATAAAAAATACTTTTAATATTTTGTTGAGATGAAAATTTTAAGCTCATTTATCACTCTTCATACTAAGAGAGAGAGAGAGAGAGAGAGAGAGAGAGCTACACCAAAATAGGATAGCATGTAAGAATATAGTAATTCTCTTGGAATGGCTTTTGTTGAAATAGATATTGAAACATAGTTTTGATTTTGCTACCTCCTCGGTATCCTCTAAGCAACAGATATTGAAACATAGTTTTGATTCGGCTACCTCCTCGATATGCCCTAAGCAACAATTCTAGAATTGAAGTGTTCTTATCAAAACTAAACATAAAACATTGAAGTCTTCATTGTTCGAATCCTATAACGGCCAACTATGTCAAACCTTGGCTTGGACATTTGTTTATTTAAAAAAAAAATAGAGACAGAATCAACTACGATGATTATCTTCAATTAATAAAACCTTGGCAAGTACAGTAATTTCTTAGGGGAATTTTTAAGGCTTTGTTTTGTTGGCATTTTAGTTTAGTTTAGTTTTGATAGTGGGTAGAGAAAGAAATATGGTAATAATTGAAAAGAGGGGTAATGAGTAAAGAGAGATAGAGATGGATGTCAAAATAATAATTGAAGAAATATAATAATAATTAAAAAAAAAATAATTGAAAAACAAATCTAAAATGAGAAACAAATATGGTAATTCATCTAGGTTTGTCCTTTTCCAACGATTGCCTTTGCATAGTTTTTGTCGTCTTTCTCTATCTCTCTCTTTCTCTCTCTATACATTAATCTTGTCCCGGAGCCGCACGCAGCATTAGTAGTTGTACAGTAGTAGTAGAGAGAGAGAGAGAGAGAGAGAGAGAGAGAGAGACCCTCCCTTCCCTTTGTCCTAGGGGGTCTCATCTCATCCCATCAGCCTTTTTATCCCCATTTCAAAACCACTTCCAACTGTCGCCGTCCGATCTCTCACTCCCGCTCATCTCCACCCTTCATCCTCTGCGGTCCTCACAATAAGCCCTGTGTTGGGATCCCACTCGCTCATAACCTCTCTCTCTCTCTCTCGGAGTACTCCAGTTATACAGTAGTAGTAGTAATAAAGATTCCAGGCTCCATCAGTCTCCTATTGGTCGATCTAACGTTTTATCCCAGCTTTTGATTGATTACCCTATGTGTGAGCGAGTCTCCCCTCCCCTCCCCCGTCCCGATTCCGTCCTGCTCCCTGCCGGATTCTTGGACCTAGATCACACCGCCTTCCACTGTTCGATTCTCCTCAAACTTCGATTCTCCAGCCAATTTCATCGCAGGTTAGCCTCACAACTTCCAACTTCACCACTCTCCGTCCCTCCAAATCCCTCGCGTTTTTTTTGTTTTTTTTTTGTTTCCGTTCTTCTTTTATTTGCACGAATCTCGGATATTTGTGTTCCTGAGTCTCGGACAGTGAATCAGCCAGTAGAGATACTCGTGCCGATATTAAAAAAGTTTTATTTTCCGATTATGCGCAGTTAGATCTTTGAGCTCTGTTTGAAGCTCACTCACATGGAAGATGAAAGAGCCAACAGGATGGCTGACGGAATGCCGGACACGGTGTTCGAGTGCGTGATCAACTACATACACGACCCGCGCGACCGCGACGCCGTCTCGCTCGTGTGCCGGCGGTGGTACGAGGTCGACAAGTCCACGCGGAAGCACGTGACCATCGCCCTGTGCTACACGACGACGCCTCAGCAGCTGTGGCGGAGGTTCAAGCACCTGGAGTCCTTAAAACTCAAGGGGAAGCCGAGGGCGGCCATGTTCAACCTGATACCGGAGGACTGGGGAGGGTACGTGACGCCGTGGGCCGAGGCGATCGCGAGCTCGTTCAGCTGCTTGAAGTCGCTCCACTTCCGGCGGATGATCGTGAGTGACTCGGATCTCGAGCTCCTCGCCCGGACGCGAGGCCGGGTTCTACTGGCGCTCAAGCTTGATAAATGCTCCGGATTTTCCACTGATGGACTCCTGCATATTGGCCGCTCTTGCAGGTACGTTCTCCTATTGTTTTGCTGCTTCATGGTCCAATTAATTGCTACCTGGCTGTTTCGATTGTTTTCTCGTGGTGGCGAAATGTGGATTAGGTGCTAAATGTTATAGTCCTTCGAAAATTTGTTTCCAAAAAGTCCGTTGTGGCATAAGTTTCTTTCAAGGGATTATGACCCCTTTCCTTGCCTGTTTTTCCCGGTTAAATCCGGTTCTGCACTTTGTGGCTTATTCCATTCCATCACTTTCGGTTGATCGATCGATCGATCAATTGATCTGGTGGTTCTATTGTTCAATCAATTTGGATTAAAAAAATGCATAAAACGAGCTACAGTTAAACAAAATGGACGAGGAGGTGGGGAATTTGATCAAATTCTATCAGATTAATTCAATTATGCATCTCACTAAGAGGTCAGGGTTTTGAATCTTTACACTTACGTGTGGTGTTATTTCCCTTCTATTTGTTGGGATTGTTGACTATTAGTTGGGTTGGGCTAAATAGTGATTGTGTACTTCTTTCTAGTTTGAAGTAATTTTGATACTTGTATTCTCCTGCTACTTGTAATTGAAAAAGAAGAAATAGAAAACATTCAATTCTTTGTGAGAGGAGGGCTATATGTAGCAACTTTTATCGATATACGTTATGAAAATGGTGATAGGATACTGCCTTCATGCTTCAGGATGTTATTTTGGAATATTGGCGATGCATTGATTGATTTATGCATTCATTGGTATCTACTGCTTATATATCTAGGATTCTAAATATTTTCTCTTCTAACATGGATAATGCATGGGACACTTCAAAATCTCTATTGTGCATGAGAAAAATTTCATGAACTGGAAATATATGACGTAGGACCGCTCTTGGGACTGAGCAAGTGTCATTGAGAATCCAGACTCTCTACTGACTACTAAGGTCTAATTCTTTTGTAACTTGAGAATCCAGACTCTCTACTAACTACTAAGGTCTAATTCCTTTGTAACGAGAATTAAAGTGCCTTATATCAACTTGATGATGGTCTTTTGCTATCCCTATCATCGATCTAGTTGGACATGAAAAACTGATTAAAGAGGTCTGATTGCTTATTATAGGATTTAGGTTTGTCTCTCAAAATTGAGGTCTTATATAGTTTTGGAGTACTTTTCCATTTCGTTTAGGGTTTATAAGATGTTGGGAGATAATATGTTTCTGTTTCCCTCTTGCATCCTGTCTCATGCAATTGGACTGGTCACTGGGCTGTTTCTGTTTACTTTTGCCGTAGGTATCGACACATTTTCTTTTCCTCTTGGTTAGACAGGAAAAAAAAAAAAGGAACTCTGAACCATCATTGATCCAAAGAGGTCTGAAATTGCTGATGTCATATCACAATGATTTAACTACTAAGAAACTGTTGCACTTCAATCTCTGCGGTAAGAGAGTCTCTTGTAGGCTGGTAGAAAGGCAATAATTATTTTCTTTCTTTGAACAATGGTTGGCTCAAATCCTCAAACCATGCTCAAGATGAAAGTACCACATAGTAAACAAGAAGTCTTTCATAACACTTGGATGATATTACCGGACATAGAAAACATCTTTAGAGACCATGCCAATCATCCAAATTGGCTTGAAAATAGATTAGGGAGAAAAATGATCCCAGATTTTAAGTGTGATCAGCTTGGTATTATTTGTATGCAGAGTTTAGAGGAAATGTAGTAGGTTGCTGCCGCATGGCCGTAAACTGTGTTCCTACGTGAGTGGCTTTGGAATTAGTTTGTTGGTCACATAGGTGTTTTACGTTGAAACTTAAGTTCTTTGTAGAGCTGAAGTGTGCTTGGTTTAACTCTACCTTCTGGGTTTCAAAGTAACAGTGTGGAGAGCAGCCTCCTTTTGAAACATTGTTCAACGGAACTTTTTGGCGGAATAGATTTGTATGCTACCTACATTTTTGAGTGTTGTATAATTTTGTATATTTTGCACCTTACTTCCATGTTTGTTGATTTAAGTATGTAGTTTTTTTGGTTGCTGTCCTTGTGAACAAGTAACAGAAAATTAGAGAGTAGGTAATTTGACTGATTATGTTATTTGTGAGGAAAGCATAGCTTCAGTTTAAGGCAATGGAATTAGACAGATGTGAGAGGCTAATATTAGAAGTCTTCAAGGTTTAATTTGACTTTTGATCGAAGTCTTCAAGTTTTCAGTGAGTTTTCATTTCGTTATACGATTTTTAACACACTTTCGTCCTTTACTTGGAATTTCAACGTAAATAATACTACTAGTTAGTACTTAGTATCATAACTGGGTAAATAGAACCAACATTTGAACCTACAAACTAGTTAATGTATTTTCAATCTGAGATAATGATTTGGTTTTGAACTACCAAACATCCGGGAGCACTGGGACCAACCTTTGAGAGTCAATGTGTTGTTGGATATTATCAGTCTGAAACGGTGATTCGGTTTGAACTAGCCACCAAACCTGGACAAAGCTTTGGAATTTTGCTTGTGCAGGCAACCAGATTGGGCCAATGAAATGATGAATTGGTTTTGAACTAGCATCCAAAACGCCAAGTCTAAATGTGTAGAGTCTGTAGACAACCAGATTGGGCATGAAACGGAAAGAACTGTAAGTGCAAATTCTTGTGACTTTTACTGGAAGAAAATTGTAATTGCAATTTGAGAGTTAATTTGTTGTTGGAGTAGATGGAATATTGCATACAAAACACCAAGTCTTATGCCTAGATGGAATGAGATTAATCCCATCTCATGATGGAATGACTTGATGCCATGACAATATTTTCAAGAGCGATGCTCGGAAATCCTTGGTATCATGGTCTCAAACATATATTGAACACAATTGATAATTTCTAATTTACTATCCATGACCTTTTTTCATTTCTTCAGTTTTTGTAGTCTGATGAAGCAGTGTTCTAAAAATCGCCTAGTGCTTAATTAGGCGGCGGGATGGTGAGTTGGTCGTCAGGCGGGGTCGGGATTAGTCGGCGACTAATTGACTAGGCAGAAGTAATTGGAGAATTAGGCAGCTAGGCAGGATCAATTGGAGAATTAGGCAGCTTGGTGGGATTAATCAGAGAATTAGGCGAGTAGAACGAGATTAAATAAGTAATTTTGCAAATCTAAGGGGTTAAATGTTGTGTAATATACTATTAGGGTTGTAGTGTGTAGTTTTAATGTAATGGAGTATACACTTCTACACTATTCCATTCAGTATAAACGATTTAAATCTAAACCTCGGCTTCTTTGCTCGTTGCTACTGCAAATGGATCGATGTTCCTCTCTCTCTCTCTGTAGGCTCTATTTGTATTTAGTCAGTGTTTTTTTCATCTGTTTGGTGTGAAATAAAGATAAATTATGTGTATCTAGGCTCTGTTTGTGGTGAAATTATGTGTATTTAGGTTTTATTTCGGCTGTTCGGATATTATTTAATGTTTTATTCTTCTTATGTTGTTTTTCTTATGTGTCTACTTGCTCAAAACAGGGGGAAGGGGTGGAGAATATTTTTAAAAAATGAACAAAGGGAAAAACTGACTAATATCTAGGCGCCGATTGATCGGCCTAGACACTAGGTGGTGCCCGGCAGCCCGAATAGCACCTAGCGACTTCTATAACATTGGCATGAAGCTGAATATTCTAGTCGTACAGAGGAAACTATTCCTCAGAATTTTACGTGATTAAAACTGAAGTACAATTGCGATGTGGTGCCAGCAACTATAAGTCCATAGCTCCTTTGACTTTCTATTCTTCCTAACTTTATTTCCTAGTGTTTTTTTTCGATATTTTTTACTTTTTGATATCTTTTGTTTAGCTTTTCGTCGTAATTTTAGGGATTAATCATTCTTCTTGACGAGAGGAATCAGAAAAGTATAAAATGTGGACCGATGATGAAAAAAGTTCACATAAGACGACATTTTAGACAGAATACCATATGGTTGGTATTTTTTCAGGTGTATATGAATCAAACATGCTGTTATTTACATTTCTTTCAATAAACCGTTATAGGCTTGAGTTTGTGCTTCATTACACGTTCAACAAGAAAAAGAGAGAAGAAATCTAGAAATGGTTGCAGAAGTTCACTGTGAAGCTATCAAATTGATGTTGACTTCTTCAAGTGCAAACATGGATTTTTTCTTACCTGTTCTGATTTAATTCTGTCATGCTTCAGGAGTTTAAGGACCTTGTTTCTGGAAGAGAGCATAATCGAAGAGAGAGATGGCGAATGGCTACATCAGCTCGCTTTGAACAACACCGTTCTAGAAAGTCTGAATTTTTACATGACAGATCTTGGCCAAATCAGATTCCAAGACCTTGAACTCATAGCCAGAAATTGCCGCTCTCTAGTATCAGTAAAAATCAGTGAGTGTGAACTACTGGATCTCATTGGTTTCTTTTCTGCTGCAACTGCATTAGAAGAGTTTGGTGGGGGTTCTGTCAGTGACCAACCAAAAGGGTACTCTTCTGTAACATTTCCCCCAAAAATATGCCGCTTGGGTCTAACGTACATGGGGAGGAATGAAATGCCCATTGTATTTCCTTGTGCATCCTTACTGAGAAGATTGGATCTCCTGTATGCGCTTCTGGATACAGAAGACCATTGTCTCTTAATTCAAAAGTGCCCCAACTTAGAAGTTCTTGAGGTAGACTCTCCATCTTATTTTATAGTTCTGCGCTTTAGTGTTCACATCATATTTATAGAATCCTGGAGAATTCATTTGCTTATATTGAAGACATTCAGGTTGTGGTTGTTTGCATCGCTTTTATGTGTGTATCTTGGCTTGTTTTCAAGATTTAGTTTCGCATGGGATCAAATCCAAGATGTCCAATTGACTAGCTGAACTTCGTTGTTACCCCAATGCAACTAGGTGACAAGGGGACCTGAGATGCTCAGCTGAGTAAACTCATAACCTCTTTTCCCTCTCAGCAATTCATGGAGCAGTATTCGGATTTCGGGATGAAAATCCATACACTTTTAGTCGAACTCGTCTCTGTTGTCAAGGGAATTGTGGACAGTGGAACTAAGATAAAGTAGCGAGCCAACCTGGGGTCAAGGTAATGGTGGACAGCGGACACTAAGTTAGAGCAGCAAGTAACAACCTGGATTGACATAGTGGTAATCACCTGACTATTAATACTTCGGCTAGTCCATTGGACCTCGCTAGTGAACGGCGTAATTGATCCTTAATTAGTTGATTGATCAAGTCAGACACCGAGATTTCAAAAACTTTACAGAAACTGCATGGTTCTCACCTAGACCAATCATATCTGAGTACATCTTTTTTTCTCCTTGTAATACAGCGTACAAAATCATGGATTCAAAGTCTTAATTCCTTTTTTCATTGCCAACTTATAATGAAAGAGTGTGTTGAATTGATTAATTTACTCTGTTTCTTATCTTGTGAACAGACAAGGAATGTAATCGGCGACAGAGGACTAGAACTTCTAGCTCGTTGTTGCAAAAAACTAAGGCGACTTCGTATCGAGCGAGGCGCTGACGAACAAGGAATGGAAGACGAAGGTGGCCTAGTCTCCCACCGAGGTCTAATCGCTCTAGCCCAAGGCTGCCTTGACCTCGAATACGTTGCCGTTTACGTTTCCGACATCACCAACACCTGCTTGGAATACATCGGCACTTACTTGAAAAACCTCTCCGACTTCCGCCTCGTCCTCCTCGATCGTGAAGAAACAATTGCCGATTTACCCCTCGACAATGGTGTCCGAGCCCTATTACAAGGCTGCCACAAACTCCGTCGTTTTGCCCTCTACCTTCGGCCCGGTGGACTGACCGATGTTGGGCTCAGTTACATCGGACGGTACAGCCCAAACGTGAGGTGGATGCTTTTGGGCAGCGTCGGGCAATCCAACGAGGGGCTTCTGGAATTCTCTAGGGGCTGCCCAAGCTTACAGAAGCTGGAGCTGCGCGCTTGTCGTTTCAGGGAAGACGCGCTGGCTAGGGCCATGTTGCAGTTGCGTTCGCTGAGGTACTTGTGGGTCCAAGGGTATCAGCCGTGTGATGCGGCCCACGAGCTCTGGGCCATGGCCCGGCCTTTTTGGAATATTGAGCTGATTCCTGCGAGGCAGATCGTTGTTGCTGGGCAGCCTGGGGAAGGGGTTTTTGTTGATCATCCGGCACATATACTGGCATATTGCTCGCTTGCTGGACAAAGAACAGATTTTCCTCCTGAAACTGTTTTACCGTTGGATGCTGCTGCCTTTCTTGATGGGTAGATCCGTATGTGTATATGTGTGCCCTTTTATGTGGGAGTTCTGCTTCTTCGGTTACCTGGTCTTGGTTAAATGCAGGATTCTAAATGGAGGTATCGGGATACTTATTAGTATCTGGCATACTGTCAGGTCAGTATCGGGCAGTGTCTGTTGACACTTGGGTAACTACCGGTATTGAAAGTCAACAGTATCTGTTTTCACTCTGGTAAATACCTGTATTAAAAGTCCATAATTCTGTTATGTAACGACTTATACGTATTGGCCGGTGTTTAGAACCCCAGAACTAGATATCATGTTTATAGGTTCCCGTGTCTTTTCTTTTTGGTAGAAGGGTTTTTGTTTTTCTCTCCATTGAATTTGAGTTTGGTCCTATTTCTAAACTTTGTCCTGTAATAAAGTAAGCTTTGTTCTGTAATTTTGAAGCACTCGCAATTTGGTTGCAGGCCCTCTAGACCTGCAGCTCTGGATCATTACTTTAGCTTTAGTTAACTTGTAACTTGTATTGATTTTTGAATTCAGATTTTGTGGATTGCGCTTGGACATAATTGGGATATGAAAAGTTGTAAATGCAAATGAGAAATATAGGTCTTTGCTGCTGTGAATTGTAATAGTTCACTGGATTGCCCGATTTCAGACCCTCTACGGTTTCTTCATGTGCCTGTTACTACCATGTTTCTTACATAATCCGTTACCATTGGTGAGCTCTTAGTTTTTTTTTTTCTCTCCTAGTGAGCACTTGGTTGTTCACATCACAATATGAAGCAAATTAGATATCACTTCTGCGACCTCATATAATTCAAAAATCCTTGAGCGTTTAAGCCTATTGCAGCATTGTACGAATATAGCATTTGAAGTTCAAGGATGTGGAGCTAAGTAGTCAATTGACCTTCTGATGATACTCGAGAACACAATGGTTTTCCTGTGGGTGTTCATGTGCACACAAGTTCATTAGCTTTTTTTTTTTTTTAATGGCACAAGTTCATTAGCTTTTTTTTTTTTTTTTTGAATGGCACAAGTTCATTAGCTTGATGATACATGCTGCTATCAGTCCTAAAAACAGGAAGTTGGATTTCATACATTGTTGGATATGACGAGTTTCCAACAATTCCCGGAATAACTCGTGATATTTTTTTTTTTTTTTTTTTTGAGAACTCATGATTTATCTAGCATGTTGTCTACATAGTATAAACATGTTAGGCTATATGGTTAAAATGATGTTGCCACCTGAAAACTTCAATAGTCCAAGCTCCAAATACTAGCAATGGGATTCAATTTCCAGAACGTGACAGGACGATTGTCCAATAGAATACGTCTATCTGCTATGACAGTCTGATCTAGGCTACTATCAAGCAGAAATTTATTTGTCTATCAAGTGACTCATGTGGAGTATCATGAAGACGATTGTTTGTGACTTTGTTGGAGTGTTCCAAGCTAAAGGTGTGTATGATAGAGTTATGGTCGTCTTCTAGCTGCTTGACAACTTTAGTAGGATAGTCCTGTGTAATTTGAATTTTGCCAAATGTATAACTGATTATCTGTTTTTTTGTTCGACCTAACCTTAGCCGTTGGCTTGTTGCTGATTCTTTGAATTCTAATATTTCTGGCAAGCGGACTACCAGAATTTGTTCTCTTAATTTTGTCCTCAAAATATGATGGTCCCATCTATACAACTTCTTTGTTGGTCGATTTTGTTTCCACGCGTGCATAAAAGGGGGGTGATTCTTCTGGATCGACGAGGTTCAAATCGTTAAGGTAGGAAGGATGGACTGATGGTGCTGTGACGAAATGAGAATGGAACTGATGTATACTCAATGATCTAGATGGTTGTGCACGCAGCCCGTCCTTTGAGAAAAGAACTCACGTGCCATTAGTCTTTCTGTAGAATTACTTTGCCATGCTTTTGACTTTTGAGTGCTGAGATTAGGCATTGCTTAAGAATGTTCTGATTGGTACTCAAATTTTCATCTTCTACTCTTGCCTGCAGGCCCTTCCCTGTCAGGCATCTGATCTAGCTTGCCATATCATAGCGAGGTAAAGTACTCATGAAAAATTCCCAACATCTTAGAATGGTCATTTTTGTAATTTGATACTTGGATGTTTTCAACAGCATGATATCTGCTAGTTTCTTTCATGTCTGCTCGTTTCTTAATGAGACTACTTTTCGTTACTTGATAATGTAGTCGCGATCAAGAATTAGTATATGGAATTGAACTCATCTTCTCTTGATTTGATTCTTGTTTCACTTGTATATACCCACTAGAATACTGGAAAAACAATACTAGATAATAAATCTTGGCAAACCAAGTTCTGACTTTGGCTGTTCACATTGTGTAAACCATTCCCACTTCAGCTCTTTAAGATTTTATTTTTCTCCTGCTTTTATCTTCTACCAATGTTCAAAGAGGAAACAAAGTAGCTTTAGGCCTGTCTGGCTTTAATCTGCTCTAAGGTCTGAACAGAATGGGAATAAAGTGGACATGTTGCTTTCTCATGCAACTTGCAGAAAAGCTACTCTTAAAAAAGGAGTATTAGAAAGTTGGTGGATTTGTCATTTACCATGAAGTGGAAATTAGGGTAATCCTCATTTTGCTATGGAACTTTTTAAGTGTTTAGTGTGAGGTTTAGAGGACAATACATGCTATGTGACTTGGGTAAGCACTATGCTTTTCGCAATAGATGTTGCTCCCAATATAGAGGTTCTAGCAACCATTACAGCAACAAAAAGTGATCAAACACTGTATATGCATTTTCATAGACATGACATATTTAGTTCATCTCTCGTTTGTGAAGATACAAAATCCTTCACATATTGATCTACAATTCCCATGAACCAAAGTTTTCAGAGGCGAAAGCTGAACGCAAGGCTGATGACCTCTCATGAAACAAGGCCTAAGCCTCAAGGCATTGAGGCATAAGTCTTTGGAGTTTTACTTTTTTCTGTATATATATATATATAAGATAAGATAAGTTAAATACCATAAGAAGAGGGAGATAGTGTTTGCGCCATATGGAGGTATCTCAAAAAAAGAAAAAAAATAAGAAAATAGTAGATAGAATTTCAAAAGAATAAAAGAATCTACTCTTTTGAAGTGTTCACCTCCGTCATCTAGGCACAAGAGGTGTGAAAAGCATATGACTCTGTATGCCTCCAACAGGTGGGTGCAGGGGCGGACCCACCATAGGGCACGGGGTCACGTGCCCCCCCACCGGCCCCACGGCCTTTAAAATTTTTTTTTTTGTGTGGTTTTGTATATATATTAATTATGTTGAATGGATGTAAGTAATTACCTGTTGGTGCAGTGGTAATGTACTTTCCTTTTAACCAAGAGATGGTGGGTTCGATTCTTCCCCATGCACTCCTACTTGTTTTTTTTACAAGTACTATTTGACTATTATTTGTAGTTGTCTCTCACAGTCGTAGACTCCATACGCTCTCAATACTGAATATAGAAAAAGGTCACTAAGACAATAATACAAACATCATATAGATAACATTTTTTTT
>JAOTQK010000018.1:14643112-14655870 GCA_025642025.1 Rhododendron ferrugineum | reverse complement strand
AAGAGCTTCATTCAAGCAGTTTTTATTTGAACCATTCGATAAAAAACAAACAAAAACTGCTCGGATGAAGCTCTTTCCGGTCTTTTTTTTTGCTGATTTCTCTTGGATACACTTAAAATCACGTTCTGAACACATTGAGCGGCTCAGATCATCAAAATTCGATCGGGAAATGGGAGGTCCGCATTTTATTAAAATGAGGTGGTCTTTACGGAGACGGACTGTATATGTAAAATATATATATAATTATATAGTTGGTTCGGTTCGGTTCAATCCAACGAAAATTCTAAAAAACTAAGACCGAACCGATTTCAGTCCGCAAAAAAACCTGGCCTTACCGAAAACCGAGCTGATCGGTCGGTCGGTTTTTTTTAACACCCCTAGCTACAAGGATATAATTGAATTTTTGATGCATATATGACTAGATGTTGGTATCGTAAGGCCAAAAAAAATCATGATACTATCATCCATCTTAACACACACATATCAGATTATAATGCTACAACTAGCTCACATTTGCGGCCAAATATTTAGGCTGCATTCTTTTGAACTTAACTTAAAAGGAGAGAACTTCCATTTCGAGTCACTGATTTGAAATGTTCCCGCCAGTGTGTTCTCCAAGAGAAAAGACATACCCTCTCCTGAGAGTGCTGATTCATGAGAAGTAATTTCAGAAGTCAAACACAGCTGAGCTGCTGTTCACATTCCTTTACAATTCTAATCAGCACAAAGTATACTTGTACATGAAATCCAAACACAAGTTTCACAATCAAAATGGAATTCTGCAACATAACAGAAAATCAACTCATTTTCGCCACTCCTTTATTCGCTACCCGTTAAATCGCTTGCTACCAGCACTCTTGTTTTCTTCTACCTCTACTGATGCGATCGTAATCACACAAATGGTTGAGAATAATCCATAAATTTGGATTTGCTAACACGTTGGAAGGTCAGTAGGTGGGGGTAGAATTGTTTCATTTGGGCCTTTTCCATTGTCCACCACAAATGCCATCTTAAGTCCCCAAGTTGTGTGTACTTCCAGATGACAATGCAGAAACCAGACACCTACGAAAACAAAATCATAATCACAAAATTAAAAAGAGAAAAAGAAAAGGGCCATTCAAAATAAATTGAAAGGAAAGGGCAAAGAAAGGAAATCAAAATTGAAGAAGATATGCTAATAAGTGTTGTTTCTTAGTTTTTGTTTTGTTTTGTTTCTTGGGCCTGAGATTTTGAGCAGATTTCTTGAATTTGGCTTAATGAGACTTTTTTTGGAAGCCAGCAAATAAACATGACCTTGAGATGCAATCACCCACCTTAAAAAGGTGCAGGAATTTCTCTCTTAAAAAAAAAAAAAACAAAAAAAGGAATGACCAAAGATTTACCCGGGTTATCTGCTCTGAATCTAATAGCACTCCATCCAGCAGTCGGTACGCCTATTGTATTCCTCTCAATGGGATCAACAAGATTAAATTTCTTCGGATCATTCACCGGATCAAAGTTTCCTACTCCCTTCCCAATTGCATAGAAATTAAATCCATGAAGATGGATCGGATGACTTTCCGGTGCTAAAAAAGCAGTACCTTGGAGTACAACTTGGACCGTCGAATTAAAGGCCACTCTATAAACCTTAGTACCGTTCATAGTCTGCAAATTTGACGGTGGGTTGCCAGTATAATTATAAGGAATCGCGGGATTTCCAGGAAAATCATCAGTGAAAATACCACTTATGTTATAGTAATGTGCTTGAAGAAGAGCAGTGGTTGGCATAACAAAACTAATATTATTGATATTTGCCACTGCCCTGCTACCATTAACACAAGTAGCACAAGGGTTTATCCCAACACCAATTGTGAAGAACAGCGAGTGATCAATCTTCACAGGGACCTTTGTGGGAAACTGTTTCGAATTTAGGCTTCGAAGGGAATCAATGAAGGCATTTGTAACTGGCGTTGCATTTTGAGGAGGGATGGTTGTGAGGGCCGTGGGGGAGAATGATACAGTGCTTTTGTACTGTAAGGCACCAGTAGCAGTTAGGTTGTCCACGGGTACTACAGTGTCCATAAAGGGTGCAATGGCTATCAAGTACTTGCCAGTAGTTTGATCTGCGGTTAGGAGGGCGTTGGTGGTTTGGCCAGGAGCGATGAAGAGAGTGTCTGTCTTAAAGGGCTTAGTATAGGTGGCGTCGACTTCGACTATGGTTAGATTGTGGCCGGCAATCTTGAAAAATAGCTCGTCATTGACTGCAGCATTGATGATCCGTAGCATGTATGTTTTGCCAGTTTCAACATGTAAAGTGTAACCTGCACACCACATACATTTGGAAGAGAGGAAATGAGATACCGAAATCAGCAATCGGATTTCCTTCACCTTTTTAGGAGGAAATACAGAATGCGCGCTAAAATTCCCAATTAAGTAGATTGCAATTTGTATACACCTCTTATCCTTTAAATCAGTAAGTCTTTCAGAGAAATGTTTATGGTTGTGATATTATCATAACCAAAAGGGGTTATTCTGACCTAAACATGAAGGAAATTTCTAAAATCAACCCAATGGGCTGACAATAGTAGGTGTGTGAATGTGTATTAAAGGGTGTAAAAAATAAACAGAAATACATATTTTTCTTGCCTTCTAGTGTGCTTATCGTTAGCCCAGTGGACTGACAATAGCAAGACCGAAACATGAAAGATCTTTGAACTTTCCTTATGTAAAAAGGTTAAGTATACCCCCATTTCAGTACCCTGAGAAGAGCAATTTGGAAAAGGTCCTGGATGGCCATTAATGGTATGTGAATCTGATATGTTTGGTGCCAAACCAGATTGCATAGCCTGGTTCACTACTGCTTCAACATCCGCCTTCCACCATTCCCCTGCAGTTCATATAACCAAACAAAAAGTTGGGGTTCAAATCACCATGGCTGCAAAGCTCTTTATCCTCATAATATTTGTCTTTGTTTTTTTTTTTTTCATTCCTAATTTGAGAAGTAATATGTTTTTTTATAAATTTTTAGATGGACTTAAACTGGTCAACGTGTCTATGTTTAATAAATGGGAGAATGACATGGCCTTTGGCGTCTGTGTCATGTCGCGTCGTGTCTGTATCCTATGTCCTTATTGGTGCTGCAATATGTGTCACTGTGAAACTAAAAATTGAGATCTCACCAAATACAATGATTTCTTCCTTGTCAGGTTTAGGAAAAGGATACGGAACCCCGCGCTTCGGCAAGATGACAATGGCGCCATGAACTGTTGCCCGGAGCCAAGTGATATGCGCATGCCAAAGAAGTGTGCCTCTTTGGCCTGTGATGGTGAAATTGTAGATATAGCTTTGCCCGGGCTGTATTGGGCACTGGGTGATATATGCAGGCCCATCTGCCCAACCAGTCCGAAACTGTCTGACTCCGTGCCTGCAGTCAATTACCACAACCAAATCAACATCTATGGACATATCGGAGGCAGCGTGATTTATTGACTAACAGAAATTCAGACGAGAAAAATTTATCTTATGATCATCAGACCAGTGGATTGTAATGTTGTATTGGACGTGGTTGACGACCCTTACGATCACAGTATCATCCTCCCTTGCCAAGAGAGTAGGCCCTGGGAACTTCCCATTGACTGTAACAATAGGCTTTGTTGCACAAAGTCTTGTTGTATTCTTCAACACCACCTAGAGAGGGAAAAAAATGAGTGACATGCAAATAATGTTTTACACCTGAATTTCGCTAGCCATGCATCATTCACCTCTATAATTCAAAGCAATTTCATACTTGCATCTGCCAATTCAGTGGATGTTGCATTCTAGAGTACGCAAGTCGTTATTGTGATAGCTATGCATAAGGAAGAAGTAGAAAAACAAAAAGTCTTAGAAACTGAGTTTAATTCTGATATGGAATGAAGTAAAAATAATCAGAATTCGTGGCACACACGACATGAAGTCTAAATGTAGGCGATAGACTCAAATTCTGCACACTTTTATGCATATTTTTTCTTTTCTTTTTATCTATTTTTGCAATCTTGTTTTTTTTCCTAACAAAGCATAGTTTTCTTGGTCCATGGCATTTCTAGATAGTCTTTTTGTGCAAATTGCGACGTATCTCATTTGTCAAAACCAAGGCCTATGATATGGCATTGTGCTATTTACAACTGTTGTACTGACAGAGTGGACTTACACTCAACTTGTAATGGCGAACCAAGGACTCGGCCAATGCCGGGAACAGGAAAGTTGCCACCAACACCATTGCCTGAATCCGATACGCCATCCTCTCTCCCTCCCGGTGTGTGTGTGTGTGTGTGTGTGTGGTTGTGGACTTGAGTATTTTGTGAGGGACAGTGTATGTCTTGCTCTTTATGGCACACTCAGGTATATGACTGACCACCTCACTTATATAAAATCTTTGGTTCAAAGCCTTTTACCCTGTTAGGTGAGAGTATGCATAGGCAAACAGCCATACGGTCTCAAGTTTTCTTGCATATTACACAAAGTTCAGAAACTAGTCATCTGTCCACTTATAAATTTTGGAAGTATCTGCAAGACTGCAACCCTGCCCAAGTGATTGAAACGTACATTGGAGCTGCTCCCCGCCCCCTCTCTCTCTCTCCCAAGAAAATACCAAGTTTCCGTAGTAGTCATGTTTATGTGATACTTGACCAAATACCATACTGCAGCATACCTTTTGCATACCACAAGTTAAGGACTCTGAGATTGCAAAATCCAATTTTAATTAGAAGAAATATTTCTGATACGAATGTGCGCACTTTAGGAACAGGGAAAAGACAAAGAAAAGTACCCACAGAAATCAAAGAGTTAATAAGACGGTGTAAATTTTTCTCTACCATATTAGTATACTGTGTATGTAACATTGCTGATATATTTCATGGAGCCAAAAATTTTAGTATAAGTTTCTACCGTACAATGTCATAGGAGGCTCAGGCTTGGGACATACATATCTTTTTTTCTATTTTTTTTTGAACGGCGAAAAAAGGAATGGCCCAATGCAGTGCCTAATGCAAAATGTATCCTCATGAGCAAGAGAAGAGGAATGGCCCAATGTGGTAGGATTATACAGTGGTGTGGCTTCCAGAAGAGTATATTGTGGTAGTTAGAGGTCCACCAATATAAGGGAACTTTTCCAAAAGAGTTTATACTAATTTATAGTTGGGGAATTGTTTTCATTCATAGGAGAAGCCTGTTCTTGTCTATGGTGGTTTCAGTGCCACAAAGAACATCTAGATAGGGGCTTGTAACCTCATTTGCCTCTCTGTTCCACTTAGCACCATGCATGGACAACAATCACAACGTACACACGTTATTCCCACAACATACAAACAAACATTTCTTGAGATGCTAACTTGACATGCAACGACAGATTGAGGGGCAGATGAGCCCGGACAGCCACGCTACCCACGTTTCAAAATTTTATGAGAATTAAAAGGAACTATACAACACCCAACCAACCAAGAGTTTTTAGAAAAATAATCCTATTTTTACTAGTAATTTTTTTGGTTTTTGTTATTATTATGTTACTTTTTAAAATGGATGGGGATGCATAAGATTTTATGTAGTTATAATTATATATGGTCATAGCTTAGTAATTAAATAGGTTAATCGAAAGTATGCCTAATAGTCTTGTAGGTAGTATCTTTACAATTTGTATCAGTAAAAATTAATATCGCCTTGTGTATGTTACAATTCTTTCTTATTGTCTGCCTACCCTACTGTGAATTTTTGCGTCCGTCGACCTTGTTGACAATCATTTGCACGTACCATTTCGATCATATCCTCACTGCCCATTCATACATACTCTCATTTTCTCTAGTATATATGTGTTCTCGCTGCCGTTGCTTACTACTTGTGTAGAACCACTTGTACGTAGCTCATCATTCTCTGTAGTCGAACACATTGTACTCCTCCGTCTCAGTTTGCTTTGTTCATTTTGAAAAGCCGAATAATGAAATAACCTACTATATATGAAAATTTACTTGTACCCTTCTCTCGTGAATTGAAGTGACAAATGCGATTTGAATTGAAGGGGATCTTTGACAAGTTTAAGTTTGCAAAGTGAAAACAATTGTACGTACGTGTCCCATTATTATGTCGACGAATTCCACAAAATAAGCGCCTGATCGTCGATCATAAGATAATTCAACGTCTGGAATTAATTAATTAAAAACCTGAATCTAGCTACCATTATCTGATCAATAGGTCGTAACATTTTGAAACGTCATATATATATACGATCGATCCCCTAAGTGGAAGTTTCTTCCGGAAGAAAGAAAAGGCATGCAAACAAATTAAGCATGACCTTAATTTAACCAGCAAATTAATGAGCGTACGTACGTAGTGCTAGCTAGCTGTTGTGTCGTACGTGAGGTGTACGTACGTGCATGCATGCATGCGGTAGTACTGTGCTGTGTTTAATTTGGGAGATTAATTGGTTTAACGTACAGAAATTAACATATATGCAATTAATTAACTGCAGGCATTGATCGAGTAATATTAATAATACTAGTAATTAATAAATGAAGGCCGCTACGTCCCTGTAGCTAGCTGTAGGGTTTCCACTCCAGGCCTTAATTCGATCCAATTAATGTACCTAACACACAGTACTAATTAATTAACCAAATTAATCTTTCCAAGAGGAGATCGAACATGCACCAAAAGTGATGCATGCTCCACTGGTTGGGGATCGATCGAGCAGCCTTTTCCAAACCTTGATTTTGGCCAACTTACCACATCGATCAGCTTCAAGTCACGAGATTGATTCCTTTGAAAGAAAGAGGAGGGAATCGTAGTTAGGGGTATAAACGAACCAAGCCGAGCAGTACTGTTCAAGCTCGATCGGCTTGTTTATTAAATGAGCCTAAAACTCGAGCTCAGATCATTTGTAATCAAGCTGAGCCTATATATACAAACGAGCCAGTAGGTCAAGATTAGAGTGTTGAGCTCGGCTCGTTTACTACATCACTAGCTTTAAAATGACATTGCACCAGTAGGTCAAGGTTACCATTTTAGAAACTTTTAACACTAGCGTTTCTGAGAATCACTTTTAACACTAGTTAAAAAATAGCTTTTGTATTGTCACAATATATGACCACAACCAGTGGAGATCTTGGCTTTCACAATTGCAACTTCTTGCGGGTCTTGTTAACTGGAGTGGAGTAGTCTATTGGGCCATCAACTAACCAAGAAGGCCCAAATCAACCCAATATTAAATCAACCCAAGGTTGGCCAAAATCAATCCAATATTCTAATTAATCTACGGGTTTAGGAATTTTATTTTATTAAATCAAAATTAGTATTTTAGTAGGAATTTTTATTTTTGTCAAAATTTTCTAGAAGTATTTCGTTTCCTAGTTTGTTTTGATCTAGTATTCCTATTTTGTAGGTTGCTTGGTCAAGAAGAATTAGGGTTAATTTTATTTTTTATATTTTAGGAGGGCTAGGTATCATTATAAATAAGGATGTAAGCCTTAGGGCTAATTAGTTGTTTTATTGAATTAATGAAAAATTGAGAAGTTTTCTCATTATCGTGTGTTCGTAGAGGGAACACCTCTAGCTCATACTTGTTTGTGATTGTCCTTATTGCGCGTTCTTCTTTTTCAACAGACTCCAACCTCCCTTCTCAAATCTACTTGCTGGTTAGTCCAATTATAAGGCCCAGCAATAAGGAGAACTTCCATAATCCACTCCAATGAAACATGTCATTTTAAAAGTGTTTTTTTGTCATCCTGCCAATCAATGCATCCATTAAGGAGTGATTATTCAGGGCTCGTGGAGCGCCGTCACAAGGTGTTTCAGTGGCCTTCTCCACCACACATTAATAATGAAGCTCACGTAAATAAATAGTGAAGAAGATTTCTAACACGAAAGCGGTAAGCAAAAAATTACTACTCCTTCCGTTCCAAAATTGTTGGTCATGTTTAGAGTATTTGGAACCTTTTTAAAAAATTGGCTATACATTTTAATGTATATTGTTTTTTAAATCAAATATGAATATTTGTTTGAAATTATAAAAAATATTATAAATTATGATATAAATAATTATTTAAGTAACACAAAAAGTAAAACAAGACGAAAAGAGTACTAATTTTCCTGAGAGGCTACATTGAGAATAGATTATTTACACTGCTGGTGTAAACATTTGTTTCCTTCAAATCAACTGCATTGCAACACTTTTCAAAACAGTGGTCCCAATTAATAAAATATGACGATGTGACGCAATGCAATTGATTTGAGAGAAACAAATATTTACACTGTGTAAAGAATTTATTCTCGGCTACAATTGGAAAAGGGTTGCTATTGGAAAAAGATCGAACAAAAAAGATTGGTTCTCCATTATCCAATTACAGTATTCAGTAGTGAGGGTAGGCCCCACATTACTGCACAGCTGTATGGCATAGAACTCCTTTCCGGTGTTCTTGCCGAGGGCCCAGGTGAGATAAACATGTACCCGACAGTCCGATCTATACACATGTCCTTCTAGGCTTCTACTTACCACGATCTCCAAAATCTATCGCTTTCCGGCCCGGCCCGGCCCGACTAGCTAGTTAATGCATGTGGATACACGTGTATGTAATGTAACGACTTCGGATGCTAGTATTGATAGCAAGACCAATACTAGCATTTCGGTACATATAGCAATGCTATATGCTATATGTACCGAAAGGGGGGAGGGATTTCGTACCGACGGCCGCTGGCGGGCTGTCTCTGGCCACCGGACGGTCGATCCGAGCCGTTCAAAAATTCTATAAAAAAAACCCGAGGGGGCTAACCCGGGAATCAACTGCATCGGATGTGTACCGACTTTTTCACTATGACTTGTGTTGCACTTAACTTTTAGCAAAATAAGTTTTTTGGGGTAAATTTTAGCAAAATAAGTTAGTTTTGTCCTTATCTGAAATTTTTTAAGTAAATTTTTTTCATTTTTATCCAAATATTTTGAAAATTAATCATTATAAAAAAAAACTAACTTTTTTTTATATATTTTGCTAAAAAATGTCTATTTTCAAAATATTTAGTTAAAAATAAAAAAAAATCTGATTCAAATGAATCAACAATCCATAAAAATTTAACAAAAATTTGAATAAAGACAAAAAAAAATCCAAAAAATAAAACGAAACGGGCTCTAAATGAAAGATTAATTTTATCCAGCAAGTGAGGAGGAGAGATACACGGGGTCTAGGGCTGCAAACGAACCGAGTCGATCTCGAGCGGCTTGCAGCTCGGCTCGGAAGTTAAACGAACGAGCTCGAGCCTATTTTTTCAGCTCGTTTTGTAAACGAGCTGAACTCGAGTTAGGATAAGCTCGGCTCGAGTCAGCTCGCGAGCCGGGGTATATATACTTAAGTTTAGGATTTTATTGTTATTTCATAATTTGTTCTTTTCGTTTTCACTTTTTCAGTCAACCAAGGGAGGCGAGAGCACATGCACACCAGTACACCCTCGCTCCATAGGAAAATGAAAGATATATACCTTCACAATCAAAATATTTTTGGTTGTATTAGGCCTATACGAGGATATATATATATATATATATATATATATACATTTTTCGTTGGTCCGTTGAAACTCGTGAACAAGCTCGAGCTCGAGTCAAGTTAAGGCCTGCTCGGCTCGAGATCGGATTCGTTAAAAACTTCATAAAATAAACTTGAACGCGGTAAAACTCAGCTCGGCTCGGCTCGTTTGCAGCCTACCTAGGTCCACTGGGAAGCCTTTTTTTTTCCCCTTCATTGCAATGCCTGTTCGTCCTCTTCAATATCACGGATTCACTCTCAGGTCTCTCTCTCTCTCTCTCTCTCTCTCTCTCTCCTGTATGTGTGTTTTTGTGTGTGTGTGTGTGTGTGTGTGTGTGTGTGTGTGTGTGGTGATGTAGACTCGATCTGAGTCTCTGACCACATTAAACTTTTCATCAGGTTGTTACACATCCTGTGGCATCTGAGAAGTCGGACAATAAGCTCGGTAGTAGTATATTGAAGCAACCATTGTTTTCTTTTTCTTTTCTTCGTAATGTTTCCGTGTAGGAAATGAAACTGATTTGTGATATTGGTAGTGAATAAAATGGGAAGCTAACTTTTGCGGAGTCTATTTCCAGCGAATGGGTATTGGTTCCTCCTGTAGATAAAATTGGATTGGATGGGATGTAGATACAATTGGATTGAATGGGTCAATGGGAGTGGTTGAGATCCAAGAAGAGATGGGTTGGAGATGAGAGTTAGCTGTGAATGCTGCCTACGTAACAGACCATTTTCCAGGAATTGAAACAAACAATCGGAGCATACCTTCTCTCTCTTTTCTATCTCCCCAAAACAAAAATCAAAGCCTTTGAACTGTGGATCAAAGAAAATACTCTTGTTGGTATTGCCTCACTGCAGGAGACTAATATTATTTGGAGACTAACCATGCTATTCACCCGATTTCCGACCGGAGGTAAATCGAACACAAATTCGCTTCTGCAAGTTTCGATTACTAACAGTTCCCGATTTGAATTTGGATGACAGTAGTTGTCTATTTTTGTAGGTAATACCGTATTGGGTATCCTTTCCATCATTTAGATGGATCTCGGTCCATGAGTTAAGTCATCCTTTTACTTGAGAGTTCCAATGTCGGGCTATGCCCATCAAGCGGAGAGGGAACATTCCAACCACAGTCTTTCAAGTGGAAGAGGTTCCGGTAAGCATTCACTGTTTTTACAACTACTTTTTTCTCGTGTTAACCCTGGTAGGTAATTTGATTTGTTTGAGAAGAGAAGCAATGGTGCATGGTTTCAGTGAGATTGGTTAATTTCCAGTTGTTGCCCAGCAAGATTAGAGTCAGATCTTGCTTTCATGGAGAAAATTTCAAGATGGAATATTATTGTGTCAATATCTTTACGATAACTACCTTCATATCCATTTGGTGGGGAAGCTCCCATCAAAGTTCATATAAAAGATGTTTAGGACCCTCAGCTGGGTAAATCGTTTGACAGAAGGGAAAAAATGGGTTGTTCAGTTCAGGGTGTAGATATGATTGAGGGACTGTTCGTCAAGTTTTTTTTTCCTATGATGTTTGGCACATTAACATGTTAAGCTATTGGTGATCTTAACTATATCCCAGTGTGTAATTGTCTGATAATGATATCTTTGGCTTTTCTGTATCATGAGGCATTGATTTGTTCTTCTGGTCTAATGTAGGTATGGAAAGCCGTGATGTGATGGAGACAGGGTTTTATATGACACCTTTTGCTGCAATTATTTTCATTGCTGCACTTGCGACAGTTGGGGTTTTGTTGATAACTTTGCTTGTTGCATTAGCAGTAATGTTGCATTCCTGTGAAAATCGGTGCGCGGGAGTTGTTGATACATCAAAATCATTTGAAAATTACAGTTACTGCAAGATCTTTAGTCTGCATGCTCAGCTCAATAAAGTGGATGTTAGTGATTTCCCTGAAATCTGTAAGATTACTGCAGTTTATTACGTGAAAGAAGGTCAATACTCGAGAGATCTAAATCTTACAATAGGAATGGCGGAAGACTATTTTAACAGTGTTAAGCCACTAGAGGATGGTCTGGACTTGGTGTTGATGGACATAGATGACTTCTTCCCTTCAAGTACTCATTATGATGATCCATTGCAGTCTCGGTAATTCCTGCGAAGCTGTTACATTTAATCTTTGCTGGCTCATTTCCTCTTTGGTGTCAATATAATGAATATATCACTTTGCTTTATCATATAGGTTCCAAACTAAACTTGCAATATGTAGAGTTTCTCATTTAGAATTTAATCCCTTGTTGAGGTCCCTATTCAGTATTCGCGATAGAATATTGTTTTCCAAACCGGAACTTTCGGATTCTTGAACTGTCTTGATTTGGAATTAATTGAAGTTATTTGGCCCTTGCCAGCCTCTGAATGTATTCCCCCATTATGATTACTGTTTCCTTGTAAGCTTGATATGTTGCTTGCCTTTTAGTTGCGAGAACTTGTATTTAATATCCGGTATTAGTACTATGGGTATCCTTAAAATTGCACGCGAAATTTCCGTAGCATCTATTGTTTGGAAGGATAGGAAAAATGTATAGGGTGTTAATAACCCTAGCACATAACAATCTTATTTATATAGACGACTTACATATTAAATAAGTAAACTAAGCAACGTGGGACTACTACTAATACTATATTCTAACACTCCCCCTCAAGCTAAAGACTCTCCAGCTTGTTACATATCAACCAACGAAACAATTACCTCAACTACTAACAGCAATAACGAAAAACAACCAACTTGTTAAAACAATGGAACAACTTTCAATAGTAACGACCAACGAACGACTTTAACCAACAAAACGACTTCAATGATTTCAACGAACGAAATCAACGACCAATGAACGATTTTAACGACCAACGAATCAACGAACGAATTCAACGACCAACGAACGATTTCAACGACCAACAAATCAACGAACGAATTCAACGACCAACGAACGATTTCAACGACCAACAAAATAGATGAAAAAACAATATATGTTACCACGCTCACCAAAAGCATGGCCAAAAACCCGACCACGATACCCAGAATCACGGCTGCGACCATGACCATGACTTAATAAAGAACCACACCCACCAAAGACAGCGGAAGCAGAAGCAGAATCAGAACCAGATTTCATTGCAAATATGTCACCGTGCAATGAGAGACAACCAACAGATCAGCCACCAATATTCCACCAACTAAAAATAAGTATCAAACAACTACCAACAATACCAATACGAATATACCTTCGGCAACC
>JAOTQK010000018.1:14589886-14607269 GCA_025642025.1 Rhododendron ferrugineum | reverse complement strand
CCATACCCGAACCGATACCCGTTCGGTTATCCAAGGGCTCAACCATACCCATACCCACGGGGAAAATTTCGGTTATGGTTCGGGGATAAATTTCGGTTACGGTTCGGGTGCCCATCGGTTCGGTTCAAATTGCCATCCCTACAATTTATCAGAATAAAAAATGAATCACGAAAAATACGCTCTTATATATACGTATTCATCAGGACCATCACTCGTCAGTCGCCATAGTCCCCCCATAGCAAAACCCCAATCTGAGATAATTGAACCAGAGCTAGCTTCGTGATCATCGTCGTCAACTATGGGGAGAAAGTTCTTCGTCGGCGGTAACTGGAAATGCGTAAGCCTCCCATTCCATTTTTACCCCTTCACTACTAGTTTCATTAATCTTCTAGAGGCTACATCTGATCATTCGATCCCCAAGTAGGAAAACCAATTGCCTATACCTAGCCTTACATATGTGCTTCCAACGCTTTCACACCATTTGGATCCAAACCGAATGCATGTAGTATATACGTGATTGTATCTCTTTCTAAATACTCTACTGAATCGCTCGCCACCAAGCCGAATATTGTATTACTCTCAATTGACTAAATTCTTTTATGTAAAATTAATTTTTTTTCGTGTTTAGGATTGCTGTTTTTTCCTAGACCTTTCCATTGTCTTTTGACCATGCAATGAATCAGATCTTGGTTATTTTCTCCGTGATATGAACAGATTTTTTTTTTTTCTGGCACTTACATAACAGAGTTTATTACAAATATCTTGCACAAAGCCAAACTAATCATAAACGAGAAAAAACACCCGTCGATGTCTTTCACCTCGACTCAGACGTTGGACGTGACGCAAACAGCAGCACTCACAATTTACTGTATGTTCATTTCTTGAATCAACAGTCTCAAAAGAGATAAAGTGTTAGCCAAAGATAAAAGACGACAAATAGCTGGACGACCAGATGGACTCCACTCCAACCAAGTATGAATGCACCAATAAACTTTCAAAAAATTATAGATCTGATAAGCCTCCATGAGTTGCCCCGCCAAAAATATCATGTAGGGTAAGGGCATTGTTGGCACGGATATCATGGTGAAGCATCATTGTCTCTGAAGAACCCGATCTGTGTCCAAGGACGAAACTAAACTCTCAAGAAAAGGAGCGACAAAACTCTCAAAGATCAAACGACAAGTCATTGACTTGAAGAGACAGAATGAAAAAAAAACAAAGAAATAAGTATGGAGGCATTCCCCTCCCACCGTCATACAAGGGTGTGAAACCCTAGGGGGGCAAGGGAGGCGAGAAGAAAGTGAAAGATAGATAGAAAGCAGCATCACTATTTATATATGTTATCAGCTTGATTGAAATTTTGTTTTTGTTTTTGTTTTTTTCTTCTTATTAACTAATGTTGTGCAAAATATTGAGTGCAATTATCATTTATCATTATATGATTCATTCTCAACCTTTTAAACCGCTTGACTTTTTTTGTTATGCTTACTGAAACCTGATCTGTGATATCCATTGGATGTTTGTTTACGCAGAATGGAACTGCAGAGGAGGTGAAGAAGATAGTTTCGACCCTTAATGCTGGTGAAGTACCCTCTGAGGATGTTGTGGGTAAGTAAATATATAATGAATGTCACAGTTGCCGCCAAATTGGTGGGGTGCGTGATTACTTTTAATTTCTATGCTATCAATATGCATGTTGGGATTTGTCCGCATCCCATCCACGGCTGCGGGATCACCTGAAATAAAATAGAAGTGAACACACACTAAGAGAAGCACTAGCATTTGTGCAGTTTGTCCGGCCAAATTACAAACATCCACTGGAGAGAGATAAATCCACTACAGAATTATAGTGATTACCCTGTTTGATGGAAAACACTCAAAACTCAACACCAGTACTTGAGCCCGTTGCTCTAGTGTACATTGAATGTAATATCATCAATTATCACCCAAGCCCATTTACCATTGATATTCATTGACCCTTAAGTTCCGAGATACACGGGTAAAGTTTTGTGAGCAAATCACCGGTGTTAGTTGATATATGCTTGCTTCCTTGCATGTTTTCTTTTTCCTATGCCGCATTGGTCTCAGAATGTGGTCAATCTCACGTGGAAACTCTTTTTCATTCCTAGGTTAATACCATACACAACATACTAGTGGGTATAGTACCACTTTACGCAGATTTCCTTTCCTGTGGGAATGATTAGAGGGGGTTGGGGGGAAGTACTGAGTTTACTGTTTGTGCACAGCTTCTATCTATCCTATTAATTTTCATCCCGAAAATAATTTGACTGTATGAAAGTATAACCTCGATGATGTTCTTTTTTGCTGGTGCATCACCAACGCAATCTCTCGCAGAGGTGGTTGTCAGCCCTCCGTTTGTGTTTCTTGGACTGGTTAAAAGTTCGCTAAGGCCTGATTTTCACATTGCTGCTCAGAATTGTTGGGTTAAAAAAGGAGGTGCTTTCACTGGTGAGGTCAGGTATGTTTTGCTGCTTCTTGATACTACTGTCTACAATATTGGAAAAAGTGGACCCAAAAGCATTCAGCTGTTCATGTGAAACCGATCTGAAAGCCATATGGCATTCAGTCATGGCCTGGCTGAAGAATAAGTGATCAAAAGTCTACACACAATGTTTGGGCATCATGTCTCAACTTGGAAAATGAAGGATTTCTTATGCTCTGGACAAGTCTAGCATGATCCTTCAGCATAAATCAGGAAATCAAAGCAACTATGCCTAAATACTTCCCTTTAAATCTTTAATTGATGTCTGGAAGAAGAGACTTGGGTACAGACCTATCCCTTTGGCACTAAATACACGAAGATGAGTCAGGAAATGGTTTCTTATCTTTCCCCTTTCAATTTTACAAGTATGCTTCAGCATTCTATCTAAAAAATCTATGTTGATTCTTTTGCATATGCAGTGCAGAGATGCTTATCAATCTGGGCATTCCGTGGGTCATTCTTGGTCATTCTGAGAGGAGGCTTATACTAAATGAATCAAATGACGTAAGTTTAATATGTGCTGCAATAATGCATTCATTTATGGTGACAAATTAGTTCTACTATTATTTTTATTATTATTGTAATTGCTATTATTTGCCATTGTTGTAATTGTTATTGTTATAGTCATTATTATTAATGTTGGTATTGGTATTTTGGTTCTTGGTGGCGTGGGGAGCCACTGTTTCAGTGGTATTCTGAGAGCAACCACTTTGTGCATATATTGCCAAAGGTTAGGTGTGGTCCAATCCTCCCCTGCCCATACTCCTAATGATTGGGGACTAGATGGGTTCTGTTATTATTGTTGTTGGTATTGGTACTCTGGGTGTTAGTCCACTAACTTGGGACACATTTCATTTCAGTTTATTGGAGATAAGGTTGCATATGCTCTTTCACAAGGCTTGAAGGTAATTGCTTGCGTTGGGGAGACTCTTGAGCAGCGAGAATCAGGATCTACCATGGATGTTGTTGCTGCTCAAACTAAAGCAATTTCAGGTACATATTTCAGTGCTATTAAAAAATGTGTACCAACTAAAGCAATTTCAGGTACAAACCAAAGCAATTTCAGCTGTCTTCTTGTGGATTGTGTAACCAGTTCTCTCGCTTATTTTATTTTGAAAGATGCTAGTTTACTTGATTTGTGAATCATTCTAGTAATAGATATTTGGATTTATAATTTGGCAAGTAAATCAATAACGGGATCATGAAGGCTAACTGACTGGTTGGAAATTATTGGTAACACAATCTCTCATGGATATCTTGAAGTGTATGATATTGTATTGGGTAAATTTGTGGATACCTTGAAAATTTTGATCTAGTATTGATTGAAATGATAATTCTGACTTTAGGATCACAATATCTTTTTGCATTCGACTTGAAGCAGAGAGTTTCTGCTTACCATATGAATTTCTGTTTGTTAAATGGCTTCTTGTTTTTTTCTCTATTGCCTCTTGGTTAACAATTGCCATCTTTGCAAAGAAGAAAAGAAAGAAACAGGCTTGTAGAGTAGGTAAGAATGTGAGAATTGTACTAATGTTTCTCTGAATCTTCTTAAATCTGCCTCTGTAGACATTGTTTTCAAGTACGAGTCATGCAGCACCAACCCTATCTGTTTCTTTCTCCATTTCCTTCCACTTTATTCTTTAATCAAACCCAAGTAGACGATCAAAGAATGGAAATTGCAATGGGAGTTGTTTTATGTTTGTACACAATTTCCTTGGAATCAATCTCATTTTCAAGAAGTGTTTTAGTGTCATAGTCGGTTCACATACTGTCACTGTTTCAATGAGTGTAATTGTTTTGAAGCTTAATTTGCCACAGGGCCCGTAGAGTCAGAGTCAATGGGGTTCTGCAGCGTATTAAATAGAGTTGGCCTGAACTTAGAGTTATACTTCTCCCAGATGTAGGGGTGCAGTCAAAAAATGTCTTGACCAATTTGTTATACTTTTGCTTGGTTTAGTTGGAATCTTCTTTTTTCTGATTCTCTTTATCCTCATTTGGTCTTGGTAGTTTGTATAATAATTGCATACTTGAAGCCTATGTAGCACCGACACTCCGAAAGGGCGCCGTGTCCACTTATTGGACACGGGGACACGTATTGGACACGCCACGTGGCGTGTCCAATAATTTTAATTATTTTTTGATAGGGGACACGGCTAGGGGTCAAAATGTAATATTTTTAAAATTTTTGGGGGTTAATATGAAATTATTCAAAACATTTGGGTTAAACTGTAATTATGCCTTTGAAAAAAATTTATACAATTTGTGAAATTATTCATATACAATGGTTCATAAATTTTTTTTTTTATATATGTACATATATTTATCTTTATTTATTTATACACGTGGTGTGTCCCCCGCCGTGTCCGTATCCCCATTTTTTTAGAATTGCCGTGTCCGTGCCCGTATCCGTGTCCGTGCTACATAGCTTGAAGCTTCTAACTGTTTTTATTCAGAGTTGGTGATGTTTCTGTATGTCATTGTTTTAAAAACACTATTTAAAGTTGCATTAGGATGTTAGCCATTGTCTAACCACATCTCTCAGCATGCTGTAAGGAGTTGAAATAAATGGACTTCCGTGACAATACTAAAATTTCCCCTCATGGTGCAGAACGCATATCAAATTGGGAAAATGTTGTTTTGGCCTATGAGCCTGTTTGGGCTATTGGAACAGGGAAGGTCGCAACTCCTGCTCAAGCTCAGGAGGTGAGTAGGGTGGTGGTATTTTCATTCAATCATCTCTGTTTTCAGTCCAAAACATAACATTAATTGCTAAAGTCAACTGCATCTATGTATTCCAAAGAGAAGTTTGAATTTTTTAGGTGATATTTCCTGTTCAAGAAAGTGACTTAATTCTAGTTTAAATGATTCAACCTTTTTTTAATCATAGAGAATGGTAAGGGTATTAGAGTGTGGGAAACACCCCAAGCTTGGTGGGAGGAAGTGTAATGGGCCTTTGTACTTCTGATAAGTCGATAGCCGATAGGTTAGGGGTGCAAACTACATCTCAGTCGGGTAAAGGCCGACCGTGTCTTAAATGTAATGATTTGGATGCCCAATAACTGCGACTCAAATTTCGAATTTCTGTTTGGATCTGGTTGTATAAGTTTTGCATCACATAATAAACAACCAAAAACCCAGGGGAGAAGTATTAAATAGCTGTTGATTTTGTTGAGCTGAGGCTCATTGAATAGAATATAGGCGTTGTACCCATTGGCCTATGGGGCACAGAAAAGGATCATCAAAGAGGCCATATGTATGATCCTTGTTGACCCGCACAATTCAAGGTTGGGTGGCATCACTGGCCCCATATTCGACTAATAATTGTTTCTTGAAGGCAGTAAAATTTGTTGGAGCTTAGGCAATTACTGCAATGAACCTACAAGATGCATATAAATCGAGAATATTTTGCTAGAGTAAATGTGAATGATCCTGTTAATTTACTTGATAGCCCTCGGTGGGATGCTTATGTGGTAATTGTAAGGGTTCTTGTTGCTAATCAGCCCAGTTGAAAGACGGAAATATCCTACGATCTGTTCAATAAGATTTTTCTATTTAGGTTTATCTGACATTTCAACCTGAAGAGAGGTCATGTAATGCCCTCACATATCGTATAACCAAAGTACCTAACCGAAACAAACTGAGCCTTGAGTCCCAATCAATTGGAGTTAGTTACATGAATTTGTTGTCTCATTGAGTTCTATCAAGGGTATCATGGTCCATGATATTCAAAAAACCTAGGTCATTTCGAATTATCACCTCTCAATTTTTGTATAACCCTCCTCTTAGTGCTACCATCTACCATAACTATATTATTCCTCCTAATCGTGGCATCGACCAGTCTACGATAGACAGTTTAATCTATTCTCTCTCATCTTATCTTCTACCGGTGCTACCCCTACCCTCCCGATCAACGTTTTCGTTTCTACCGTGTAACTTCTCTCCTACTAAGTTTGTTACTATTTGACAGGTGCATTTTGAGTTGAGGAAATGGCTTCAAGTGAACACAAGCTCGGAAGTTGCTGCCACGACGAGGATCATCTATGGAGGTACTGATAGATACATACTTGACACCATAGCCCTGAAATGCTTGAGTTATTCAATTTAGTTATATGATTGCAAATCTACTAAAGGATGTTTCCAGCAATCATCATCTCCTGTTGTGGGAAATTTATTTTCTACTTCTTCGAACTCTGATTTCCGGGAAGCCAAACAAATTTGACCCTATTTTGGCGCTACTAAGTGCTACTTTGCCATGAATTCCGGGGGAAGATTGAGGTTGTTTAATCATCATGTTTGCAAGGTTTATGTAATGGTCACTTGAATCTCCAGAGTTAGCCTCAACTTTTGAGTGTAGAATACTTAGTAGAAGAACAATTTTATTTCGACAAGATAATGCAACTGACACTCACCAAGTGAATCAATTTGAGGACCCTATCAGATGCCCTATGGGTAGGGGTCTTCCACACCTTGGTCTACATTTTAAAAAATGTACAGGATGGCATCTGACTAATTAATCATCCACATAATTACTTTGAAAACTTATCTCTAGAGGCCTCCTATTCGAATGACTAAGGCACAAAGTGTCCACTGACAATATTGATCTTCAAAGTCACTGATTAAGAGGCATGATAGTGCCTTGGGGATCACATTATTGAAACTACAAGCTATACCCTTTGACTAACCTATTTCCTCACAAGTTCCTACACTTTTTCAACCTGCATACTCTGTGTTGTTGACTATTGTATACCTGTGTTATTTTCCTAATTGGGTAGTCTTTTACCAGTAGCTAGGTGCCAACATGACCAACTCCTATTCATTTTTCTCTTTCTACTTCGACTATTATCTCTTGTGAACTGGATACGTTGCTATTACAGGTTCTGTCAGTGGTGCTTACTGCAAGGAACTGGCAGGCCAACCCGATGTCGATGGTTTTCTGGTTGGTGGAGCGTCTCTTAAGGTGACAAGTTTATCACTTCTTTGTTTGGTTCTGTTTTCTCTTAGGAAGAGGATCCTCTCCGGTTGGAGAAAATAATTGTACGGTTCAGTTTTGCCCATTGGGGTCATTTCCTGCCACACTTCAATGATCAAAATCAATTGTTTCGTAGAGCTTGTTGAGAAGTTTAACAATGCCAAAATTCATGTTAATTGGTTACTAATAAACTAATGATCGGTACATATTTATCTTGAAATAATTGGGTTAGAGTCTGTGACAGTATTGTTTTTCTAAGATAAATGTGTTTTAAAATCATTTTTTTGGATATCCAATCAACTTGATATTTCGTATGATTGATCTTCTTGACGAGTTTTACATAATGGTTTGATCATTGAATTGGGCCCAGGATGAATCCAAAAGAATAAAATTGGACAGGGTTCAGTTATTCCCTCCAAATGTAGAGATCCTATTTGTTTTCTTTACGGTGCTTGTTTGCTTTTCCATACGCTTGGTTGTGTTTCTTCATCCCCTTATTTTTCCTCTCCTTTTCTCTGCCAGCCGGAGTTCATTGACATTATCAAGTCTTCTGAGGTGAAGAAAAGTATGTGATTTGGTATCAGTTATCGGTTGGTGAGATGTTAAAAGTGTATTAGAGAAGGTTTTGATATATGATTCATGTGAAGCCTATGGGAGTGATTATCCCTCGTACTCTTGGCATTTTGCTTGAAATTGATATGCATTTTTCTTATTACCTGAGCTTTTGTGTTTCCGATACAGATGCTGTGGAGCTGATCACTCATGCGTTTACTGGCTGTTTTTCCAGGTTAATTCTAGTGATTTATGAACCGTCTGGCCATAATAAACAAATGTATATAATATTCTCTGCAGACAAGCCGGAGTATGTGTGTGTTCCCATCGTCATTTGCCGATTCCAAGTAAAATTAAAATTGGTTAAGACGAATTTTGGCAATGTAGACATAAAATAGTTATAGAAAGCTGAATAGCTCTAATGAAGCAGGTCTCATGGGACTGACTGATAAGGTAGGTTAGTGTAGATTTTTTTTTTATCCGAAAACACATTTCATTAAAAAGCCAAGCGGCATTTAGAGTGAATCCATCCGAATACAATGAAAGGGAGACTACAACCAAACCCATCACTGAAAAATATACAAGAAATACAGGGACAAAGAGACGCAAAGTGTCTAGATCCTAAGCGCGAGCCGAAGGCTCTCTTCTCACCGCCACAAAGGGCCGGGACACGAGGAGTTAGCAATCTATCCAACAGTCGCCTCGGGATGGCGAAGAATCCAAATCAGAGACAAGCGTTACAAAAACGATGGAAATAGATAAGAATTAGCAAAAAACAGAAAATGCAGCACCGTGGACGAAACCACTAAGCACGCTGGCCTGCTTCGGCCGAACCCCGCACGTCGCCAGATATTGAGACACAAATGGGATCGCGAACCAAAACGAAGGAGATGACATCTCCGGCAAGCCACTAATTATCATATGCTCGTAATAGAATTGGGATGCATAATATTAGTGTAGATTACTCCTAGTATTTAAAGAATTGAGATCCACGATGTTCAAATTTTGAAGCAGTAATAAATT
Organism: Rhododendron ferrugineum; assembly: GCA_025642025.1. Lineage (NCBI taxonomy): Eukaryota > Viridiplantae > Streptophyta > Magnoliopsida > Ericales > Ericaceae > Rhododendron > Rhododendron ferrugineum. Next base: position 14,598,222 of record JAOTQK010000018.1, on the reverse strand, counting down.
TCAAAAACCAATGTATCCAACGAACTTAGAAAATATAGTCATACACACTCTATACTACGGAAATTTATCGGTTTCAAATGATACCATTTTTTCATAAGATAAGCTACGAGCCTCTGGCCATACGAAGAGGTTAAAGATTGGATTCTTTTGACTTGAAAATTCGTGCTCTAAATTTACCGACAAATTAAGTGGGTGTTTATGTTCGAAACTAGTAGTTGAAAATCTACTTTTGTGTAATGATAAAAACTTTATGCTAAACAAATTTGGAAAACTAGTTAAAATTGGATACGAAAGAGTAAGTTGAAAACCAAAAACCAGAACAGAAAATTAAGTCTACAACTACAAAACCGAAGAATCGAAATTATAAGTAGATCGAGGCCGGTGATGATTCATTGTGTCCTTAAAAGCATATTTTACCCCACCTCCTAGGAACAGAAACTATACGAATTTCCTTTCTTAAACTCTATAAGCGCAAATGTGTGTGTGCGCTCTCTAGAAAATCTATGCATGAAATGGCGTAAGAAGGCCTGTATGCATAGGCAAACAGGTGCATGTCATAATGTGTACAAAACTGGTTCAAAGAGGTATGGATGGGCAGGTAGGTATACACCGGTTCACATCGCCAAGTAGATATTCAATCTTAATCGAATACTTTCCAACTTAGCCCCGTACGTCTATACTTATCAAAAAAAAAAAAAACTTAGACCCGTCCACAATGACATTCATGGCCGACCCCGGTTTTTTTGGACTTAAAGTGAAAATTAAAGATAAGGTTTTTTTTTGTTAGACTATTATAAGAGGTACCAAAGTAAGAGAGGCCTTTCAATTCGTACATTTTTTAGAGTCTAGAATGGCTGCACCTTGAGTTTTAGCTCAAGGCCGGCTTTGACGACGCGTGAGACCTAAAGATAACTCTCCTTAAAGTTTGTAAATAAATCTTACACATAGAATCGTTTCTAATTCAATAACTCACATATTTGGGCCAACTTACGCAGATTTTGTGACTAATCCTGGGAGCTCAATCACACCATCCACTTGCGCGGAGCCCAATTAAAGTTATAACAAAGCTCCGTATGAACTGACCCCAAAGTTATATATAAATAAAAAAAAATAGTAATATTTTAAAAGTATCCAACAAAATCCTACTCTATACTATCCTTGAGAAAATGGAAGGAAGGGTGGGGTTTAAATCTTACCAAATGAAGTATTCATTACCTGCTGTATGGTTCTACCTAGGAAGCAACCTCAATTTCTTTAACTGTTTAGGGCAGTGTGTTTCAGCGAATTAATTATCTAATTCATATTGACCTATGATAACTGTTATATTTTTTTGGGTTTAGTCATAGAATCAGATTCTCATGTGTGGAAACCGTTGTGCTACAACCACAATCATTTAAACATACAAAAAAACCTCTCTCGCATTGAGTGCACATTTAAGTTGTGGACAACAACTTTTTGATTGTATTTATTCAAAAAAAAAATTGTGTTTGTTAGGTTTACGCCAAACTTTTTTTGTAATTTTGGTTCGTCTCAACAAAGAGGAATCTGAAAAGTAAAAAATTATAATTTTTACACAAGCATTTTTGAAAATATCCAAAAAAAAGTTAAAAAACTGATTTTTTGAGCTTTTCTGTGGATATTTTCTAAAATAATTGTGTAAAAGTCATAATTTTTTACTTTTCTAATTCCTCTCGTCAAGACGAACGAATATTACATAAAAATTTGGCGTAAAACTAACAAACGCAAAAAAATTTGAATAAAAACAAAATCAAAAAGTTGTCCACAACTTACTCCGTATTTGTTAATGAAAACAGTAATGTGATCGGGGACACTATAGGGCGCTTCCCTGTAGTGCACCTTGTAGGGCATATTCGGAACGTCTATCTCGGCAATTAACGGTTCAAATATGTTTGTTAACTTTGACCGGTAAGAGTTCTTCAACGAATTTCAACCAAAGATTGCCGAGATGGACGGTCTGGATGTACCCTACATGGTGCACTGCAGGGAACGCTCTACAGTATCCCCGGTTCTGTGTGTGTGAGTGTTTGTGGTTATAGACTTATTGGTGTATGGGGGCCCACACTTAATGTGAAAGAGTGTGTGTGTGTGTGTGTGTGTTAGTATGTATATATAAGTATATTTGTGGTTGTAGAGTTTTTTATTTTTTATTTATTTTATGTGTGTCTGGTTGTAGAGTTATTGGTGTGAAAATATCCGCAATTATCTACAAAGGTGAGTTGACAAATGGTGTAGGTTAAAATGGTCCCGTTTCCAACTTCCAGGCCAAATGCTCTGTATCTTCACTAGCTCTTGTTTGGATATCAACGGTGTGGTAGGATATAAACGAAAGAAGGAATACTCACACATGTAGACTTTAAGAAGACTAGTAGGATTCGATAGTTGATATTGACAGTGATCGATCATCAAAGTGTGTGGTCTCGTGTCCTGTTTCGGTTCGAAGCCAAGCCAAACCCAATCACTATCTCATCTTTTTACATATAACTGCATCTTCAATATATATATATATATATATAGGGAAGTGATTTTCTCTCTTTTTTGTTAATACCATTCTCTTTTGTGTCTATATTAGATGATTTGTTTTGTGAGAGAAGAATATCTTAAATATATAAATAGGAGAGTGATTTTGCCACTCCTTTTTTTGTTAATACCACTCCATTTTGTGTCTATATTAGATGATTTGTTTTGTGAGAAGAGAAGAGTGACATTAACAAAAATGGGAGCGGCAAAATCAAATATATATATATATAACCAAATAAAGTTATAGGGAAAAAATAGAAAAAACAATTTGGGTGAGACAAATTCAAACTGATGGTGTGTTGAATTACCCCTAGAGTGAAATTCTGAAGTACTACCAAAAAAGAAAAGAAGAAACACCCCCGAGTACGTAAACGGGTAGACCTATGATACATATTCCTTAATAAGTGTGTACCGTACGCACTCTTTATATATTCCCTTGAATTTGAGATAATCTAATCTTAACCGTTCAATTTTTAATTAAAAGGGCAACATGTCTAACCGGTCATTACTTACTCTATTGTTGAGTTTCTCTCTCTTCTATTTTTAATGGGCTTTCAAATGCTGTCTAATATCAATTTGGGTGGACTAGAAATTGGGGTTCTTAGGAATATTTTTTTCTACTTTCTAAACTCTTAAATTTAAAATTATGAAAACAATAAAATAATTTAAAACTAATTTAATAAACCAATAAAGTTAGACTGTTCGATATGATCAATTTTTTAGTCCAATTTGATCAAAATGACATTATTAAATTTTAATGTCTTCTGATACGTATTTGTCAATATCCGATAATCTTTGATTTTAGTAACAACGTTGAATATCGTAAGACTTGATATCCTAACGGTTTAGATCGATCATCCTAACAAAAAATTAAAAAAAAATAAAACTTAAGTTAAAATTTGTCATACTTTTGACAGTCATACTCAACTCATTTCACTTGAAAGGTCGAACCCAAATCCTTGTCTTGAGACAGTTGAATAATTAATTTTTTAGTGAACTCTCATTTATCCATGAAAAACTGGAGGGATTTTGATTTTTTGGATTAAATATTTTAGAGAGAGAATTTGATTTGGAGAAATATTTTGAGAGGAAATTGCAATTGTATTGAAAATTTTGGGTATAGTACTTACTTTTTGGTGAATTTCTTGGATGAAAATTTTGAGCGAGAATTTCATTTTTTGTTTAAATTTTTGAGGTATTGTATAGGGAAAAATTAAATTTTCAAAAAAAAAAATGGATGGAATTGAAAATTAAGATAACATGGCGGAAATTTAAAAATTTTAAAAAATAATGTGGCAGAAATTAAAAATAATTTTAGTTTAAATTTCGTACAACACATTGTGCTAAGGTAACGACAATGTATGGTATTATTACTAAATTTTTGGTTTTTAGACATGTATTTTGCTTGGGTATAATTATTATTGATTGTGGTATGACATACTTTGGTCTTATTACCAAATATTTTAATCGATTTCCTTTGATACGACACGTTGTGATAAGAAAACGTCTAATGAAAATCACAAATTGTCATAATTTAGACATACGGTATACCCTGTGTACCATAGTTTTCTCCTAAACGGATAGATTTCTTTTTGTTTTGTGAATCGTAAATTCATGGTTCTCTAAATTTGACTTGAAAAATCTGTTAACACAACATCATGCACCATATATGCAATGTGATGATGTATAATCAATTTCTTTGTTGTTGTAAATTAACATCTTATCTGGTAGTCGATGAAACACATGAGAATGTTGTGCAAGAAGATGTGTTAATAGCAAACCTCATCGGATTTTGGTTTGATTGCAAGGGCGGCCCAAGCCTAAAAGATCATTAAGGTCAATGCCTCATGCCTCCAACTTGTGCAGGCCTCGTTAATCATTCCTTATGTATATAGGTATATATATCGAGATAAAATTCTACACGCCCCTCCGTTTAGAATGGGTTATGCGGCAAACTGAGGAAGAATTGACACGTGGCCGATTTGAAAGCATTTGATCCATCCTCGCTGATGTGTGCTCTCTCTCGGGACCCTGACAAAAATAAATTATAATTCTTAAGGATAAAATGATAAATAAAATAAAATCTTTGCACTGGTTCAAACGGATTGAAAAGTGAAGCACTTAATTTTTTTTCCATATTTTTTAATACATAAACATCAAAAAAATTAAAGTTTTTTAATTTTCAATCCGTTTAAACCGTTGCGAAAATCTTATTTTTCTGATCATATTATTCTCTAGGGTCAGAGTTAATTTTTGTCTCCGAAACTCTCATAATTAAGTATATGCTCTACATGATTCCAAAGAAAGAGCAGATGCTTAATTATGAAAGCCCTATAGACAAATTAATTATGATCCTTCAAAATAAAATGACCAAAAAATAAGATTTTCGCACCGATTCAAACGGATTGAAAATTGGAGTACTTAATTTTTTTAGACTGTTTATATATTTCAAAATATGGTGAAAAAATTAGGGAAATTTATAGAAATGGTTCTCCTAATTTCACCCGAGTCTCATTTTCGTCCTCCAAGTATCAATTGCAACTCTTTGACCTTCAAGTTTGATTTTCGTACCAAGTTTGTCCAATTGATAATGTCTGTCAGCCAAACTAGACGGAAAAAATTAAATTGATGGCAGACGTTATCAATTGGACCAACTTAGTACGAAATGGAAGGTTCAAACTGCCATCAATTTGATTTTTTCTGTCCAATTTGGCTGATAAAAGTTATCAATTGGACTAATTTGGTACGAAAATCAAATTTGAAGGTCAAAAGAGTTGTAATTGATACTTGGAGGACGAAAATGAGACTCGGATAAAACTAGGAGGACCATTTATATAAATTTTCCAAAACATTAAGTGCTCCCATGTTCAAACTGTTTTAATTGATGCGAAAATCTTATTTTTCTGATCATTTTATCATAAAAGGACATAATTAATTTTTGTCTTCAGAGCTCTCATAATTAAGTATCTGCTCTTTCTTTGGGACCATGTACAACAAATACTTAATTATGAAAGTCGTAGAGACAAAAATTAACTATGAGCCTTTAGAATAATATGATTATAAAAAAAAAATCTTCGCACCGGTTCAAACAAATTGAAAATTGGAACACTTTAATTTTTTAGACTGTTTATACCAAATCAAACCAAACCGAGCCTTATGTTCCAATCATCTAGGGTCGGCTAAATGAATCATTTTCCTCCATTGAGCTCTGTCAATGGCCACTTGTTCATACTAACCTACTATACTCATATCTTTTCGCACCACAACGTCTAATGTCAATTTAGGTCTACCACTCCTCGTAGTATTGCTACTCAAAGCTATCACATCCGTTCTCTTAACTACTGCATCTCCCGATCTACGGTAGACATGTCCAAACCACCTTAGCCTATTTTCCCTCAACTTCTCTTTTATGGGTGCTACACCTACCATCTCACGAACCGTTTCATTTCTAATCCTGTCTCGTTTAGTCTTACCACACATCCATTTCAACATTCTCATTTCCGCTACACTCATCTTGTTTACTTGTTATTTCTTAATAGGCCAATATTTTATCCCGTAAAGCATCGCTGGTCTTATGGCAGTTTCATAGAATTTTTTCTTCAATTTTATGGGTACCCTCTTATCACACAATACACCAGTAGCGCTCCTCCACTTGAGTCACCCCACTTGGATCCTATGGGTCACACCATCAGCAATCTCTCCATCTCTACTAATAATTGAGCCTAAGTACCTGAAATAATCTCTCTTAGGTATCTTCTGATCTTAGATCATCACTCTTTCTTCGTGCGCACTCCTGGTACCACTAAACTTGCACACTATATACTCAGTTTTACTTCTACTTATGCGAAAACCCTTTGACTCTAATATTTCCCTCCAAATTTCTATTTTCGTATAAACACCTCTAACGGTTTCATCTATGAGGATAATGTCATCTGCAAACATCATACATCATGGGATATCCTCCTGAAATTGTCTAGTCAATTCATTCATAACTAAGGCAAAAAGGTACGGGCGAAAAATTAAGTACTCCAACTTTCAATCCATTTGAACCAGTGCGAAGATTTTATTTTATTTTTTTATCATTTTGTCCTAAATGATCATAATTTATTTTTGTTTCTAAGACTCTCACAATTAAGTATCTGCTCTACAAGATACCAAAAGAGAACGCACATAAGCAAGGATGAAACAATTGCTTTCAAATTGGCCACGTGTCAATTCTTCATCACTTTGCTGCTCAGTCTATTCTACACGGAGAGGCTGTGTAGAATTTTCTCTCATATATATCTATTTGTAAGAGCTTGACTTTTGAATTTTTTTTTAATCAGCTAAAAAGGAAAGAGGGCACTTGAAACAACAGTCGTTCACGGCTTTGTTCGGTTGAGAGTTTAGTTTTAGTTTTAGTTTAGTTTTTAATCATTACCTTATTTCTTTCTTCAATCATTATCCTATTTCTCCAATTATTACTTTCTCATCTCTCTCTATCTCTCTCCAATTATTACCCATATTTTCAATCATTACTCTATTTCTCTCTCCACCTACTACTAAAACTAAACTAAACTAAACTCCCAACCAAACATAAAACATCTTCACTCCGCCTTGCACCTCTAAGGGGAAGGGCAATACGGTCGAAACACATTAAAAAACGTTTAGCTTCCCATACTCTGACACACGGTTTATTTTTCACACATTGATTTGAGTAGTTTTTATTTAAACCGGTCAATAAAAAATTGTTCGAAACTGTTCGGATGAAACCCTTTTCGGTCATTTTTTTTGCCGATTTCTCGCGGGTACCCTTAAAATGATCACGTTCTGAACACATTGAGTGGAACGAATCATCGAAATTCGATCGGGAAAGGGGGGTCCGATCGAATTTCAGTCATCTTCTCCTAAGGACCACCTTAACTTAATAAAATGCGGACCTCCCTTTTCCGATCGAATTTCGATGATCCAAGCCGCTCAATGTGTTCAGAACGTGATTTTAAGATTACCATGAGAAATCAGCAAAAGAAATGACCGAAAAGGGCTTCATCCGAGCAGTTTTTGTTTATTTTTTTCGAACAGTTCAAATAAAAATTGCTTGGATGAAGCCCTTCCTGGTCATTTCTTTTGCCGATTCCTAACGAGTACTCTTAAAATCACATTCTGAACACATTGAGCGGCTCGGATCATCAAAATTTGAATGGAAAATGGGAGAAATGGGGAGGTCCTTATTTTAGTTAAAATAAGGACCTCCTCATTTTAATTAAAATAAGGACCTCCTCATTTTAAAATGACTATATATATATATATACACACACACACACACAAATCATACAAATTTAGGGGTGTTTTGGCTTAATAATCGGTTTGGATTTTTTTCTCTTTATTAAATCATTTTATGAATTATTATTTAGTTTTTAAGAGATGAATGTAAAAAGTAAGAGATTATAATCAAAACTTTAAAAAATATCGCTAAAGACAAAAACAATCCAAACGAGATAGATTTTTTTGAATTATTTTTCTTTATCGAAAATTCTAAATTTTCTTGTTATAATTTTATACTTAACCCAAAACAATCAAATGCGAATTTTTTTGAATAAAAATAAAAGAGTACTCGGAAAGAATTATTAAGCCACAACAGAAAGGGAATTTCGAATCTCAAGTCCAGCGATTGCGACATCTTCCTAATAAATTACACAAGAAATTTGATTTAACAACACCCACAGCTACAGGTTAGCTGCATGTGGACGCTTCCCTCCCCACCCCCAACACCACAGCTACAGGTTAGCTGCATGTGGACGCTTCCCTCCCCACCCCCA
>JAOTQK010000018.1:14506536-14522826 GCA_025642025.1 Rhododendron ferrugineum | reverse complement strand
TCCACCATTACCATAAGTATATTGTGATTGTTAGTAAATTAAGAGAGAATTGGAACAAAATTAATTCATCATTTTTTAATTCAGTACTTAATATATTTATCAAACAGCTTTTCAGCTTAAAAATTTCAGCATTCAGCTTTCAGTTTCAGTTTTCAGTTTTATCAAACAGCCCCTTAGTCTTGAATAATAAGAAACAGTACACGGAGCTTACAAAAAAAAAACTAAGAGTTCATTATTTAATGTAACACTGTATTAATGTGTGGGATCAATTTAAACATTCTATTAATGGTCCTATGGGAAAAAAAACAGCGATCAGTGACTAAAAATGAGAGGACATACACATGGGACAACTTCAGGGAACTTTTTCATTCAATGCAAAAACAGAACCCATGCATCTTCTCTTTGTCCTGTTTATTTTTGTTTTCTTTGCCTTGCCTACCTGGAAGTGTCGCAGTAGGCATTGGTCATTAATGGCATTAACAATAGGAGAGGGTAATACTATGAATTTCGGATGATTTGTTTTTTTTTTCTTATTAGAAAAGAGTGGTAGTGTCAATTGTGGCATACACCTAGTATTAGTAGGATTTAAACAAGGAAAATTCTAAAATCAGCTCAATGGGCTGACAATAGTAAATGTGTGAATGTGTATTAAAGGATGTAAAAAATACAAAAAAAATACGTTTTTTTCTTGTCTTCTAGTGTGCTTATCGTCAGCCCACAATAGCAAGACCGTTTAAACAATTAAACATGAGTATCCCCTTAAAATTGTATTCAAGTCGGAATAAGTGATGGGCGTGGGTGGTAGTGTCGAGTGGCATACACCTAGATTTGTTTTTGGGATGCGGTTATGAGAAAGCGACTCCGTTCGTTTAAGGGTTTTAGATTTTAGATTTTAGATTCTAATTATTATCTTATTTTTCTTCAATCATTACTCTCATTTTTTCTTCATATCTCTCTCTAATTATTATCCATATTTTCAATCATTACTCTATTTCTCTCTACACTCATTACCTACAAATCCAAATCCAAAATCCCAAAACGAACGAGGTCCACGACCTTGAGGCCATTCTCACGGAGACCAATCATTCTCACGGAGACCAAACATTCCAAACCTTGAGGCCACAGGAGATTTGTTTGGTCGTTAACTTCGAGGCCCCAAAATTAATCGAGATGCGCGTAAGCTGGCTCAGACTTCCTGTTAACATATCCGATTATTAAAATAAAGTTAAACCGAAATCAAAGTCAGATGTGGCCAGTATGTAGATAGTACTAGCAAATTTTGGTTGTATATTTGTCCTCATTAATTTCACTAATCGTTCTTCTCCTATTCATATCCAAAAATAATGATGGCGTAAATGGAAGTAGAAAGAGATTCTTTCCGGCCGGTTCTATGGGAGTGGACTTCTTCCTTCCAAGTCTCAGTGCACAAATCAAACAAAAATGCATATCTGACTAGGTCCTGGCCATATATTTTTTTCGAGAATACCCTTTCATCTCTCTCTGTCCTCTCTCTCCTCATTTTTCCTCCCTTTTATTTTTTTGTAAAATTTATATATTTACTTCCTTAAAAACACTGATAATTTTTAATTGTTAATTAGCAGTGTTTTCAATCCCAAATCCTAATTTTAAATTTTAATTACCAGTGTTTTAACTGTTAATTACTAGTGTTTTCAATTTTCAAACCCTAATTTATCTGTTAAGTAGCAGTGTTAATTCACATGCTCAATACACAAAAAAACAAAATTAACCGTTACTTCACATGCTCAAAACACAAAAACTCAGTGCTCAATACACCAAAAACACAACTAACAATACAAAAAAAAAACCTACATATTACACCTACTCCCAAATCTGAACCAAAATAAAAAATAAATAGATCTAAATCGGTTCTTCGCCATCAAAACTCGAAAACTCGAAATAAACCTTAACAAACTCATCGCGACGAACATGAGATCCGGCGGAGGCGGCCGTTTTCACCATCCGTCGAACAGTCCGACAGGCGGCGGCGATGGCAGATGAAGATGGTGGCGGGGGGGAGAGGAGATTGGGCGGATGGTGGCTAGGCCGTTTTCATCGTTCGTCGTTGGTGAGGATGGTGGCGTCACTGGGCGAATGAGATCTGGGCGGCAGCGGTAGATGAGGGAAGGCCAGCAGCGGCGGCGGATGAGATCTTGGCCGTCGTTGGTGACAAGCAGGAGGAAAGGGCGGCGGCGATGGGTGAGATCCAACAGCCGGGGAGAAAGGGGAATGGGGCAGCAGGGGGAAGAGACGAGGATGGTGGCATCGCCGTCATTGGTGTGGGCGGGAGGGGTAGGAGGGAAGGGCGGCAGCGGCGGCCGCAGGAGGGGGAGGGGGGGGGGGGGGGGAGCTTTGGGAAGAGGGGTGAAAAATATTTAGATTTAGGTTTAGGTATTTATAGAGATGGGGATCGGGGTAAATTTGTAAAATTATACCCACATGATCTATAAGAAAACGCACAAAATGCGTATAGGACTTGGTTGGCCGTAAAACTGAAAAATAGGACCGGCCTGTCATTATAGGTGGTGTTGTGTGCTGAGTTTGTTTTACTTTTTAGCCCAAACGCATTTTTGCCATGAAACGATGTCACTTGTCCTCACAGCCCATCCTGCTCATTTCAGGCCTGCGAGTCCGTTTCACGAGGGCCTCCCAAGTTTTAGGCTCTTTGGAACTTATGGAAAAGAAAGAAAAAGAAAAAAATTAAAAAAAATTCCTTTCCATTGTTTGGTTGGAAGATAAAGAAAGAAGAAAATAAAATTTTCAAATTCAGTGAATAGTAAATTATTCCTTCCATTTTTCTCTCATTTTATTTTCCTTTCCTTTCTTTTCTTTAGGTTCCAAACAGAACCTTAGGCTACGTTCTTATGAATTTAACTTAAATTTAAAATTTTGTTCTTATTTGAATTTTTTTCGCATTTGTTAGTTTTGTGCCAAACTTTTGTAGGTTATTGATTCGTCTCTGTTTTTTTATACTAAAAAATGGTTATTTTTCAAAATATTTGGGTAAAAGTAAAAAAAAATTATTTTTCCGATTCCCCTCGTATAACCTACAAAAGTTTAGCACAAAACTAACAAATACGAAAAAAAATTCAAATAAGAACAAAACTTTCAAATTTAAGTTATGTTTAAGTTAAGTTCACAAGAACGCAACCTAAGCATTCAAAGAAAAAAGAAAACAGCTGAAGACAGAGCAAGTCGGGTTCTCGGACAAGTCTAGTTTTTGTTCCCCAGCAATTGTACCCAAAGGTTCTCTCTCTCTCTCTCTCTTGAATCCCGGTTTTCCACTGTCATCAATTTTCGCCGAAAGATGCCCGGAGACAGTGTATATGTGTGCTTGATAAACATGTACGCATACAGATTTGACTCAAGTGTTCACGAATTTTTTTTGCTCTGTAATATCAATGGAGGCTCCGTTCCAGAACACCTTCTTAAAAAATAAGTACTAATTTCACATTTTTAAACACAAAAATAATGTAAATAAAATTTTTATTTTTTATTTTTTTTGCACCGTATAAAAGATCTCGATAAGATCTATAAAACAAGATCCATATTTCTAGGAAAATTATTTACGTAAACACATTATTTTTTATCTTGAAATTGTCTCCTTAAAAAATAAGTACTTATTATTCCAAAAGAATTACTTTATACTCCTCCTTCTGTGGTTAATTTATTTATTTTTAGTCAAAGAGCTAATTTTTTATGTTATGCTACTATTACCTGTTGTAGGTTGGGGTTCTGAGGAGGTTCGCTTACGTGTGAGCTGGAGAGATGCGATTGGTCGATGGTTAGTAATAGGGAAAAGAGGAGTAATCTTGTCGGGTGAGGGAAGGAGCAAGAGGTACAGAAGAGACAAAGGCAGCGTGTCCCTTGTTTCTTTTCGAGGGGGTAACGTCCGACTTCTCCAGGATTGAATGGGTGAGATCACCTTTTCTCCGGGGAAGAATGTTCTCCTTCCTCAAATTCAGTGCTCACACTCTCTCTCTCCAGAAAAAGTCAGCTCTGTCAAATCAGGAGGAATGTTAGGGGTATTTATAGGGCACCTGGGCCTAGGTCAGGCCGAGGACGGCGCTCCTATGAATCCCCAACCAGTGTCTCTTCTGTACCCCTGGGTCTCGAGAAAACTCGTCATCTCACAGAATCTTCTCCGCGGGAGAGCTCAAATTCCCGCGACGCAACCTCCATCCCAAGCCACAAGAAATTTCCCTATTACCAAGGGAGCAAGGTCGCAACCCACGGCGATCGTGTTCTCATCGCGGAGTTCCATCCAGACCCTGCCTTGTGGCCCGGATGGAACCCCAGAGACTCTTTAATCAAATCTTTCCTTATAATTGTGAAATCTCAGCAGCTCGCGGGATTTCACCCATAACCTTCCGCTGTTGAAGCTGTCTTGGGGCCCACTTTCCCCTTTCCGCGGAGCAGGCGGGCTTCCGTGGGGGCTACCCTTTCCGTGGACACTTTCTGCGGGTGCTTCCTTCCATCTTTATACAAGTGTTCCTTCCCAATTGGGTAGTCAACCCTTTTTCTTCAGGTCAAGATTTGACCAAGGTCTTCCTTCTGCGCGGCACCTACTGCCACGTGTCCATTGCTGATTGGTGGGTCAAACGGTCTCCCTTGATCAAGGGTTAATAATTTTGACCGCACCAACACCTGCTTCATTTAATACATTATTAAAAAAAATCAACTACGTGCCTAGTGGCTGGTCTGGTCAATTTAGTTTTTTTTTATTATTCGCTAATTCTAATCTATTCTATCCTAGAGGACTAAGGGAGGGGATGGATGCTTACGGGAATCGAACTCTGCCCGTGTGCATGGGAGTACAAGGGAGGTAGGGACGGATCCACACAAGGGCACGTGCCCCCACTCGAACGCGTGCCCCCACCCAAAATTAAAATATTTTTTAAAAATATTTATGTATAAATTAGCATAATTATGAAAGTGTGCTAATATACAAACATATACACTTATATATATCCCGAAAATACACATATATAATTAGTTTTATGCCTGAACTTTATCATATGGTGTATTTATACTTGTTACTTTACGAGTTTGTTTGTCTATTTGAAGCTATTCTTTTTTAATTCTCTTTATTTTTAACCGTCTGGGAGCAATATTTTAAAATAAAGGCATTAACAAAACTAACTCGATCATTTTAAAATTTGTTGATGTTCATTTAAAACGTACTTTAAATATTTTGTCTGAGATTTTGTGCTCATTTTTACCTAATTTAACTTAAAGTACGCATTATAAACTTTTGTAATTAGTAATGCATGCTTTAATTTGTACAATCTCCCTATGGTTGATTAAAAAAAATGAACTTTCGCCATTATGTTTAACAAGTGCCACCACTAGGGTATATTCTTGGATCCGTCCCTGAAGAGAGGCATCAACTGCACTCCAATCCACTTGCCAATTTAGTATGTTAACAACTGTTCATTACTGCTTGTGTTGATCTCACACATGATATTGCATCACCGATGCTAGCTAGTAGCGAACCCAGGAATTTCATGAAAGGAGCTCAAAGCAAAATTATTTTGATGTTGTAGAGATTATGGTTAACCCATTTAGATCAGGAAGGAAGGGCCAAAATGCTTAAAGACTTTGTAAATACCAAAAAACATGTGGAGCTAATATCAACTATCCTACCAAAATGAGAAGTGCTACAGGCACATCAGGTGTGGCACACCTCAGCCACACCTCTCTCACATACAGGTGGGTCTGGTGATGTGCCTGTAGCATTTTTGTACCAAAATTTGAAATGGAGCTCACCGGGCACCACTTCATATAACTGTGTAGGAAGGGAAGGGAAAAAAGGGGAATAAGAGTAGATGCATGTTGGTGCATTTCCTATTAAAACAATCTTACACTCTTTGTTTCTTCACCTTGGCAGACTATCCTCAAAGGCTTATCAAGTATAACATTCACTTTCAGAACATCCTTTTTGATAACCAGGTGTCCAAGTCAACTTAAGCGCACCTCGACTAATCCTAGAGAACCATAAACCCACCGTCCACTAATGGGGAGCCCACTGGCTTTAAGCCGGAGCAAATACTTTGTACGGATTGGCCCCAAAGGAGTTGATACCACCTCAGAGGTTTCGAACATAAAGTCCTTAGGAGGAAGCAAACCCTTAAGTCTCAAGCCTTATCACTAGGCCAACCCCTCGGGATTTAACTCTAGAATCCTTACTACTTCGACAAAATGGAATCCTTTTTAAGGATCACCTATCCACAATATAAGCGCACCTCGACCGTAATAAATGCTTTAGAGTTTTCATTGTTTGACTCTTGTAAACTTGCTATAGCTTATAAATAATGTCTGAAGAAGGGGACTTTTTCAAGCTTTTGGTGTTTCTTCCTTTGTTACTCTTAAATGCCAAGAAATTGGGAAATACTCTCCATAGCTAGTAGAGTAACCACAAATGCCTTGTCCCATCAATGCATGTGGTATAATGGTAAATCCAAAATCTAGTTTTAGTAAAAGGCCGGTTCTCCTTCTTAGAGGATGAGCTCTTACTATAATGGAGTCTTGCCTCGCTCACACTTCGTTGAAGTAAGACCATTTGGTTCTATTCATATCTTTTTGTTTAATAAGAAGCCTTGAGTTTGCAAAAGACCAGATGGGATTGGATTGAATACAAATCAAATTCACCTAGTAGACTAGTAGAGCAAATAGAGTCTTGCCTCGCTCACACTTCACTGGAGTTACAGATATCTTCTTCACTCTATAAGAGGATATTCACGTTTTTTGGAGAGGACCAGAAGTTCAAAAACATTCTAGATACACTCTGATAATCGTTCTTTGAGAGAGAGAGGCAGATAGTCGTTCAGTTCGCCAAGGCGGTCGACGGGGGTGTTCCGACGGCGTGCGGTCTAGCCGAGCCAACCCTGGGAGGAAGTCGCCGACATAACCTACAACACCTTCGGTAGGCGGCGAATCTTTCTTAAGGTGACTGTGGTATCACACAAGACTCGGCTCGTGATTCAGAAAATACTGTTTGTATCTCATTCATTACTTACAATTAATATGTCTACTGTTTTTTGTATTCTGTAATTTGATTCAATCTTTTAATTGTATCGTTGTTAATGAAATTTTTCTATGGAATATTACGTTGTTGCCAAATTTTCCCAACACTTACTTCAATGAGGTATAATGCGAGTATAAATTCTGCCATCAAGAGGGAGGAGAAATGCTGCCATCAAGGTGGAGGGGTTACGGGAGTTGCAGTTGTACACATCAATACGTCTATTGATTGTGGTACATCCAGATACAACGAACCCGGGACCGGTTGCCTCGGGAGACCCTCCAAAAGCCCCAGTTTCATTCATCCGAAATTCCGTAAATTTCCAACAATCCCCCCCATGTATGGAATTGGCAGGCATACTGGTGCAGAGTACAAAGTTGATCCGAGAGAGCAACAACGGATAATTCCTGCATAGGATAGGTGGCTTTTGGCCTGGAACCTTCCCTTGTGATAGCCTATCGGGTTTACTAGCAGACCAGTGTGCGGTCCCGCTTTGAACTGTTCCGCCGCCGATGTAAACCGAGACAACAGACGTCACACAGGACTTCTCCTGACGTAGTTCAGTTCTCACTGTTGGGTTCATTTTGGCCATGACACCCCTTTCCTGGTTCTGCGAGTATTTTCTCGAGAATTTTGCCACAATTCTCAAAGAAGCGGCCCTACTTCATACTAACATAGGTGACCTTCCTATAAAGGGTATCCTGCTATACCCCGCCTGGCAACCCAGTGCATAGGAGTCATTAAAAGCAATGGTTAACCTCTTTCCATTTGCAGGTATCACTGTTCTACACCATAGGAATGGGCAGGAGACCGAGTCTCCTCAGTGATCGTTCTCTGCTACTCACGAAAGATAGTCTCATTGAATCTAGATCTTGGGATCTCCAGTCAGCTAGGTTGGCTACCCCCGCGGTAACTATGAGCGTAGTGGCTTTAGCCCCATCCCTTTCGATGCTTGCTCAACTAGCACTCGGTTTAACCCTTTGGTTAGCGGATCCGCAATATTGTCCTTTGACCTTACATAGTCAATAGCGACAACCCCACTTGAGAGTAGTTGCCTAATGGTATTATGTCTACGTCGAATATGTCTAGACTTACCATTATACATATTACTCTGTGCCCTACCAATTGCAGATTGACTATCGCAATGGATACTAATCGGTGGCACAGGTTTCGGCCATTTTGAAATATCCTCCAAAAACTGACGAAACCACTTGGCCTCCTCAGACGCTTTATCTAGAGCTATAAACTCTGATTCCATCGTTGAACGTGCTATACACGTCTGATTGGAGGATTTCCAAGAAATAGCTGCACCACCAAGTATAAAGACATATCCACTTGTGGATTTAGAGTCCTTCATATCTGATATCCAATTTGCATCACAATACCCTTCCAGTACTGCTGGATATTTGGTGTAGTGCAACCCCAAATCACGAGTATACCTCAAATAGTGCAGAACCCTGACTATTGCCTTCCAGTGATCACGACCTGGATTACTCGTGTATCTGCTCAGTCTACTGACTGAATAAGCTATATCGGGCCTTGTACAACTCATCAGGTACATTAGACTCCCAATTATCCAAGAATACTCTAATTGAGATACGCCTTCCCCCCCATTCTTGGATAAATGCCAACTTAAATCCACAGGGGTTCTAGCGACACTTGAATCAGATGAATTGAACTTTTCAAGAGTCTTGTCAACGTAGTGTGTCTGAGACAACGCAAGTCCAATAGATGTTCTGGTGATCTTGACACCCAGAATGACATCTGCAAGGCCCATATTCTTCATGTCAAACTTTGAGTTTAACATATCCTTGGTAGATTGAATGACCCTTTCATTGCTACCAACAATGAGCATGTCATCAACGTAGAGACACAAAATGACGTACCTTTCCTCTGTGTCTTTGACATAAACTCACTAGTCACATTCGTTGATTTTGAAACCACTCGACAAGATAGCATTGTCAAATTTCTCATGCCATTGTTTCAGTACTAGTTTTAGACCATACAGAGATCTAACAAGCCTACATACTTTCCTTACTTAACATGGCACAGGAAAACCCTCAGGTTGTTACATGTAGATTCCTTCATCTAAATCGCCATTTAGGAAAGTTACCTGACATCCATCTGACTCATACGCAGCTCATTGGCTTACTGCAGAATGGAGTCAATTTCACTCTTAATAGCCTCCTTTCACAAAGGACCCTCAAGAGAGCTTGCTACTTTCTTGAATGTTCGAGGCTCGCTTTCTAACATAAAAGTTAGGAAGTCTGGACCAAAGGATGTTGATGTTCTAGCCCGTTTGCTACGTCTAGGCTCAACATCACCCTCTTCCTCTTAGTCTTGACTGCTTTCATATGCAGTCTCTAAAGTCCGCTTCACGGAGCTCTGCTCTTCTATGGATCTATATGGAAACACGTGTTCAAAGAACATCGCATTCCTAGATTCCATGAGAGTGTTCTTGTGAATATCCAATATCTTTGACTTATACACAAGAAACCGATAGGCAGTACTGTTATGTGCGTAACCAATAAACATACAATCAACAGTCCTTGTCCCTATCTTTTCCTTTTTCGGTGGAGGTACAACTACCCTTGCAAGACACCCCCACATTCGAAGGTAACCGTAAATCACACACCTCAGTATGGATTAAATCCAATGGCTCAATACTTCTTTCAACTCATTGATAAGAAGTCTTTGTTTCTTGGACCCTCACAGGCAATCACTTGCCTATCCTGCCCATTCCCCAAATGAGAGGAACTTGTTCCCGCAGGAACCACTATTGGCGCACCAAACAATTATGGTCAAACCACTTTGGAAAATACTAACACTAGTATTCCCTTATTCAGACATATTTTCAAAAACACTAGGCCCAACAGAGCCGAGTATAGAAATTGTCTGCAGCGAATAGATCAAGCATAAGATCGAGGCCGAGCAGTGTCAAGGCCGAAGCCGAGTAGACCACTCCAGAGGCCGAACAATCCGTGATCTTAGGCCGAGTTGCGCACAACTAACCATGGCCAAGGCCGAACAATTTACCGATAATTCATGATCGAGTCGCGCACGACTGACCAAGGCCGGAGCCTCAAAGTTTCTCCTTTTTGTTCCGAGCAAACCCATCCATGAGCTGCAAAATAACCATGCTCCAAAAAGCTATGGCCCATTATTTCGCATAAACAATCTGGACACCATCCTGTGGAAACAATCACGAAAACCTTCCACCCAAAAAGTAAGTCCAAATATGCTCGAAATGAATTTACTCATGCTAATGATTTAAATCAACAATGCCTTAGAACCCAAACAGCAGAACTAAAATTTGTTTTTCCAAGCAGAACCTATTTCATTCCGAGAATTCAGTTGACATAACTGAAACTCTTAACAAAACCAACAATATGTTTTATAAGAGCAAGGTGATATGGGAACACAAGAAAATCCAAGTAAACCCAGTAGAAACTTATAGGAGAAAAACGGATTCCCTTTCAATTCCAAAATAATCACCAAACAAGGCAATTATGCAATGAATGTCTCACTGCCTTTAGTTTCCAAAACCGTAGCTTAGGATATGAAAACCTCCACTGGGATTGCAATAATATCACAATTAAACCACAAATTGCAAGAGCAAATAATGGGTATTTTATTCAAGTACAAAGCAGTTGAAACCGTAATACCCTTTACTGATCCAAGAATCACAGTACGTAGTTGACAAAACTTTTCCTCTGATTTCAAGAGTTATAAACAATAACTTTGAAAAGTCCGAAGTTTTATATCCATGCATTCAAAACACCAAATAAAATGAATGCCTTTAAAATGCCAACACTGTTACTGGAGTATGAATGTTCAAGGTAGTAGCCCAAGACTCTCTAATGCCCCTTAGTGCCAAATCAATGTGCAGTACTCATAACCTTTTAATGCAAAAATGGTTATGCTAAAATATTAAGCAAGGCATTAACGAGATCAGTTACACACACATGCTTTCCAACACAATTGGCCGCGCACGGTCCAAGCCGAGCATATCATAAGCAGGATCGAGGCTGAGTGCGCCACTCCAAAAGCCGTATAAACTATTGATCTGAGGCCAAGTCGCGCACGACTGACCGAGGCCGTAGCCTATCAATCACCAACATCCGTGATTAAGTCGCGCACGACTAATCGAGGCCGAAGCCAAACAATTTTACCACAAAACTGATCTGAGGTCGAGTTGCGCACAACTGACCAAGGCCGTAGCCCAACGGCTATTTCAAAACCCATACGAGGCCCAGTCGCGCACGACTGTCCATGGCCGAAGCCCAGCAGGTTTTTTATTTATTTATTTTTTTTCCCCGAACGTTAGACTGGTTCATCCTCCAAAGCCGACATGGATATAGGTTTCCCCATTTTAAATACTCTCAACGAGAAAACTCGTTAGCCCGAATATTCATCACGCTTCCGGTGATATCAAACTGTGATTCCACGGTCCCAACTTGTGAAACCAATCACCAAACACGTCCATTGCATCTCTCTGAAATGACAAATCAGCAAATATTAACAATATCTACTGCAACGAACAAAAGAGCCAAAACATTTTCTCATAGGTACTAATAATGACCAAGCCTTAATTAGCCACATGTCCTTCGCAACTGAACAATTCCACGCGAGGATATTTTGTGCCTAATCAGATACGTTCAGTGGAAAGTCCAAGAGTTTAATATCAAAACCCAGCTAGCAAAACGAATATGCTATTGATTATCGACATGCATCACCTTCAACACGGGATCAAGGAACGTCACAGCTTCTGAAATGGGAACGTTGGGACGACTCTATTTTTTTTTTTTTTTTCCCCGTTCCCCCTTAGCACACACTTTCCGTTTTGAAGGGATAATCAAAACTAATTAGCATCTATAAGCATACGGCATTCAACTAGCGCATGAAACATGGAGTATGCACAATACTAGCAGCAGAAATATAAACGGAAAACTTTCTTTACACCCATTAGCCGCAAAAATAAAAACCCTTCGGACCACCATGTCCCGTAATTTTGCGTGACGGTTTCGAACACCATCCTACAACAACAATTAGAGAAACTTCCACCAACAAAATTGGTCCGAATCAGAGTTTGTCTTGTTCCAAAAATTCAGTTTGTATCTCAGATTGATCAACAACCAATCTGCCGAGCAGATTGATAATACGCCATACACCAGTGGTACTCCACATATCTAATCTGTCATGAATCTGTTCTAGCAACTCAAAAGTTAGTCCAAAACAGAAACTATTTTCTGGAATCCGTTTGCCAATCAGTGATCAAAAATCTTTCTTAAGTTTGTTGGGAAAATTCGGCAACAACGTAATATTCCAGAGAATAATTTCATTAACAACGATACAATTACAAGATTGAATCAAATTACAGAATACAAAAACAGTAGACAGATTAATTGTAAGTAATGAATGAGATACAAACAGTATTTTCTGAATCACGAGCCGAGTCATGTGTGATACCACAGTCACCTTAAGAAAGATTCGCCGCCTACCGAACGTGTGGTAGGTTACGTCGGCGACTCCCTCCCAGGGTTGGCTCGGCTAGACCGCAAGCCGTCGGAACACCACCGTCGACCGCCTTGGCGAACTGAACGACTGTCTGCCTCTCTCTCTCAAAGAACGATTATCAGAGTGTATCTAGAATGTTTTTGAACTTCTGGTCCTCTCCAAAAAACGTGAATATCCTCTTATAGAGTGAAGAAGATATCTGTAACTCTAGGAGGTATAATGCGAGTATAAATTCTGCCATCAAGAGGGAGGAGAAATGCTGCCATCAAGGTGGAGGCCACTGGAGGGGTTACGGGAGTTACAGTTGTACACATCAATACGTCTATTAATTGTGGTACGTCCAGATACAACGAACCCGGGACCGGTTGCCTCGGGAGACTCTCCAAAAGCCCCAGTTTCATTCATCCGAAATTCCCTAAATTTCCAACAGTAAGACCATTTGGTTCTATTCGTATCTTTTTGTTTAATAAGAAGTCTTGAGTTTTCAAAAGACCAGATGGGATTGAATACAAATCAAATTCACCTAGTAGACTAGTACAGCACATATATTCTGGTGGATGAATTCTCCACTTTAATTACTTGGTTTTCTTTTCTGTAATTCTGTTAGGCATGTGTTGCTTATAGGTACCCCTCATAAGCCAGCAACGAACATGGGATTGTGGTCTTGACTTGAGAACTCTTGGCATCGGTGATTTGTAGTATTCAAGAGATGGGGGACCTCTGCTCCACAACTAGGTGCCTTCTTCTGCTGAAGCTAGGATTTAATCTCTTTCTGATATCATTTTTTTTCGAGAACCTTTCTGATATCAGGTCCTATTCAAAATATCAAATGTATGAAGACTGGAAGATCTTACGCTCTGCTTGAGCAGATAGCATTTATCTACCAGTAGTTTGATATGATGCACAGTCTCTGTGTCTTACTCGTTTATTTTTGTGGTTGTCAGAAAGCTTGATTATAAATATCAACTTTCACTCGCATACACACTTTTTTTTATCTGTTCATTATGTGAACGTTTGGCTGATGTGAATGTGGATGAATGTTACCTGATTATCTTGAGTTGCTGGCATTTTTGTTTGCAGCATTTGGTCCGTTGATTTGGCATTCTCGCTGCAGAAATTTTCTGTTAGATTTTCCTACTTCACGATAACGGTAGGAGCAAACCCAAAATTTTCTGTGGAGACATTTTACAAGGTGACGCACTCTCCTAAATTGGTATTTCGGTTCTGAGGTGCTTTTGTAGGTGGTTTGCGAATTTGGGTATTAACTTGTGTATTCAAAAATTAATTTATTGTTCTCCATTGTGCATTGCTTTATATAAAAGTTTTGGCATGTGGTATTTGGACAACTACCTGTAATTGCTATTTTAGGCAGTGGAACTCACTTAATCTCCTAGTTTTGTAGTATAAGATATATTGTCGTTGAATCTGTTGTCAGGATTGTAGTCTGAGTTTCGTGTTTCCATGTCATTGGTATGCTAGCGATAATGTCACTGGTATGCTAGCAATTTCTTGTGACTTAGAAGTTAATTTTAGGTTTTGCAGGAGCAATTTCTTAATGATTTGGTCAGAGTAGAAATGCTATTTCAGAAAGCAATTGAAGCAATTAGAATACAGTACAGTCTACTCATCTGAGGGTGAAGAGCTTCTATGTTTTTATGTATAGCATTATTGTACCGAGATAACAAGGGTTGTGATTTATAATGACATTTTGAGTATGGTTAGTTGAGTGTAACTTCTGAGGTTTTGCAGTTACAGCAATTAAATTGGTTTCACTGTATTACACTTTGTTTTGTGGAATCACTCCAATGGTAACTTGACAAATATGCATATTGCACTTTTTAGTAAGCTTCTATGATATTGATTGAAAAGTAAAATGTTGGCTTTCTATGGCATGGCTATGTCCCCAGAAGAAAGCGAGCTCAACCTTGTTCTTCATCTGAACATCAGGGGAGAGAGAGAGAGAGAGAGAACTTTCTTTGCAGGTTAAGGAATTTGGCTTTATCATTGGTCTCCGATATTTCTGCCAATTGCTGAGCTGCTTTAAGTGGTTCTGTCACATAGCAAATCTTGACGGAAGTTATGGACTATTTGATCATGCCTTTTCTTTTTTCTTCTGTAATCCTGCTAAGATGTTGGAGAATCACTGTTTTAGTTTTATATTCCCCACAGATGGTCCAAGACTTGGCAGTCACCTGTTAAATTGTTCTTACCCACGTGCAAGGATTGTAGTCTCAATGTCTCATAAGTGAACGAACCTCCTCGTTCTACAGTGCAAGGATTGTAGTCTCAATGTCCCACTCCTCGGCCTTTGTATTCACACTTTTCTTGCGTTGTTTTTGTTTATGCTTCTATTTCAGGTGGACTGTAGCCCAATGTTACATTAATATAAATTCCTTTTTTATGCAGTCGATCTTGGCTTGGGTATGGTTGCGATTCAGGCTACTTTAGTAGCAGCTCAGGATACACCGGTGGGTACTAATGCGTTTACCTCTTGTTTGCGAACTAGGAAAAAAACTGAGACAAATTCTGTCCCTGTAACACGTCTATATAAAGAAGGCACGAAGATAAATATGTGCTAATGTCCGCTTCACTGTCGCTCTTGTTTAACTATTCGACCATTCTTTTTATGTGCTTTTAACAAATAGCTCACTGAAATGATCATATACTTTCATGAGGCTAAATGAAGGCATTGCTCAGCTGAATCTATTGTAGCCAGAAAGTAACAGCCATTTCATGGTATCGACTAAATGCTCTACAGGATCATAGTAACCATTTTAGTTACTTCTACAGGCCACACTCTTACTTACGAAACTATAATCTTCCACAGGTCACTATGTCGTGATCTGCGGCTACAATGCTGTGACAGATGAGTTTGAGATTCAAGATCCAGCGAGCTCTAGGTTATTTTCCGTCTCTTAGAACAAAACTATCTCGAAACATTGATCATTTTGGGGAAGGGAAGAGATTAAAAAATGGTCTTTCTTATGTTCTTTTTGTATTTGTCCTGTCTTTTTTCTTTTCCTTTTTGGTACGAATAAATCGACATCAGAATCATCTACTTTCTGGAGCATGTTGAAAATTTTAACAGCTGTGGAATCTCTTGAAGTTTTCATGCTTCTCATTGTGTTCAGTAACTTCAACTACATTTTGAAAAGTTTGAGACTTGAAAGTCTATAACGTTTTGGTTTCGGCACTTCCCTGTGTGTGAAAATTCAAAATGTTATGGGATTCATTTGAAGTTATCTTAGTGTGGTTCGCTTTGAACTCGAAAGCTTGTTAAGAAAGAGGCATCTGACGACTGTTGTGTTGAACTTTATTGTACCAAAATGCAATGAGTTTCACATGCACGTACATCTTTGTTTGGACAGTTAATTTGTCTTATCGTTGACCTAATCGGATGCTTGTTTAGGAAACATCAGAAGATCACATCAAAGCGCCTAGAAGAAGCTCATAAATCCTTTGGAACTGACCTCTGACGAGGATCTTCTCTTTTTTTGTGTGTGTGGGTAAATCAGCTTGAAATAAAAAGAGGCTAACCGAATATACAGCCTACAAGGAGCATACCCCAAGAGGAAAAGAAAAATAAAACAAAAACAAAAAAGGAGAAAGCCTACGCCAAACGGCTACATAGGACTAGATGCAAATAAAACATCTGTTTCCTATCCATCTAATAGAGGGATACGAAACAGATGGCAAAATGATTACACTTAGTACAACCTGTCTAATAAGAA
>JAOTQK010000018.1:14337422-14352194 GCA_025642025.1 Rhododendron ferrugineum | reverse complement strand
GTGATGAATCCAAGAAGATATCACCGCCGCCTCCTCTTTGTTTCGTCCGTGCGTGAGAATCCAAGAAGATTCACAGCGCCTTGTTCTCTGTAGCTCCATGGAAATTTTTGCCGCCCCGTTCTTCGTTTCTACTGTGTAAAAAGTGATCCCCCGAAGTCGTGCCTTGGCTCTCCTTTTATAAGGTACTGAAGCCGAGTCCTCATAAAGCCCTATTTTCCTTCTTTTAAATTCCCAGCCGACTCCAATTTTTCCCTTCTTGGCCCACCATTTCATCAACCCAATTGTGAACACTGGGCCCATCTAATAGAATAAGTCCAAGTCCAATTCTTTTACTTCCAGTGAACATTAATTCCGCCAATTTGACTTGCAAATAATTATTCCGATTGCAGCCTTTGGTATCGATACTGGAAAGAGGAGTATCGATACCTGTTCTTCTGTTCAGCCTTGGACCACTTTTGCACTTAATTGTATCGATACAAGCAATATAAGTATCGATACCGACCACGTTAATGACCAGCTTCCGAGCATTGAATGGGATTTGGCACCCGACGCTTCTGAGACGTCACCCGATGTTCATACCTCCGCTTTGACACCCCGGCAACGTACGAACCGGCCTCGAGACCAGTCTTTCCAACCTTGGCGCTAAAACCGCCTTATTACCTGCGAAAATAACAAAAACACAAAACCAAGACAAAGCACGACATCAAGTGGAAAATGGAATAAAACGCGCCTCTAACGCGCTAACTTGCCCTACTTAGGCGCTTATATCTATGATATCACGCGCCTATCATACAGCAAGAAATGGGCCTAAAGTCCCCAACTTTTGATGGATTAGGGACCTTAGGAACAAGTGCAACAAGGGTAGAATTTGCCTTGGTAAGCAATTGGCCAGACCTAAAGAAGGTTTTGACAGCTGCAGTGACCTCATAACCAATAATAGGCCAAGTTTTCCTGAAAAAACCAGCATTATAACCATCAGGACCAGAGGCCTTGGTAGGATTAAGGGACCAAAAGGTGTCCTTAATTTCGAGGTCAGAAACCTCAGCAATCATGGCAACCTTTTGACTATCAGTTAGCTTCTTTTTGACTACCTGATGAATCCTAGAATGCCCCTGGTAAGGAGTAGGATGAGGTGATCCTAGTAAATTAGTGTAAAAATTAACAAAGCTGGTCTTGATATCTTCAATAGAATGGATGAGAGATCCATCATCAAGCACCAGACTGGTAATCTTACTCCTATTTCGTACGTTGCTCACCACTTTAAAGAAATAAGAAATACATTGGTCCCCAAGTTTAAGCCATTGAATTCTTGATTTTTGCTTGGCCAAGCTTTCCTCAGCCCTTAATAATGTGAGGAATTGCCTATGTACCACTCTTTCCTGGCGTATGATGGAAGTATTAGAAGGTTGAGATCCCAATTCTCTTTGCAGCATCTCAAGTTGTTGTCTAGATTCAACAACCCTTGTAGAGATATCACTAAACTCTCTGATGTTGAGCTGCTTAAGTTCCTTTTGCAGAAACTTGAGTTTCTCACATACACAAAACATGGGATTCCCAAGGATCACTCTCCTCCAAACTTTCTGAACTACTGATAGGAACTGAGGATGATCAGCCAAAAAGTCAAAAAATTTAAAGGGTTTAGGGGAATTTCTAGGACTAGGTGAGATGCACACAATAGCTGGGGAGTGATCAGAAACCCCAGGAGTGGGAAAATGAGCAGAAGAGAAGCTGAAAGCCTTCATCCAATGCTCATTGATTAAGACTCTATCCAACTTGGTACTGACAAAGCGGGAAGGGTCTTGCTTGTTGGCCCAAGTTAAAAAACACCCTGTATACCTTAGATCATCCAGTTCTAATGCATACAGACAATGATTGAACTCATCCATATGAGAGAGCCAGCTAGTATTACCCCCAATCTTCTCATTAGGGAACCTAATGGCATTAAAGTCCCCTAGGACTATCCAGGGGGATGAAGTGCTAAGTTGGTGGAGGCTAGACCATAATGCTTGCCTATCCACATGGTTGTTAGCCCCATACACAAAGGTTGAAAAAAAAGGTGTTCCTCCACACTTAGGCCGAACCTCACAATGCATAAATTGGTCAGATTGATTTAATACTTGGACATGCATCACATTAGGATTCCAACACACAAAAATCTTGCCAATGGGAGCTTGAGGATAGTTGTTCACAAAATTTCATTGAGGACAGACAAATTTCATTATTTTAATAGCCCAGACCTCCTTTATTTTATGCTCGAACAACCCCAAAAGTGAAAGCTTGTTGTTATTTACAAAACATTTAGCCTCTTTTTGCTTGATTGGATCATTAAGACCCCTAATATTCCAAAAACCAATGTTAAGAGGTTGTAAAGTCATTAAAACAGATTTATATGCAACACAAGATATGCAATTGGCAGAAATGGAAGTATTAAATACTACCCTGACAAAAAGGATATGGGTGAGCTAATTCCCGCCACTGTTTAGGGAACATGCTGACTGCTCCCTAGCTTGTTTCCTCCATCTTTTCCTAGCAGACCTGGAAAGTGACTGATAAGGATCAATGCTTCCAATGGAAGCCAACTCTGCAGCTTTCTCCCTGTCTCCCAAATCTTGAAGATCAGGTGGTTCAGGAGTTGGGGGTTTCTTCAATTCAAAAATAGTGATTACCCTTCCTACCTCCATAGGATCAGAGCAAATCACTTCATTAGTACAGCCGTTCTCCAATGCATCTGTGAGTGTTGAATTTTGTCCGATAACTGGAATGGTAGAAGTGAGTGGATTATTAAAGCCTGCCTCATGAGTGCTGCTTACTACTCCTTCCCGGACTTCCAGCAGTTCATCTTCAGAATCACTCTGTTCTTCTAATTGAGTCACAATGGGAATTGTTGACATGTTTAATTGGTGAGGACTTGAGATGGCAACCAGTAAGGATGGTTCACTACAAGGGCCAACCTTTTGTTTTCCATTCCCTACTTGGGTCCAAACAAGATTTGCAGGTTTAGGTGGTAGTGTAGAGATGGAGGTTTTTTTGGCACATTGGGCCGTGGAGTGCCCAAACACATGGCACATATTACACATAGGAGGGAGAACTTGGTATTCAATAGGAACTACTACTTCTTCATAGTTGGAGAATAAAAATTAGTTCTTCAAAGTCAAGGAAAAAAACAAAGTATTATTGGAATGGTGATATTCTTCAAAATGAAGATTTGAAAAACAGAAATGAAGTATGGTTGGAGATGTTCTAAAAAATAGTTATTCATTTTGAATGACTATATAATATGAAAGAATATTTAAGGCATGGTCGGAGATGCTTTAACAATCATTCCAGAGACACCCATTTTACGAGCGATTAACATACTGATACAAGTGTAGATTCCTCACGCACTCATAGTCTCATACAAGTTGTGGGCTCTACATAAACTGGTGGTATAGTTTGTGTGGAGCTTATACTTCTGCGAGTGTGTGTGCGTGGGTATGGTTGTAGATTTATTTATTTATTTATTTTTTCATCACAACGATAACATGTGATATTCATATTATAAATCAAAAAAACAGAACATCAGGAGAAAATTCAATCCCTAAACAAGGATCAAGAAATCAAAAGGAGGGTACTTCGTCCAAAGACTACACCCAACTCCAACTAAACCCTCAACTCCAAACAGGCGGAGCACAGCAGAAAGTAACAGAACCACCCACGCAGGGGTGAGAGAAGCCCCACAAACAGGGAGAAATCTGGAGACACCAAAGAAAAGAATCAAAAGACCAAAAAGAAAAACCAACCCAAACCCAACGCTAACAGAAAACAAGACACCACTCCACAGAAACGCCGAGCAACATCGGTGCTGTCTGCAAACGCTCTGCCCCCCAGCGCCGAAATATGAGAAATGCCAGAGGAGTCGAACCAACTCTGGATCAACGTGCCTTGCACCCGTTAACGGCAGATCGAGCTCCAAACGGAACCAAAGAACCCAAAAACATCTACCTCTGCCTCGGCTACTGTCGCAGCCTCATCACCATAGCCACCACCGAACCCATCCACCACCACACGCGTAGCAGGAACTTCGGATCTGGTAAAAAAGTGGAAAGAATGAGCTTTGAATAACCAGAACAGATGAGGTAGGAAGAATCTTTGCAAAAAAAACTCCAAATCAAAAGATTGGGAGAGAAAAACCCTACGAGGGGAGAAATCCCTCCCCTCCTGCCGCAAAAAATGAGTGTAAAACCCACTGGGGAGGAGGGGAAGGAGGGGGGCTGCCTTGGCTTTTGGAATAACCTAGCAGAGAGAAAAGTTTAGAGAGAGAAAAAAAAATTCAACCCTTGGAATTGTTTTATAGATTTATTTTTATTAGGGTGCTATTTTTTGTGCGTAGTTAGAATATATGAAAATTCGTTTAAATTTGTGAATAAGTAAATAATACTACTCAACAAAACAAAAAAAGGGCCTTGTTTCAAATTTGCGTGAATTATTAATTCATCTCGATTAGAGGAATCAAAAATTGAAAAAAATATAATCGAAATGCATAACTTTTTAAATAAAGACAAAAATAAGTCAAAAAAATCTGTCTTTTGGCTTATTTTTGTCTTTATTCAAGTTTTTTGAGTTTGAATCATAAACTTTACTTTTTCGATTTCTCTCGTCGAAACAAATGGGTTGCTTTTAATTTTTCGAATAGTGTTCCTGAGTTCACTGGTTTGTATTGCTTTATTTTTTCGCCAATTGTTCAAGTGTCAAAAAAGTTTTCAAATACACAATGGGTTCTGAGTTTGAGTTATTTGTGTGCATTAAATAAATGATCTGAGACGTTCAAACCTGAAGAAAAATCAGCTCAATTAAATATCAACAAGGGCTTCATTTATTCATCTAATTTTGGGTCCCTTAATTTGCAAGGACAAAAAATTAAATAAATTGATTAAACTTTTACCGATATTCGATTGTGCTGATTTTATAAGGGATCCTTAAGAAATATTTTAAACAAATATAACACCTCGGATAATTTGTGTAGTATTCTGAGGTGGGTCCAAATAGTCCAATGTACATTTCCAGTACACATGTCGGTGTACGTATAGTCAGACTTAGGGTATTGCCGCGTTAAATCTTAACAATTACTATTATTTAACAACAAATATTTACACATACATTCACATCTTTTGGTGGGGTCCATACACACTAGAGGAGTAGTGTATGTGGACCCCAATGTGAATGTTAATTAATTTGTGTAAATATTTGTGATTGTAAAATGATTGAAATCCTAATGTGGCGGTGAGATTAAAAGACATTTATTAACAAATACTCCACTAACGATGGAGACGTAAAGTTATAGTATAATGCTTTTTCCACGTCATTATCGTGAATGGAGTAAAAAACAAAAGAAAAAACAAGCAAAATGTGGAAACGGTAAACTATACGTAGTAAAAGGCTCTCTCCACTCACGAAGGTGACGTCAAGTTAAAAAACTATCACAATTCACGATGATAAATGGTGCCATAGTGCCCCCGTTGGTCTGGAGTTAGTGTCTCGTCCAGATTTTTTTAAGTTTAATCCAATCTAGTTTTGGGTTGTTGTGGATCTTTTCTGGGTTTACAATAACGATCGGAAATGTTCATTTTGTAGAGATTGTTAAGTAAGTCATCCATGCAAAAAATTAACTTGATTGACATCGATATGTATATAAACCAAACAGATTTGTACAAGAAAAATGTGATGACAAAAATAAATTGAAACTCATAATTGCCCATTTTTTCTTGTACAAATATATTTCGATCATGTACCTATTGATGTTCAATCACCCTAATTTTTTTGCATTAATGATATACTCGACGAGCTCTACAAAACAAACGACTCCGATCAACGACTCAAAATTGGACCAAACTGGACTGTAATAAAACTGGACTGGACACTAACCCGTTAGCGGGGACCTTTCAAAAAAATTCCTGAACGATTTGAAATCATAGGCCGCCCTAATAAACCATCACTCTTCCCTCTCTCTCTTTGTCTGTCTCTGTCTCTGTCTCTGTCTCTGTCTCTCTCTCACACACACACAGGGCATGGCCTATTTCGGAAGTCCTGGTAGTGGTTTCAGCTTTGGGAGTTCCGATCCGGGGTCTGGTTCTGCCTTCCGATCCAGTAATACCCCATCTTTTATCTTGGGCTCTTTCCCCTCCACTACCCCATCACCATTTACCTCTACCCTCTCTGCGCCTCCCCTATTTTCATCATCATCCTCTCCATCGTTCAGCGATCCGATCATCGGCGGCCTTCACACCACCGCCCTCAACTTCTCAATCACCACCGGCTCCGCCTCTATTCTCACTAATAAGGTTCCGATTGTGCCGGAATCTTATCCTCCTCTTCCTTCTCCTGTTAAGGGTTCTCGCAAGAAAGTTTCCACCTCTGCTCCTCGAAATTCAACCGTTCCGGTACAGTATACTCACGACATTTCATTTGTTATGATCTGCATTTCTCGCCATGAAGTTTAGGGTTAAGTTAGTGTTAATATTTTTTTATTAGTAAAGCTCTGTTTTTGTCAGAATAACGTCTTTCTGGTGATATATGTTGCAATCAGTTCGACGACGATGGCGGGTTTGGTCTAACTAATCTATTTTTTGTTTTTTTGTGTTTTTAAACAAATTTGTTTGCATTCTTTATTCGCCTTGATCATAATGCGGAGAATCAAACAAGTAAAAATATGGATTTTTTTTTTTGAAAGAATTCAGATAAGAAATAATCCACAGAACCTGACTATTTTGGATCATTTTTGTTTCTTAGTGAGCTATTTTAAGTTTTTTGTTATACTATTTTGGTTCACATCGAGTCCCACGCAAATGATCGGAAGTTTTCATTTTGTAAAGAATAAATTCTTAGCCTTCTTTGTAAAAAATATGTTCTATTAAACACCGATGAGTGCTTGATTATTCATTCATGTTTTAATTCAGAATTCGCAGTCCTAAATTCTGAATTGAAAGTTGAATGTATGGATATAAGCACTTAGAGGTATCCTAATCCGATTGAGCTGATATTTTTCAGACAAGGCTTAAACATATTTTCTAAAAAATGAACAACTGCGATCATTTACAAGGGACGTGAGGTGAATCAAAGAGTTTTATATGTACAAAATAGTCAGTGAAAATGAGTGGGGGCATGTGACCTCACGTGCCCCTCACTCGGTCCGCCCCTACTTTGGGGGTCTCCTTGAGTAATTGCAAGTATTTTTATAATTTGTGGTCTGATAGCGACTGCTGATTTGCAAGTTAGTTGAAAATCAAGTTTTTGGGTGTTGTTTTTTATTTACAAGTTTTCGTAGTGTGTGCATAGTCTTTATTTTAGGGGGTTGTGTGATTCTTGCAATTTTCACTGCGAATCCTGCTAACTGTTGCAACTATAAAGTGATGTTTAAGTTTCTGGATCAACCTCTATACGCTTGCGTGGTCTTGTATGGCAGTATGATTCCTCCTTAATTACATGATGGATGTGGGATCCGTTTAGTTATCTTGCCATCAAAGATTGCAAAAACAAGCTTCTAACCAAGACGAATGGTCGTCATGGTCGGAAGAGCTATTTTGCATTATTTGTGTCCTTGCTTTACCTTTTTTTCTTTTTTCTCTTTAGATGAAAACAAAGAACTAGCTTTGAACTACTTTAATGCACTACTTTTGAAAAGAAAAATGGAAATTTTGCCCTCTCTACAGTCAGCAACATAATTCCATTTGTCACCTTCGCTGGCCGTGCTACTGCTTCTACAGATATTATTAGTCCCCCATAATTCAACATTGCTACACTGTGCTCTCCTTTTCCCTGTAATCAAATGCATCCCTATAAATCATCACACGCACACGCGCGCTCACACACACACTCGCACTTGAGTAGGCATGGCTTTTTCCACAAGTTCTGGTTCTAGGAATTTTGATTCGAGGTCTGGTTTTTTATTTTTTTCTTAAATAATGAGAGGGTGCAAAGGAGAGTAAGCAGGAAAAAAGAAGCAGGAGGTCTTCAAAGAACTTGTTGTTCCAGTAGCCCTTCTTTTACCTTGGGCTCTTTCCCCTCCACTTCCCCAGCATCGTTTGGCTCTACCTTGTCTATGCCTCCCCTATTTCCAGCATCATCCTTTCCATCGTTCAGCGATCCAATCATCAGCATCATTTACAATGCCAATTGTACCACCAGCCTCAATTCCTCAACCACCACTGGCTCTGCCTCTAATTCCACTTGTAAAGTTCTAATTGTGCCAGGATTTGCCGACACCAACCGTACTCCGTCGCACGAATCTTACTCTTCTCCTAATGATTCTCACAAGAAAGTTTCCACCACTGCACCGGATTCTGCTCCTCAAACTTCAACTGTTCCGGTACAGTATCCTCCGGCATTTTCTTTGATGTATATTATCTACATTTTTCATCATGCAGTCTGGGGTTAAGTCAGGTGAGAAATATTTATGCTTAGGAAAGCTCTGTTAGTCAGTTTAGGGTTGTTCTTTCTTCTGTCTGTCATTGTAAGGATGAGTATGCTCCGATCTATTCCTTTCTCCTTCAAGACCTTGACTGCAAAGTGAACAACTCATTAGTGCCAACCGGCCGGAAGGCACTCTGATAACTAAGTTAGCCTCTCTCCTTGAAAGTACTCAATAGTACAAATAGAGAGTACCTTTTCTATGAGTTGTTTGGCTCAAGCACCTCATGCCCCTATAGCAGCTTCTTGTGACGTCATGCATGACGTTGCTGAACGCCATGGTGGCTTATGCCACGTGGCCGAGCAGTGCCACTCTGACCTCCATGTGGCATTGACTAGACCAGATACGCATAGTGGGCTGGCCTGGTCTACCCAATACCTGCACACTGGAGTTCCACAGATTCTGCTCGCGTCCCCTGGTTCGACCTTGTGCCAGGCTTCAGTCCAGCCCTGGTGTAGTCAATGCTCTGCCGTTCAGCCCATGTCTCATTTATTTGGGCCACTACTCACAATAACATGTCTTGGTAATTTATCGGTCTGATGAGGACTAAATGTTACTTGTCATGTGGGTCATTTTTTTATTTTCCAGAAAAAAACAGAAGACCTTGCAGTTCGCCTTGAATAATTCCTTGTATTTTATAATCTTCGTTTTAATAGCAAGTTTTATTTGCAAGTTCAAATTAAAATGAAGTTTGTGTGTGATGTTTTTGTTTTGTGAATTTTTGTGATTCTTTAATATTTCACTTTGAATCCTGCTAATAGTTGTGAATTTAAGGTGATGTTCAAGCTTCTGATTCTCTGAATCAACTTTTG
This sequence comes from Rhododendron ferrugineum, assembly GCA_025642025.1. Lineage (NCBI taxonomy): Eukaryota > Viridiplantae > Streptophyta > Magnoliopsida > Ericales > Ericaceae > Rhododendron > Rhododendron ferrugineum. The sequence goes on along the minus strand of JAOTQK010000018.1, from coordinate 14,342,939 downwards.
TATGGAAGTATGCTTTTAATCAAATTTTAGTTCGTTTATCATACTCGGGTTTCAAATAAAGACATTACATTTCTCCTACTTGAGTTTCTTTTTTCCTTCTCCTGTTATGCTTTTATTATGTTTATGTGTTTGACCCTCCTCTGGATTTGCTTGACTTATAACTATCAAACAGGTCATTGGCCTGAAACTTATGATTGAAAAGAAGAAGGATCAAGTCGTATTTGCTGAGTCTGATAAGGATTTCATTGATCTTCTCTTCAGCTTCTTGACTCTTCCCGTTGGAACAATTATAAGACTCTTAGAAGACAAGTCCCCTCCCACTGTGATTGGATGCATGAACAGTCTGTATAAAAGCATAGAGAACCTCGACGCACAATTTTTCATATCAGAAGTTTGTAAGAAGATGTTGCTTCAGCTGACAAGACTGCCTGAAGTTCAGTGCAAGAACTTAAAAGCAATGATCGAGAAGAACTTGGAGCCGAACAAATGCTTCTACTTTTGCGCTAATTCCGATTGCCGAACTGGAGGTAAAGGCATCTTAAGTGACCTGCCAAATGTCCGTTGCCACTGTGGACAAGTGATGAATCAATTAGCAACTTTGGTGGAAACAAATTCTTACAAGGGTAATGGAGGATTTGTTAAAAGAGGAGCAGAGCGGTTTTTGGTAAGTGATGACTTAAAAGTGATGCCTGGCTTGACTTCCCCAACACTTATGCTGCTGAAAGACCTCAACATTGATGATGCAAATGAGCTTGAGTGTCAGAGTTTGAATCTTGGGCCAACTGAGGTAACCGTGTGATTTTTTTGGGTGCTTTTACGTTTCAGATTACTCTTTTGTAGCAGGAAATTTGGAATCTTTCCATTTTAAGGTGGTATCATGTCATAGCTCACTGCATTGCATAAAAAATCATTCCAATTGTTCTTTGTCGATAGTAGTAATGATAAATTTGATTGTGTTGATAGTTGAATAGCTCAATACACATTATTGCTAACACCTTAAGCTTTTGGTAGGATCGGTGACTTAGCATTGTATTTTTTGGAACTTACTTTACATGGTATTAGAGATCTGGTTTTGGGGAGATCATGGGTTTAAGTCTCTCCATTTGCATTTGTCCTGGGTTTGCATTATGCTTCCCCCTTTAAATTCTACTTTGCTCGATGTCCAAATGTTTGCATCTCCACATGGAAGTTGAGGTTGAATGCAAGGGGGGTATTGGATAGTTTGACATACATTATCCATGACATGGTTTCGTTTCGTAACAGCTGAAGCATTTGGGAGAACCTGTGACTTAACATCGATCAATGTGATGCTCATATTTTTTTTCCTTTGGGAAGTTAGAGATGAGCACATTAGGATTCCTTAACATTTCAAAGAGCTTATTCCAATTAGTGCTCTTTGTTTCACTCTTTCCAAATCTTAGTGAAGGGAAAAGGGAACCCCTTACTAGTTTGCATTGTGAGAATGGTGAGAAAGGAAGACAGATGATACACATATAAATGCCCCATTTCATTTCTCGCAAACAATGGTCAGATTTGGTGAGAAACGCCAATCTTTTATTTTCTTTTCTCACCTGTATTCCAACAGATCCAATTCTTAGGAACTGAACTATCTCAACCTCGATCATATGACATGTGAAGCTGCAATTCTTGGGAATGGAAATTTGATTACTTCCTCTGCTTTTTTGTTGGCATTCACAATTGTAACTCTGATGTTCTGGCTTAGATTTTACATTTGCTTCGACTATCCCTGGTCTCTAAGACACCTCTAACGGATTGGATGCAACTAAAGCAAGGAACTATTTTCCCAACTGAGCTCGAGAAAGATATGGGTGAATTACTAGGCACAAAGCCAGCAAACAGCGAGTCAAAGAAGATGGACTTGAAGCTTTTCTTTAGCAAATGTGGACACGAGGTCTTGTATGCAGAATCTGGAGAAGATTTTGTGGACTTCCTCTTCAGCTTTCTCACATTTCCTCTTGGTTCAATACTTAAACTTTTGGGTGGTAAATCTTCCCTCGGGTGTGCTGACAATTTATACTCAAGTGTAGAAAACTTTAGCACTGATAACTATTTCCCATCTGAGGAAATTGAAAGAATGCTGCTTAGTCCCAAGCTTGCGCCTTTCTCTGCTTGTGAGAGTCAGCTGTTGCATATTGAGGAAAGTGTGAATCCTCAATACATGGTGGATTCTTGTTGGGAGCCAAACGCTGAATGGTTTGTTCGCCCTGTGGTTGCTGATTCCAATTGCAACTCTTTTGAGGGAAAGTTTTCAGGACCCTTGTCGCTAGTGAATCCAAAATCCTCTGCTGGGGAAACCACTGGCGCAGGAGGGTTTGTGAACGGACCGGTTAAGTTCATGGTAACTGACGCATTGGCTGTCACATTGCTTTCTCCGATTTCAATCACATCGTATCTTGCCGATTTGAACATACGCATTACGGATGTTGGTGAAAAGGTTGTGAGCGTGGGCGAAAATGAGGTACGTTCTCTCTTTTTTCAGCCGAGCTATAAAAAAATTGTGGACATCTTGTGTCCGAGTTACAGTTGCTGCTTGCAAGCTCAGTATTCCAACCTTTAGGCTACGTTCGGATAGATGTGGATTTGAAATGAAGGCACTTGACATTACTGTTCAATGATATAAACTTGAATTTGGATGTGAGTTTACATATAGATTCCGACATTGAGATTGTAGCTTTAACATGGTGGATTTGAAATGACTGTGTAATACAAGGCTTGAAATCCATCATGTCAAGGATTGTGGTCATTGAGGATCCCAATAGTATACTCTCGTGTACGTTTAATCCATCTTCCACACTTGTCACATAAATCACCTTAGACTAAATCTCTGATGTTTCTGTTTACATTGAGTACTAAATCGCCTTCATTTGAAATCGACTTCTCTCCAAATTTAAATCCCTAGTATGGGAATTGTACCACAGTTGTGTGTACCCACTACTGGGAAGTTTTTAACAAAAGCTATTGTTGAATTGATCCTTGTGCTGCAGGCACTGAATCTGCTAAAGATGGCTCTGGTTTCTGGAAAAGCTCTTACTAACGTCTTCAACTTGGTGGCTGATCAGAGTGTCTCAGAATGAGGTTTCTTGAATTTCTCAGTAGCGTGGTCTGCCTATTTCTCTCCCTGTATATCCCACTAGAACATAATAGCAGAGTTTGTAACCCCTCTTGCTTCAAGATGGTAGTAGACTAGTAGTAGTATCTTGTTATCAAATGGATAGTAGTAAGCTGGTTGACTTAATGTTATGATTTCAAAGCTTAACAGACTATATTGTGTGATCTATATCTAAAATTAATCGAGGTTACTTACTTATCAAAAAAAAAAAAAATTATTCGAGGTTACTTACCGGAGTATATATCTTTATAGATGTAAAAGCATACTAGAGTTCTATATGGTACAACATTATTATGTTTTCCGGCAAAGTAAACTTCTTCTAGTATTGGTACTCGCAAAAACTCAACCTACTTGCAATATTAATCTGTTTTTGAGACATATTATCACGAAGCTTGCTCGACACCCTTTCTAATACTCGCGAGTTGTGATTCCAAAAAGTGCTCCCAAATCCAGGAGGGTGGAGTATACTTTAGAAGGAAAATTGAGTGTTAGGATGTGTGCATCCCTTTGGAATTGGGCTATCACCTCATGTGTTTGATTATTCGACGGTTGACCTGTCATGTGACGACGATATTCAAGAGTTGACCTCCCTAATTTATACTACATTCCATGGCCAGATTCACTTTGTTGTCAAACATTAATCGCCTGGACTGCATTTGGATCTGTTCTTTCTCTATATTTTTTTTTTTATTACAAATTACTACTTGTTCAATCTGATGGTTAATTGTACGCAGTAGGTCTTCAATTAAAAAGTACGAGTATAATTGACTTATTCTTATGAATGGAGTACTTCTTTTTCCACTTGGATGAATCACCTCCTTTATATCCTAATCTTAACCCGGCTCTGAACTTGTCTTCTAATGACGAAATTTAATTAATTAAACTCCTCTTGAAACTTTGCTCCAAACTCTCTTCTTCTTTTTTTAATTCGTTAAACCTAATCTATTCTATCATTCGGGAGGGGGATGGATCTTATGGGAATCGAACCATGCCCATGTGCATGGGAATATAAGGAAGACACCAACTGCACCTTCTACAGTTTTCGCCTGCATTACAACTTGACTTTATATATTGATTTAAACTCCCCGATGTTTCTTTCTCAACACTTAATATATAATTTATGTTCCTCTACACTCCCCGATGTTTCTTGAACTTAATTTAAATTTGTGAGTTTTGTTCTTATTTGAATTTTTCCGCATTTGTTAGTTTTGCGCTAAACTTATGTGGGTTATTAATTCGTCTCGACGAGAGGAATCGGAAAAGTAAATTTTTTTTACTTTTACTCAAGTATTTTGAGAAATAACCACTTTTTAGCAAAAAAAAAATGACATCTTTTTGCTAAAAAATGGTTATTTCTCAAAATACTTGGGTAAAAATATATATATTTTTACTTTTCCGATTTCTCTCGTCGAGACGAATCAATAACCCACAAAAGTTTGGCGCAAAACTAACAAATACAAAAAAAAATTCAAATAAAGACAATTTTCAGATTTAAGTTAAGTTCAAGAGAACGTAGAATTTAGGGAATGACTTCGATGTCTCCGGTCATTTTGGGGACACCATAACTTTTAGCATAACAAAATCATTATGAGCATAACCAAAATCCATTACAAGCATAACAGAACCATAGCAAGCACAACCGGCCCAGGCACAAGGCCCACAAGGCCTGGGCCTTAGGCATCGCCAAAATGCCCAATTTTTGGGGCATCCCAATTTTTTTTAGTACTTGGGTTGGGTAGGACTTTTTTTAAGAAATGCTTAATCCAAGTTTCAGAAGTAAGGCCTAGTCTCTTGAGCATTGATACTGAGGCAGTAGAACTTTCTACTTATAAAAGATTCTTTGCCTTCATTGTTTCCTTCAACTAGCAATGTGAGACTACCGGCTTTGTTGTTTGTCCCACATTGACAGAGCAAAGGCTCAATTGGCAAAGTGGATTTAATACTATAATTTTGGCCTTCTCTTACTTTTTTTCCCCCATAGAAATTGTCAAGCGTTTAGGACACTATTCTCAAAACAGGCCTTAGGCACCTAAATACCTTGGGCCGGCCCTGTAGCAAGGCATAACTTGTTTGTTATGCCTTGGTTGGATTTGGTTATGCCTTTGTTGGTTTTTTGGATATTTCTTGGTTATGCATTGTTTGAGTTCTGTTATGCTTGTAATGGATTTTAGTTATGCTCATAAATGGTGAAACTATGCCAAAAATTACGGTATCCCCAAAATGACCGGGGACACCATAGCATCATCCATTTATGTTCCTCACAATTCATATGATAATACTCCCTCCGTCCCAAAATGCTTGTCCGGTCCACAAAACGAAGTGTTAAAAATAATGCAATTTTTTCAAGAAAAAATTCAAACTTTTTTCACAAATTAAAAATACTCATT
>JAOTQK010000018.1:14243179-14253923 GCA_025642025.1 Rhododendron ferrugineum | reverse complement strand
TTTTTGGGGGGGGGGGCGGGGGGGGTCAAACGGAAATTCATCTCTTTCTGTTTTTTCAATAGCAAACAACAACAACATGAAGTAAAAAGTGCCCAGTGCTCACTATCAACCTCCCTCTTGTGGCTAAGGAACGCAAGCGCAATGATGAGTTACAAGAGGCTTGGCAATCTTTAGTTAAAGTGAGATTCTCTCAAATAAAGAGGCATTTTCCCACTTCCCGGTAAAAAGGGAAAGGTTGGTCATAGATCAGGTGATAATCAAGAAGCAGCAGCTGGGAAACCCACACAATAGCACCATAAGTTCTTTCTAATACGGAAAAAGGTTCATTTTCCCTAAGGATTACAGGAATTCCTGTCACACGTAGACCAAGAATCAGAGGCAGCCTTAAGATAGCCAGCTTGAAAGATAGGCAGCTTGAAGATCGTAATTTTTTTTGTTGGTAATTTAAATTATTAAACAGTCCATTAATCTTCTGATCTGTATAGTTGCTAGGTCAGGCTGGGATTTGACTTGCTCCTGGGATTTTGTTTGAGCCGCGTCGTGTAACTTGTTTCTTGTAAGTCATAAATTCTCATCGAATAAGGAGACAACAGGTACAAGAAAGGATATTTTAAGAAAATTTACGTTCTATTAACAAATTTGGAAAAGACCGATAATTGGAGGCTACTGATGTTGATGGTTAGAGGCGAAGTGTGATGTTGAAAACTTGAAATTACGAATGTGATGCTCTATAAAATTAAGTGAGACAATTGTTTTGAAACTGCATGCATTGTGCATGTCATGCTCTTGAAGGCATTCTTCGGATTTGAAAAAAAACACAGTAAAGGCTTAGTGGATACATAAATTTTTTGGTGTGCATTATAATTCGAATGCTGCAAATTTACGACTTTAGCAGTTATGGTGTGTGCGCTTCTTTGTGCAAGCTTTTATAGCTCTCTGTTGCATTTTGTAGCTTTTTTGAGGAAGCAACACCTAAGGAGTTCTAGGTAGGACTCCTAGAGTCTTCTTCACTAAACTCTATTCAGCCTATTCTTGTTACGATCACCTATAGTGGTTGTTTTGCCCCAAAGCCGACAACGAACACTAACGTTTTCCCTTTGTTTGGGGTCATTGTTTTTGGAGCTACATACCTGTCATAGCTATTATCAGATTTTGATTATGCGTTTTTTGAAAAAAGTGATCTCAAGTTTCTCAACTTTTGACGTTGCCTTTACCCTGTCAGAAAACATGTAGGACAGTTTTAGGGCACTTGAGGATTGCTGCTTACAATTTGGAATTGTGGTGGTTTGGGGTGGAGAAGTAAGATTAGTACTTGTGAGAGAAAGAGCATTTCACCCTCGCAAGGGTAGGCAATTTCAGCAAGGACCACAACCCCAAATACTATAAACGCAACCTCGATATTCAAATTCTGTAATCAACTCTATTTATAAAATGAAAGATTACATCCCAATTTATAATCCATGGAAAAGACTCTTCTAATTCCTAGAAGTCAAAATGAAATGAACCTAATCAATGAATACATCTAGTAAGATATGTGAATGAATCTAGATGTAAATGCATCTATTGAACCGAACGATGGCTACATACAATGAATTAACATGTGTTTAATTTATCTAAAAGATATTCATGCAACTACTAGATTCATGATGTTCTTTGAGTGACAGATCCTTAAACGACCCATGTTGCCCCAATTAGGATCTCTAAAATTACCAAAATACCATCGTTTAACGATTTACTGTTTTTTGTTGATCTCATCAAAAGTCTTTTAAGCTGGCCATCATCTTATTCTACTGCAGATGGAGCTTAGGTAGCATCTAGGTCTAGCGGAAAGTTATGAACAACAATCTCATGAAAAGCTCACATCCAGGTTTAGCATGCTCAATATTGGTAGGCATGGTATTTAGTAGAGAATGTTGAGTAGTTGAAAATGAAGCTGATAGTAGATTGATTTTTATCTAATTACTCGAAACAACTAATGTATATGATCTATGTAGCATGGACACTTCGTAGGAGGTCACGAGTCCGACACCGACACTCGGACACGTGTCCGACGCTCAAATCCAAAGTGTCCTATTTTTTCTCAACTTTTTTTCTTTTGGACACTCCGGGGTCGCTTTATAAAATGCTCCGGACATTCAGAAAACAAGTCGGGGGACAAACGAAGTTGTAGGATCTAATTAACACTGAGGGAAGTCATAGTTTTTGCATGAATGATGGATGGTGGTTTATTGATTAGTTAGATTACACACAAATGATGAAATGCTTTTCGTTGAAATGCTTTGGTGAATGATATAATGATGAATATAATTAATGTATGTGTGGTGTTGCATATTTCTAATTAGAGCCTTACTCTTTTCAATTTTTATTCCTGTAATTAGTGTTGCATATGTGTCAGTATCGGTACTACATTGTATATGATACTAAGTTGATTTAGTCGTTTAAGTGGGGCAAGGGGTTTGCTAAATTGTGCAGATTAGAGTTTTAGTCACCTTACTCCAAAGAGGAAACTATTTAGGTTCTTTGTAGGGAGTGGCAACTCGGAGCAGAAAGTATTTAGTTCTTAAATATGCAGAGATATTGTGATAATTAAGATTAGAGGTGTCAGACGGGCTATGCTATCCTGGCCCAACTTGTTTATTATTGTTCCATGCTTCCTGTAATGTCTAATACAGTCCATTTATTAAACATGTTGTGGCATGCCCAATCCGTGCCATGCTCGTGCTTGCCTATTCCCTGCCCGGGTCGTGCTGTGTTTGTGGCTAATTTGGTCTTGTTAAGCCCAAAAAATGTGTTTTCCCAGTTGAAACAAAAAGATTTGAAGGAGTTACAATTGTAATAACTAGAAAAATAGTCAGTTTATTGATAATAGAAAATTGCAATACAATGAAACCAATAAGCAGGACTTTGCACGGTTGCACCAATGTAGTTTGAGTACATCCCAACCAAGGTTTTAAATCGTGGTATCAGAAATATGCAACGTTATCAGTGATAAGGCCATATAACGGCCGATAGCAGACAATATTTGGAGGTCGAAAATTCTATTACATAACGACTGATACGATACTTAATAGCCTTTATTTAAAACCCTGATCCCATCTAAGTTGACTCCTTCTCAACTATCAATCATTATTATTTCTTTAAATTTTTGAACTTGAAAAGATTACAAAATAAATAAATGTAATACAATACATTGCTCCTTATTCATGATCATTTGATTTCCTGACTTATTAGATTCACCATTTATGTCCAAATTTGAGATTGAGTGTAATTTTTTTTGGATCCGCTATTTAGTAATATCATCTGCCTTGATGATAAAGAAATAGTAAAAACAATCATTCAAAATTATCCAAGTTATTCAATTGATTGTAAGGAGAAAAAATATCATTATTACGCCATTAAATTTGAGTCGATCTCACTTATACATAAATAGAAACAATAATCAATGCACCCGTGCTCTTTCTGTACCCGAATAGTATTCATGCCGTCCCCGTGCGCATGCTCGTGCTGGTACTTTAACATGTGCGTGCCATACATCGTAACGCTATAGAAGTTTTTATATCAAGTTAAATTGACTTTGAAGCTTTTCAAGGGGTAGTGTAATGGAAACTCACAGTTGTTCTGGTACTTGCTAGCATGATTCCAGGTGCAGGTTTGGTTTCTTGTTTATGGCAACACAGCTGAACTTAGTATGTTTGCCAACTCATTAGCTTTCATTACAGATTTTTTTAGCAACACAGATATTAATTTGAAATCTGATTAACTTTACCTTCTCCTTTTGTTGTGTCTTGGATGCCATTTAACCATTGGCGTGTCTTTATAATGATTCCTTCTAACTTTCGGGTTGTGGTTTCTATTGCCTAGGGTTCATGAGGCTTTGCATGGTAGATCATCCCAAAATGCATTTCCCCATATATTCAATTTCCCGAAACAGGTAGTCCAGTTGTACAGGTAGGGTTTCACTGCTTCCACCGTGCATCTATCTCATTCCCGTTCGTCTATCTCTAATTCATCTACCCATTTGGGGAACGTCTAGTGCCAAAGTAAAGAGTAGCGATTTCGCTGATCTGACCTTCTTGAGACGGAGCTGTTCCTGAATAGCTTCTTTCAAAAGGGCTTCTGCCTCCTCGGGCTCGAGCTTGAGGTTTCGATTTCTTCAAGGTAGTACCCTCATTGACTTTGGCTGTACTAATTATTCAATTGAATTTGTTTCTCGGAACCCATATTGTCCCTAGCATTTGCTACGGTATTACTGTGGATAGCCATTCTAACTCATCAACTTTTGAATGTTCAATTGCATCAGCTAGCAACAGTGTTATTAATTGCTAAAAATGAGTTCCTATGGCATGTTGGAGCCCACCATTTGGGATATTCTTCGTGTGATCTCACCCTTGGAAGAGGACTGGTCGCCACGATTTCAAATCATTGATGAGCTACGAGCTGTCGTCCAATCTGTGGAAAGTCTTAGAGGTACTTAATGCTGAATTATATTGGCCTTTGATCTTGTACTCCATTTGTGTGTACTAAATCTCAAATGCACAATGTCTTATGCAATCTTTGATTCGATGCAACATGCAATGGGAAGTTAAGGACTTTTTCGGATACTCAATAGGAGTGGAACTGTTCCCTTCTGTTTCCTGAAGCATTCAAGTCCGAGAACCAGTGACAGTTATTTCAGAAAATGCGACCATGGAAAACTTAAAAATAACGAGCTAGACATGTATAAATTTTTGTGAAACAAAATGTGGGCTCCTTTGTCATTGGCAATGCACAAACATCAATGAAATGGTAAAAAACGAAAGCATATCTTTCTTAGTGCTTTGTCTCATAAAAGTGCTTGGTGACCATATTTCTACTACTTTGGCTTGTATGAATAGTTACAGACTGTGTGTTCTTTGTTACTTCACTTCAGCTGACACTACATTGTTCTCTCTTTGATTCTTACGTTGTTTAGAAATATTTAAGTCTCGAGTTACAATGCTATGTGACAGATGAATTTTCTGCTGGATGCTAAGATATTATAAACTGAAGTGATAAACACTGAAACTTGCATTCACTATTTGACGTACGTTTGTAGTCTTTGGAAGTAGACCACTAAATGCCCCCTCAAGTAGGAAGAGATCCAAGCATTACATGTGGAGTAGGATTTGACAGAATTGTCAGTATCTTTCTAAGAAAAAATAATTGTTGAGCAAAGTAGTTTATCTCCCATGTAAGATATTTACAGAAAAGCTTTTCGATGGAAAATTGACCAAGAAAACTTCTTGTTATTTTGGTAGAATTCTCCATTTTCTTCTCATGAAATGAGCTAATTGTTTTTTATCTTGTCATCGGATGGTGTATTTTTGTTATGTTTATTAGAGTGCTTGATTGAACCTCAGTAAAATGTTTTCTGATGAATTAACCTTGTTATAAATCTCGAATTGATGAGCTTGTCAGTAAATACAGCATTTATTAAAGCAAAAGCCTCTCGCGCACCCTGTAGCCTTTTATTGTATGACTTTAAACTTTGGAAGATAGGCACATGTCTTATTTAGGCTTGACGAGAAATGTTGTCATCCAACCATTGGCTAGTATGTCCAATGCATCTCAACTATTTCATTTCCACTTTGTCTAGGAGGTCCCACTCAAATCTTTGCTGTAGACCTCTTTCTATTCAGGCTTCTTCATCATTTACTCTGTAGGATAACCCTAATGTTTAGTCTTTCCTTTGCTTTGGACCACACAAAACAACCACACACCCTACAGTTGGAGATGGCAACTCAACTTTACGTTATTGGAGATGCTGTCAACAAGTCAAATGAACGGAAGCTAATAATGCAAGCCCACTTGCTTGGAGACACTTTCAAAGGCAGGGTAGTAACATCCACTTGGAGAATTATTTCAATACGTCTTCTAGCTTTTTAGCAGTTCACATTTGCACATTTCCACCATCAATTAATCCTTCGGAGCTTGTTGCATAGACTCAGCATGCTACTATGGGTTTCAAACTCATGGGAGATACCAGAAGAAGAATACTGCAGAAACTTTCTAGTTTAAGCACCTAGAAGACCCAAAAAAATCACCTTTGCAATTCTTTTGTTTTTTTGGTTCTAATGAAACATTGAAACTCAAATGGCAAAAAGAGGGGGATTCATTAGCTCGTTATTTAGTATGAATCGGTGAAATGACACTATAAAAATTATTCAACAGGCTCTGGAAGGAATTCTGGGAGGACCCTATGAGAATTTAGAAATCTGGCGCTTTGATAGAGTAAGGAATGTCAAATGGAATGATTTTGAATACCAATTCATTAATAAAAAACCTTCTCCAACTTTTGAATTTTCAAAGCAAGAACTTTATGTAAGAGTTGAAGCTCCAAAAGGAGAATTGGGAATTTTTTTGATAGGAGATCAGAATGTTTTCCTTGGAGATGAAAAATTCGACTGCCGGGTTTTGTCAATTTGCAAGTTCTTCCTCAATTAGTTAAAAGAATGAAATTGGCAGAATATTTTGACGTAATAATTTAGTAGAAGACCCTTCTTTCAAATTTTGGTATGACTTCTAGGTAGGGTTGTCAAAAGAATACAATACACAATACTTATTCTATGATTCAATAAAATTAGAGGTCGAATGAATACGTATCTATAAATGTATCTCATGTTTAAATAAAACGTGCAATATCCATACGATATGGTATGTATCCTACAATTCAATACGTGTAGAGGTAAAATTGATATGTATCTATATACGTATCACATGTTTATAAAATTACTCTAATATGCAGATGATATGGTTACGTATCGAACGATTCAGTTTGCTTAGAAAGAAAACTACTATGTATATCTAAGCGTATCTCTAATATATCTCATGTGTTATTTTTGCACGATCCATGATGCATTACACGATAGAACATGTTATACAGTTGAAGAGCGAAACTTTGTATCATCGGAAGTTTTAATTCCATATATGCTATACATTTTGTATTTTACAGTGGGTATTACTATTTTTCCAAACTCATTTACACTGGTTAACGTATCTTAAGATACTCGATATGTATCCCGGTACGATACATAAAAGGAAACAAAATAAAAATACAACATACGTACCCTGTTTTGACAATCTTGCTTCTGGGATCTAATCATGTATCCTATAAACATTGCCCTGTTTTCTTTCTTCTACTTGTACTGCAGCTTATTTGTGTTTTATCTTAGTATTTTATATCTATTTCGTTGAACGTTGAGCGCATTACATAAAAAAAATTGTATGCATTGGTTATACAATAGTGGTTAACAATGTTGATTCTTCAATTAACGGTGGAAACAGGTGCAACTGTAGAGCCATATGGATCATTTGTCTCTAATCTCTTCACTCGTTGGGGAGATCTGGATATATCAATAGAGTTGGCCAATGGTTCATATATTCCATCTGCCGGAAAAAAGCACAAGCAGACTTTACTTAAAGATTTACTAAAAGCTTTAAGGAAGAGAGGTATTAGCTCTATTACTTTGGTTTATTACTCTTTTGTACATTACAAAGTCTTTGTATGCATTCAATCATTTTGTGCATTCTACTTAACCATTGCATGGTGATCTTTGTTTAGCTAGTCTTCATTCTTGCTTCAGTTTTTTGTTCCTCTGTAAGAATTTGAATCAAACTTTTAAAGTTGATTTGTTGGTAAGAATGATGAGCTCTTTCCTGATTCCCGAAAGCAGCATGAAATTATATAATGCAAAGGAGCATTAATTAATAAAAAGGTAGGAGGGCCGGACACTAGAGCCAAATGTGAAGAAAACGTGGAGTACGTCGCAGAAAAAGAAAATAATACATCACAGACCACTTACGAGAACTAGAATGTAGTAAATCAAGTTTGAAAAAGGTTTGGACTGTTATCCAGACTTGTTTAAGGATTCTAAGTTAGAATTTGGTAGATCTTTGAATTCAGGTTAATAGTCCATAAACTGTATGAATACCACCACCAAAGTTGGTGTTTTGTACAAGTTAGTTCTCCCCTTGAGCGCTTGACCCTGGATGTATGCCATTGTCGACTTACACTTTGTGATGGTACATAACAGTCTTCCGCTTAATTTGGCTGAAGACTTCAGTTTGTAACAATGCAACCAAATTTGTGTGATGATCAGAGCTGCAGCATATGCCCTTGCTGGCCTACACTAGGCCTGGATATGGGTCGCTTGGGTTGATGGCCTAGAGCCAACCCGAAAAGGCAAATGGTGAGCTTGAAACCCTCCCTACGAGGATTGAACAAAACTAACTAACTACATATATATACAAACGTGCATACATGCATACATATGAATTCGTAGTGTTTGCCAGGCTAGATTGAATATCCAAATGCGTTGTTTTTTTTACAGGAACTCTTAAAAATATGTTTTAAACGAACTGAATGGCTCTGATTATTTGCATGGGGCTCCAATGTTATAAGTGTCATTTTATGTGTTGTGTTAGCGGAACCCGCCNNNACACACACACACACACACATATATATATATATATATATATATTCGTGGTAGGCTAGTTTTGACCAGGCTAGGTTGAGGATTGGGCCACCATTACCAACTGAGCTTGAAGCCTTGAACCTTACAAGACATACCAAATCTGAGTTTTTTTTGTAGTCAAACATGGCCCTGGCAGTAACTCAACCAGAGTAATCTCGTTGTCATCTCTAATAGTCTAATTGAATAATCAGTATCTCTAGCATTTCTCAATCTAAGTTCGTAGTATTTGCCGTGCCTCCAAGGTACCTAATATACATACCTTTTTGTAGCCACCTCTGAAATGGTACTTTCTTTTGTGCAAATGAAGTTTGCTTGATGTTAATTTTCCAATGCTTAGTATAATGAGTTTGAACTTTGGTTTTTAGTGTACTTTGGCGTTAAGGTATTGTAATCCACTAGTCGCGTAACTAATTTTTGCATTTGATTTCTGATTATTACATAATGCTTGGCTCCAAAATACTGAAAATTTTACGCAAAATTTCCATCCCTACCCCTATCCTACTTTTTCTAGGTCTTGCCATATTGACTTATCCATTTCCATTTTGTACCGTTACCCGTCCACATGCTTCATATAGTCCTTTGCAACCTTGAATATTTTGTTATTGCACCTCGTTTGAGGTATTAATCAGGATGCATAAATCTTTTGCATTCAATAGAAAATCTTAGCCGATTATTATGTGGGTTGGCATTTCCTTTACCGACCGATGTGAAATTTGTGTCCCGGATTCAAGTGTGTGTCACCTTTCAAGTTCGAATTAAAGGAAAAATCAACAAGTTGGAGCGTATGAGGTTATTAGTGGAGACAATTTGCGAGGAAAGGAATATGGACGTTGTGGGCTCCTAAATTCGCTTCTTCTGTGTGGGATGCTGCTCATGAGAAGATCATGGCGATTGACAATGTAATTTGAAGGTGCTGATTTATTGTGAATTGGAGACCACCAATCATCTTCTAATACATTGTAAGGTGGCATATTACTTGTGGAGCTTGATCCTAAATTGTTGATTGCCTTCAGAGTTGATTTTGTGGTAGTATTTTTTTCAGCTTGTGACCTTTTGATTAGCCTAGCCCATTGTTGGTAGGGCTTTTGTCATGGGTAACTGAATCTCAGTCTTGTACACGGGTTGCATCTCCTTTGATGCTCTTCTATATACAGTTACTTATTATTCTGAAAAACCGTTTGTGTTCCATAAAACTACCTAAACTATTTTGTACTCTAATTTTATCATTTTATGGCTTGTTATTTTTGTTTATTGTTCTTTTATTGAAGTGCTGTTATTCAACAATAAGATTGATTTGCAGGTGTATGGCATAATTTGCAATTTGTCGCCAATGCAAGAGTTCCCATTCTAAAGTTTCAGAGCAACTACCTTAACATCTCTTGTGATCTCTCAATCAACAATCTGAGTGGCCAAATGAAGTCCAAATTATTGTTTTGGATCAATGAGATTGATGGACGTTTCCGCAATATGGTTTTACTGGCACGTTCTTACTGCAAAGCAATTGACAAAGTTGTAGGAAACTATGCAATAATCTGATCAATTGATTCTTCTATGTAGGTCAAGGAATGGGCCAAGGCACATGGTATCAATGACTCAAAGTCAGGAACTTTGAATTCATACTGTCTGAGCTTGCTTATTATCTTCCATTTTCAGGTGATTTGCCTTTAAATTAGTGGTGTTTGTTGTGGATTCTGATTTCTTCCTATAATTATTCTCAATGCACTTCTTATGGCCGTTGTTGAATTTAATGTAAAGAGTAAGGAATCCTCTTTAAATGCTTCATCTACTGTTAGCATTCTGATATAAAAGAAGGGGACTCCTTCCATTAACTAACTATACAACCATAAAACTATAAAGAAGAGAATACAGTGAACTGGCTCATCGAATTGTATAGCCTGTTTAAGGTGATCGTAAGGTGTTATTTTAGTGTGCCCTCTTTTTGCAGTCTTCTGGAACTATAACATATTCCTTAGTCCTTCATTTACTATCTTAATGCATCTTTTGTGTTTCTTCCACCTTCTCTTCATTGTGGTTCTATCAGTGTTTTAAATGGCGAAAGGCGCACCAAGGCGCACCGGTCCCCTGGGGCTTTAGCGCAAGGCGCGGCGCGCGCTTTATTGACGCGAAGTGCAAAAAAAAAAAATTTCTTCACAACGAGGCAAATTTTATTAGAACAAGTTTTCAACACAAACAAACACTTGTAAAACTTTCAAATGTCATAAAACACAACATGTCAATGGTTAAACGAAAGT
>JAOTQK010000018.1:14232235-14243079 GCA_025642025.1 Rhododendron ferrugineum | reverse complement strand
CGTGCGCCTTGCGCCATATCGTGCGCCTTGATGCTTTCCGCTATAGCGCTATCCTTCGAAGTGCAAAAGCTGCGCTTCGCGCTATAGCGTGCGCTTCACGCACTTTTGAAATCACTGGGTTCTATCCTCTCTTTTTTCCCCTTGCAGACATGTGTACCTGCACTCTTACCTCCGATGAAAGAAATCTATCCAGGAAATATGGTTGATGACCTTACAGGTACTTTTTGTATCTCTTCCTTTGTTTTTATTTCTGTTTTCATTGTAGTCTTCCCAACTGATAAAAGATATGGGCAACATTAGATATTTCTGCGCATTATAGTTCAATGTTGTTTTAGTGGTCGAGTTGCAGATCTGTGAATGAAAGAAAATAAAGTTGAGGCGGCAAAGTGCCCAAAGAATGATTCATTTTATTGCCACTACATTAGGATCACATTAGCTCTTTATAAAAATATTGCTGTGTCTTCCAAGATTTGGTAGAGCCCTGCTGTGTGTGTGTGTGTGGTCTAATACTAGTGGAAGTACATTCTTGAGGCTTCAACTCCACATAAGTTTGTATAGCTTGAGTTTTACTCTGCATAAGTAGGGTTTTACAAGCAGGGTTTTACTCTGCATAAGTTTGTATAGCTTGAAAAATGAAATATTCTGAGAAAAATGATACCTAGGGAAAACTTTTGCTCGTTCCACTTTTGTAGGCTTGAGTATCAGGAGATACGGAAGTGGATTATGATTTGTCCATGCAATTTTATGGATGTCTTTGCTGACAATTATTTAAGGATACGCACTAGTGCTGTAGGTCAGCTGTCATTCTTGATGTATCGTAGATCATAGCGTACAATCACATAAAGCTGGTATTTTATCTTCATTGTAGTTCAAGAAACTTAGTTGTCGTGACTTGAAGGTGGTGAAGGCAGAGGGCATATACGCTGTTTATACAAGATCATAAACTGTAAGGAAGGTAATCCTAGCTGTTGCACGGAGAGAAGAGGTGACACGATACCTGTGTGAGTCCTGCACTTTAGAGCATACGAGAAGTAGATTGTCAAGTAACATGGTTTGAGGGCTATTGATTGGTGGTACTTCAGATAATTAGAGGGGCTTTTACTGTCTGTTTGAAGGTTTTCTAAGTAGGTGTTTGTTCTAGCTGAATTTACAGTAGGGCTTTCCACGAGCAAAATCCAAAGAGAGCTTCTTAAAAATTGTATTATCGAAGTGGTTTCTGGCCCATATGTGGAAAGCAGAGCTGTGCCAATATGCACCAGCTCTTGTGGCAAAAAAGCTATGAGGCTGTGCCTCAAATGTGCTTGAGTCTTGACTACTCGTTCTTCAAAACTGAATTTTTAGTAACAGGTTTCTTTCTGTCTTGACTACTTGTCGTAGCGATTAAAGAACAAGTTGAAGTACTTTTCTTGCATATTTAAAGGAATGTGGAAGAAGACAATTGCTATACCAGACTAAAACATTTACTCAAAGTAAAATGAAAGTAGAGAGTGACATCTCAAAGGAATGTTACTAATCGAAGATGTAGGAATACACTAATATGACTCTTCTGATGGAATAGACGCCCTAGCCTTACCCCTTGATTTCATATTTAACCTTATTCTCAATTAAGTCCTGATTAATAGGATTTAGTCGCTTTGATGGAGACAAAAATGTAAATACCGAACCTAGTTGCCTGCACCTAGTTTTACTCTCAATAAAAGTGTAGGCTAATAGGAGAGAACTATCGAGGCTGCCTCCCTTGCGGTAATCTAAACGGTACACAAGAAGTTAAAAGAAAATGCAGGATAGAATCACCGATAATTTATCTTCGGTTGTCAAAGAATTATAGTATCTAGAGGCTTTGGTTTCTAGTTTGTCTAATATGATCGGTGCAGGTGTGAGGGCTGTTGCAGAGAGACATGTTGAAGAAGTGTGCGCTGAGAATATAACGAAGTTTAGATCAGATAAGTCGAGAAAGAGAAATCAAAGTTCGTTGTCTGAGCTTTTCATTTCTTTCCTTGCCAAAGTAAGTCGTCATTTCCTAGTTCTGTCTCATCAACTAAATCAATATATATGCTATCAGCACTTTGATTATATTTATTGGTATGTTTCTGTATTTTTTTTCACTATGTTCCTCCTGAATTAGTGGCCACTCAGATTCTATATTAAACACAATGGCTTTTTTACCCATACGCATGTTGATTAAAATGGATTCTGACTTTCCATTTGCTGTGAAAAATTTAAGTCGATTGTTTAGGAATTTTAACAAGAATAATAGATACTTTTTTTTTTGCAGTTTTCAGACATTAGTTTGAGGGCATTAGAACAAGGAATCTGCCTATATACTGGACAATGGGAACCTATCGATAGCAATATGAGATGGCTGCCCAAAACTTATGCACTATTTGTACTCTCTCTCTCTCTCTCTCTCTCTCCCTCCCTCTCTCTCTCTGTGTGGCACCAAAATGCATCTTTCTATTTTCAGAGCGGAGCTAATGGTATCACTTTTCTCTCGGTGGCACTAAAATGCATCTTTCTATTTTCAGCGCGGAGCTAATGGTATCACTTTTATGGCTATGTAGGTGGAGGATCCTTTTGAGCAACCAGCTAATAGTGCCAGGACTGTTAGCAGTAGACAAGTAGTGAGGATATCAGAGGTGTTTCGAACAACCCACCACGTGCTAATCTCAGGAAATCAGAATCAGCATTCTCTCATAGCGACGCTAGTCAGACCTGAAGTATCCCAGCTTTTTGCAAGGATGCCTGCCAACCCTAGTGGCTACATTGCCACTCCTCGTCCTCAGATGCACTCACCCATGCAAGCTCAATATCAGAATCAACACAGAAGGGTTCATAGGCGTCCTAACGACATCCCGGTCAACAGATCAGTCAATTCATCTCAGGGTCGAGGCCAGCAATTCTGGAGGCCAAGATCTGATAAATAAAGTAGAAGCATACGAGAAATATCATGTGAGGATTCAGTTCAAAAGTCTGAATGAGTTTTTTTTTCCCTTCTAAATCTCTTTCTGCCATTTGGAAGGCCATAGCATTGAGAAGGGATTTAGAGGATTTTGGTCAATTGCAGATTTAAGGGAAAGGATTGCGTAGTAGTGATAACTTTTTTGGGAATTTTTTATGAACATGGCAAAAAAGCAAAGAAAAAAACTCTACTTCTCCCTTGTTGATGCTCTGTGTTTCTATAGGATGGCATTTGACAATTGAATCTCAATGTCTTGTGAGGTTTGTTAGCAGTAACCCTGAGGTTAGCTTTTGCAATTTTTATCGTATTTTCCCTCATAAGCATGTGATGACAATCAAGCTAAAACCATTGTCGTCGTTATTCATGCTGGACGTCATCTATGATATGGGATTGCGCATGCAATGGTGTAAATGAAAATTGAAATGGCAAATAGTTTCACGTTCATGCAGGATGAATATAAACTTCTATAGATGCTGGACCATGAATATAAACTTCTATAGTCAACTAGTTACTTCTACGTTCACAACGGGATGAGGCACCTGCACCCTTCCCACCACCTCTCCTCTCTCATCCTCTCCTTATCCCCCAAAACTCTTTATTCTCGACACCTACGGAGTCAGTTCTGCCATCCCGGTCAACTCTGGTGACAATGTTTCAATTCCGGACTTTGGAGGGGGACCAGAACACAGGTCTAGCGACGATGGCATTCAATTTCGAACACCAAATAAGGGGGCTGTTTTTTTAATCCTAGTTTTTAGTTTTTTTCCATCCCCCTTTGTGGATCGTTTCTCTCATTTTATTGTTTTGAATCCCCAAGAGTTGTATTCATTCGGAGACTTTATGGGTTTCATTGATGCTGCATTTTTCTAGCTTCGAGCTTTCTATGTTCTGGATTCTCTACCACCTCACGTTTGACTGACACTAGCCCCAACTTGATTTCTAGCATGAGGGGCTCGCGTCTAGGTGATAGTGATTTGGCTTCTTTCCAATCTTTGTGATGAAATCCTCTTGTAAGTGCTGTAGAGCTTTCTTGAATGGTAATTCTAATGATAAAAAAGTACAGATTTATCTCAGCTGCTTCTGAGAGAGTTGCGGATTTCCAAAAGCTTGTTTTGCATGCTCTGGCTGGAAGTCCTCATGCACATAAAGAAAGATAAAGCTAAACAGCGTTTCAATCTTGTTAGTATTAAAAGAATGGTTTAAGAATACAAGCACAAAAATGAAAAAAGAATCCCTTAGCATTTGCCTATATTTTCCGGTCAGTTTGGGTGAAAAGAAACTATAAAATGCTAGAACTTCGAAATTCTGCACACATTATACACGAGTCAGCCACATTATTGTCGATATGTTGAAGAAATTGTCACATCCACTGCAGCAGCAGAGTTGCCTGATCCCGAAGAGCTTCCTCTCCACAATCTCTAACACATCCAAGTGCCATGCCAATATCGGTTAAGAATTTCTGATCTCCATTTTCACAAGAGATGACATAATTGAATTAGATTCACATCCTATTACTTCAAGCTCGTAATTAGTGTTTATGACATGTCAGGATCCTATAAGTTGCGTGGGGTCCCTCAGAAGTGTCCCTCAACGCAACATGCCAACCCATGGCCTTCCCAATTTCTTGAAGTTCATCCATTACACCAACAGAATCACGGATGTATACGCGTCCACCTGGTCTTAGAATCCGGTCCATTTCAAGCATGATGCTAGAGACATTACATCTGAAATAGGAAATTGAGAAATTATGGGCTAAATACTAAATGGTTCGGAGATGTTAAATTTGTGAAATGGTGAAAAAAAAAATGATACTAATAGGGAGTAGACTCTACCTTTTTCGCTCAATAGAGAAGAGGCCAGCCGCATGCAATAGATCATAGGTTCTTGGGTATGTGTCAAATGGCTCACACCTATGAAATACAACTTCTTATATTTAAAAACCGAAATCAGTTTGCTCAACATCACAGCTACTGGTGAACTAGATAACACACGATCACAATATTATGGCTTAGTCAATCAACAACATTATAATTAAGGATTCACAGCCAAATCAACAATGGAGGACAACCAAAACATGCCTATCTGTTTTTCCTATAGCTTTTCATTTATTATAGTTGTTGTGTGTGTGCGTGTGGTGGCGGAGTTTGTACCAGTCATGCAGAACTCCTAGAAGTCCCCGATCATAGATAACAGGTAATGTGTTTGGGCCACTAACAGGAACAACATTTAGAACCCAGCAATCAAGTTGATGTTCTATCAATGCTGCTGCAAATCTGCAAAAACAAATAAGTTAAGCACAAAAAATAAGATCACTTTACAGGAAAATCTAGGAATTGCACAATGTGACTGCACATTAATGGTGTATTGACAAATAGTTTGGTATATGTAGGAAGCAACAACAAATCACAGATAAAATCCATTACCCTCCGAAACCGGCTCTCATGTCCAGCACATTTCTAAGTTTGTAGCTTTTCCAATGTAATACACGAACGTAACTTGCAATTATTTCACTCCAGTATTTTGTTTCGGCCCTGAAGAGCTCTCTTGATATGTAGGCATCCATTTGTATGCTCTGGAGTCTGTCAGGAGGATTATGAAGTCGTGCAGGCCATGTGGTAACATTTGATCCGGCCCCATCGTCAGGTAGTCGAGTGATACATGCCTTCAAATCAACATACCTAAAAGCAAGAAATTAAATTAGGATCTTAGTCCATGGTTTGCAACAGACAGCAGATACATCGTGTAGCACCTGCTTTCAAATTTTTCACAAGCTTTTTCTATTCTCAAATTATACTGGTCCATCAGTGTATAGGAATGTACCAACAAATACCAAGTCCCTTTTCTAACATACACACATCATCAATAGAGGTTTCATCG
Source organism: Rhododendron ferrugineum (assembly GCA_025642025.1). NCBI lineage: Eukaryota > Viridiplantae > Streptophyta > Magnoliopsida > Ericales > Ericaceae > Rhododendron > Rhododendron ferrugineum. The sequence goes on along the minus strand of JAOTQK010000018.1, from coordinate 14,237,243 downwards.
ACCAATTCCTCATTATATGTCAAAAGTATAGCCTGATTTCACTTTCAGCTTTGTACTTCTTCCATACATGTTTCTTTAGTATACTGGCTATTAATCCACCAAACAAATATGTATCAAAACAGCTATAGCTATCAAACGGAAAAGGGTCACAATTGGTATACGATAGGTGGAAAAGTGTATCACACATGGCAAGTCACTTGATAATCATTGAAGGGGATTGACCCCACCACCATAGGATATAAGCTTTTGCCCCGTGACATTGCCTTGGCACTCTGTTGGCTAAGAGGCCTTCCAATGGCCCCACCTGGGCACTAGACCTCGCCTCTCCTTGATGCCTGATTCATCTCTCATCACTCCGCTCAAGAATGACATGCCAGTAATATGTAGCATTGCCTTGGCCGTGAACAGGGTTGAGTAGCCCTCCTTGGGTTTTGCACCTAAATGACGGGATGTCCCAACAACCCACAACCTGCATGCAGCATCACGAAGCATGGATTGGCGGCTAGAATTGATATATTGTTCAAGTTGCTTGGAACTTGGGTCCACTTTGACCAATTTAGACAAAAGAGAGGCCTTGGCAATAAGACAAAGTTAACCAGTACATAGCATACCACGATAAGGTATACCTACCCACTACAACTCAATGACATAAACCCCAAGATCCATGGCCCTCCCCTTCGTATAAAATTTTTCACTGCCAAACAAGAATCCGAGAACCATCACTGTCGCATGTTAGGAGATTTCTCCCTCACAACCACTCTCTCAAAGGGTTACGAAACTCTAATGGTGTTGCATCATGCTGTACCTACCATGGTTCACAGAGGGCTGCTGGTCTGCCCACATAAAAACAACCGTCTACAAATCATGAACTATGAACTACTTGTGTATGAGCCCAGTGCCAACACCCACACTTGGATTAAGAAGCAACCCTTTTTTTTCCTACCTACATATTCCTCTCAAACCTGGACATGAACAGTTGGGTTGAAGCATCAATTCAATAAACTATAAGGCGGGATAATATTAGCCCCATGATCTAGCCCAAGAGCTTAAGTGATCTCAGTTTTAACTGCTTCTACAGATACACAAGGCCGATCAATTTCTGATACTAATGACTAGACAAGAAACTATAGTAGGTCTAAACCTATACGTCAATTTAGCATGTGGACTACTTAATCACAAGCAGAAAATCAGAACTAGGATAGTAGTAGATAATACCAAACATTGTCTGGGTCATCCTCTGAGTCACACAGTGGAGGTTGGGTTCCTGCCTCGCGACTTAAATAGCAACTGTTGTTAGAGGGCTTCTGCCAAATTGCAATATAACCCTCCTTCTTCACAAGATTCCAACAAAGGCGACTGGTAAGGTTAACCATTTCTGAAAACAAAGGAAGATACAAATTGGCAAGTCACATCAAAGGCACATGTGGCATAACCAGTTGCAAATTGCTCAGTCACCAATTTGGGGAGCTATAGTCACATCTAGATTCAAGGAGTTTCTGATGTCATCAGTCAAAATAAAAGCATAAGGCACTTTGCAAGCAATCGGAAACGAATACAGTAATTGAATGCAAACTAAGGTGCACAATTGTGCATAGAAGGATACTAGAAAAGAGGTGCCACTATTCCATATTTAGAGTCAAACTCATAAAATTTGATTAAAAGCTCAAATATTCGGCATACAAATTGTGCAGGGTAATACCTTCCCATTGCTCTTCTAAGAGGGGTTCATGCTTATAAACAGGTTGTGCCGCCCAAGCAAAGTATCCTCCTGCCCTTAGTACCCTGTTGACCTCAAGCAGCAAGATTCCATCTTCACGACAAGAAAGAATGACAAGAGGCATGATAAGAATATGTCCCCTATTTGATCATCAACAGCACAATTTTTGCCATAGCTCTTTACAGAATAAAAGTTCAACTCGAATAAATAAACCACTGGTCGCTTCAATAATGGATTACCCAAACAAAAACAACATGCCACTTCGTAAATAAGAACAGATGGCACGGAACAACTAGACTATGACTAAATTAATGCAGAAAATGATGATTGCACATTGTCCATGCGCGCTTGCAAGTTGACGATCAAAGTATTGATCGGCTTTAATACAACTTTAGATGGAAGTGTAATATAAGAAATTAGGCTACAACAAGAATTACATATACACGGTGATTTCCAAACTAAAATTCTTAATATATCGAAACAAAACTCGGAAAAACTTCCATTACAGACACCATATATATGAACCTCCCACATTGGTTAATAATAACCTCCAAAACAAATGTATGAGCCCGGGCAGCCTCTCCAATCATTGCCAATTCGCTTTTTCATTATGATCCATACGTTACGGATCCTTTATTTACCTCTCTACGTGCGGGTTAGGGGTCACACGTGCAGGGTAGTGTCGGACTTGTCCCACATGGGTTAATAATAGCCTCCGAAACTAGTATATTAGCCTTGGCAGCCTCTCCATTCAAGGCCAATTTGTTTTGAGTTGAATGCTTTAACAGGGGCCGACGTAGGATGTTCTTTTTTTGGATGGCTCTCACAAGCTCATGAATCAGAGCGTTGCAGACAAAATAATTGAACAAATGGAAACACTCACACGATACAATTCGTAACACAAAAACCTATTCGAAAATTATAGTAATAATTTTCCATCAAGAATTTGATGTGATGCAAATCCTAAGGTGATAACTGTCCACTTTGTGAAGAATTGACGGAACATAGAGCATTAGGACTTGTATCTGATATTCACTTAGCAGTTTGTAAAACGAGGCCGTACTTTGAGCATCAGGACTGACTAAAAAAACCCAATGTATGAGCTTCCATCCACGAGCTTGTACAAGTCGGCTCCAGTATCTGTATACAAGTCAGTCCATTGCCAATGTCACTGGTACAACACATTAATGAGGAACTCACTTGGCGAGATAATCTTATTAAACCACTGGGAAATTCTGCAAGCAGTCTGTAAGAGGTCATTTTTTCCAAGATGTACTCTGGTGCTAGATTAGAAACTAAAATTCTTTTCTACAGTCCTACCCAACAGAAATAACGAGTAATTATGAGAGGGAAAAAATACCATCACGAGTCCAGTTAATTCTACATCTAGAACAATGTATCAAGTCAAAAGCCTGACTCGAGTACAATAACCGCCGCGTTGCTAAAGCTGCCACCATTGCAGGTACTCCACGCTCAAGTGCGAATTGAACCTGATTCTCATGCACATCTTTCGGCGCTACAGACATTGTGAGCACATTCCGTGATAATAGATACGCACCAAAACTCGCAACACCGCAACCAACATCCATGGCAACTCGAGTATGCTGACCAAAAGCTATATCAGGAACCATCTACGCATCCAAATACGAAAATGACAATCAGAAAGACAAGAACCTCGAACATCAAACCAAACAATCAATTTCACTACCAAGTGGTATTGTTAAACTTATAACTTAAGAACCTTCGAAATCTGATCCAAATATTGATCTGCCCCATGTATGAACTGTGTACCACCTCCAGGAAACTTGAATTTGTCTTTATCTATGGAAATCCAATTTTGACCCCCCTTGTCTTCAACTAGACGTGCATGGGGAACATTGCTGAACCATACCTGCATTAAAGTGCATTTGCAATAACTTGCTTATAATCCATCCACCGCATAGTTTACCTCAACAGGTGGTATCATCTCAATACTATCCATCAAAATAAGAAAACAAAGATTCTGAACTAAATTTTCATAATCAGCCAGTAATTTGGATTCCTCCATAGGGCACCCTAAATTGCATATGTACTTCTCAAAATAGTGTATTTTATGGAATTATTCCATCCGATAAACTGGAAAGAGCATCAAGTACAGCTAGGCAAGTATTTGGTTGATTGGAATGAACGGAAATGGTCATTCCTCTGTAATTCTCATTTGGATTTTTTTTCCAATTACGATGGAAAAGCATACTTTACCCTATCCACGTCCCATCCAATCACAATGGGTATCAAATCTCCCTCTCTATATGATTTCAACACAGCAATGCTGCTACACAACCACTAGGCCAATTGCCACAGAATGTATGTATGTATGTATGTATATGTGTGTGTGTGTGTATATATATATATATATATATATAAAACAAATGGAATCATCTATCACCAATCTAGGTGAATCCTCATTCCTTCAAGGCCAAGAAATGACCATTTCGTCCCGAATCTGTCTACGAAAACCAAACACCACCTTAGGTCAGCAGATTAACACAACAAATACTACCTCATTACGACTTCTCGGCCAGGGGATCGGGGTTCTATAACCCTTAGGAGCCGGAACCAAGCAGTCCAACCCCTTCCCTTTCTCCGGACAATGCCGCTCGAACCTCTCGCCTTTCTCCGTCGACTCCAACCCCCGTATCGCCTCCACATTGTCCAAACACGGTATATACTCCCTCATGCTCTCCTTACACCACCCAAACTTCTTAACCACCGCCCTACTCTCCTCCACCGCTTCCGTCTTGTTCTCACTCCCCCAATCCTCCGCAATGCCCGGGTCAAAGTCCCCGACTTCGAAATCGTCCCTCATCGTCCCGTTCTCGTCCACTATCCCAAACCTCTGCACCACCGGTGGCGGAGGCGTGGGAAGCGGTTCGAGATCCGACGGCGGTGGAATTGAAGCTACGGTTTGGGTATTGGTGTAGGTGACGAGGGAGGAGATGTCGAAGGATTTGTTGTGGTTTGGGGAGAGAGAGACAGTGGGGGTGGTTTGGGTTTGGGATGAGGTGAGAGGGTTTTGGCGGGAATTGAAGAAGATGAGCTGTTGGTAGCCATCGGATGACCAGTGCTTGCCGAAGTAGAAGAAAGCGAGGGATATGAAGAGGAAAGCTGAGATCTTTATGAAGGTGGAGGATTTGAAGAAATCTCTATTGGTGAAGAATGCTTTCATTCTTCGATTCGATACTGCCTGCCTCAGATCTGATCTCCCTCCCTCCATATAGTATATGCCTTGTGTAGCATCATGATGGAGGAACA
>JAOTQK010000018.1:14197322-14208775 GCA_025642025.1 Rhododendron ferrugineum | reverse complement strand
GGCCCCAAGTTAGCATTTAACGGAAAACATAACCCTGTTATCAATTTCCGTTACCAATTTAACGGATTTAGACAGTAGGGAAGAAAATTTTAAGCGTGAAATTGAAGTTTTTTAAAGTTTGGGAGTCTATTAGACAAAGAGGTCAAAGTTTGAAGGATATTTTGAAAATTTTCCTCTCATGTACTAATGCTTTCATATGTAATCGTCAATTTTATAAGGGAACGGAACTAGAAGTCTACAAGGTTTGGGTTGATTTTTGTTATACTCCTATATATGTACCGAACATTGAGGTTCCACTAAGGAAAAAATTGACAGTTAGTCACATCAGCATCTGGATATTCCAAGTTCTCATGCCCAAAACTCCAATTCACTAGGCCACATGCATCTTAACATACGGTTCTCAGTGGAAAATTTCTTCCATTAAAATGTGAATGCAGCAACCCACAGCCCTAACCATACTCGTCAGAGGTTCTTTAACTTCCCAATTGGTGACTAAATCAGGAATGGCAGCGCGTAACCATAACTCATCAGAGCTCCATAACTTCTTACTCCAATGAATAGCTAAAACAGGAATAGCAATGAATGGTGGAATAGACAAATACCTCGCGACCACTAAAATGATAACCTTATTCATCAGAGGTTCTTAAATTCCTAATTTGTAAATTTGTACCTAAAACAGGATTGGCAGCCCATAACATCATTCACACTTCAACAAAAAATATCGTGCACTAGCTTGTAAAAAAAGAATCATCCGCATCCCATGCACAAGCTAAGGACCTCCAAGACTGCTAAACTTCTCGAACTTATAGAATGATTTACCTAAATCTTAACCCCCAAAGACGTAGTAGCATTTGACTGCAATTCAGTCCCCGGAGGTTGAGCCTCGTAAATCCTTCCAAAAAATGGCAAAATGCAATGGGCACAAAATGTTCAATGAGATTCTATATCCATGAAGGCGCAATGTAACTCAGTACTAGCAAATAGCAATAATCATCGGTTATACAAAATTCTACAACAATTGCATGCCTCCAGAGTCCGTCAAAATCAACACAAAAAGCAATAAACTTACAGCGCCTTCCTCAAATGCTATTGCTCACCACTCTCTTCTTCCAACTTATGCACATAAGCCTTCAACACCATCACCAAATTCCTCGCCGGCGCTTGCACTGTCGACACAACCGCTGATGCAGGCCCCTTCAACGACCCAAGCAACTTACTGTAAATCTCAACTCTCGTAGGCAAAGTCTCCAATGCCTTAAACTCCTCCGGCGCAAAAAATTTCCCTTCGAACACTGCCCCCGTGAAATCATTATCCTCCAATTTGCTTTCCTTCTGAAAATCCCTGTACGGCTTGAGCGCTGCCGGAATCTCCTCAGTATGCACAAACAGCCATGCGTTCATACCTGTTGGAAAAATGAATAGTAAAGATAACCCCAATTTCCAACAGCTTCAGGTTGAAGATGATTAGTTCGAAACTCACTGCCAGGGAGCATTTCTAACACTAAGCCATTTCCTTTGCCAAAGCCATAATTTGGCTAGATCTCTCAAAAAATTTACTAGCAACCCAAGCTAAATACATTTCCAAATTAAAGATTCTAATCTAATTGGGTACCAGATCTCAAGCAAAGTTTTATCTCTCCCCCAATTAGAACAAACCAACCAATCTACTCGAGTTTGAGCTCATGTTTGCTCATTAAAAGCTCTTTAAGATCGATTTGATACATACACAAACAAAATTTGAAAATATTTTTGAAGCTCGTTAACCGTTCAAACTAAGCTCCAACAAGCTACCACTCGGCTCGTTCAGCTAGTGATGTATAAAATACAAGCTACTCAAGATGGGGGGCTTCTATTCAGCTCAAGTAAAGCTCGTTCCGACTGATGGAAGTTGAAACTGTCACATTATGAGAGCCCAAAACCGTGGTATAGATGACATTGGATTCATTCATTCCTACATCGGTCTCAGGTCTGAGGTCATGCTTGCTTGAAATAGTTCCGCTCCTCTGGCCCTGAACTAAGAACATCGCTCGTTAAGTTTTCAAAGGGAGTAACAAATTGGCAAATTCTACCATTTCAACACTATAATTAGGTAAAATGAACTATCATTTTAAGAAAACCATAGGAAAGGCGCTTGAAATTACTCGCGCACTTCATTCACCTCACACGCGATTACACGATAGGATGTGCTCAGAAAATACAGAATAGAATCACCCAACTCACCCCTTTAACATTACCTTTCATACAAGGCTTGAGTACCTCCCATTGGGTGCCCTCAATCGCTTTATAGACCAATGAGTTCTTGGCGACGAGGAGATTGGTACTTTCCGGCAACGATTTGCGGAGGTCTTGGAGCTGTTTGACGGTGAGGCCTTTGTATTTTATGCCGGCGAGGAGGTGGCAGTCTTGGAGGTGGTGTTTGACGGTTTCGACGGTTTCTTCCTTCTTGGTTCGGCTGATAGCGGAGCGGATTGTGGTGCGGCGCCGGCGGAGGGCGGAGGGGAAGAGGGAATAGGGAAGGGATGGAGGGTTTCGGACGTGGGATTTTAGGGATAGGGTTTGGGAGGGAGAGGAGAGTGGTGGTTTTGAGGAGGGGAAGGTGAAGAGAGTGGCTTCCATGGTGAAGGATGAGAGAAAGCGGGATAGAGAGATCTGCCTGTTGTTATCCTATCTTTTACGGCCAGGGTTTTCATCAAAATCAAAAAGAAAAAAAGAAAAAGAAAAGGTGTAGCTAATGTCAAAATTATTTTTATTAGTGTCAAAATTATTTTTATTGGTGTCAAAAATTCAGTGCATAAAAATATTGTATATTACATAACATACAGGGCTTTTTTTCCTTCATTACGTTTTTGAACGGCTCAGATTTGGAGAAAGAAAAAAGAGAGAGAAATTGTTGGAATGAGAAAAAAGAGAAAGTTTCAATCCAAATCGTCCAAAAATATATTACCAAAGTGAAGACCCGATGACCTCCAAAGTGAAGCTCTGGCAGAGCCTAGGCATGACAAAAGTGGCCCTGAAGTGTAAGGAATCCTCTTTGAGACCCCAAAGATTCTTTGAAAGCTTGCAGAACACACGGTCGTGTCTTCATTCCCACTATCGTCACTTCATCCCTCCAGCTGCCCGTTTGTTTCCACAGACGTGACTCTAAATTCTGCACATACGCCACTGTCGCATAAAAGACCTTCTGGGTACTTTCAGGGCCGGCCACGGGGTAAGCCTCGCAAGTCGTCAGGTTTGGGCAACCTTCGGGCTGGGGCATTCCAAAAAAAAAAACTTAAGTTAGATATAAATACTAACAAGTTTTCCATATCTGGTGCAAGGCAATTGCTTGGCGTTATGGCACCGCACTCTGATATGAGTCCTAGTGGTCCAGGTTCAATCCCTTGGCGTGTTCTTTGTTTTTCTCCCAATCCACAATTTATTTTTCCATTTTTATTCTACCTCTTCTTGTTTTCTCCCAACCCACAATTTTACAAAAAACAATATACTTACTAAATTACATTTTTGGAAATTTTCAACTTAACAAACACAATAGTGGAGTAATATATATGTGATATGTTCTTACATTTAATTAAAAATAAAAAGTCAATAGTTAAAATAAAATCAAGACAATTAAGACAATTTTTTTTTTACCTTCGAACTACCATTTCACAAGAGAGATTAAATAGATTAGCTATGATCTCAATTGAATTGAGGCGTCGTTATGATGCTTGTACTTTCTATCCTTTTAACCTTTGGTTAATAAATTTTTCTTTGCCGTTCAAAAAAATAATTTGAGGCATCATTCCATTAAAAGCATTTTTGGATTTTTTTTAAACTTTTTATGTTTTTTGAGACAGACCATTCTTGTCACATATATCAACTAAAAAGCACAAAAAGTCAAATAATCAAAAGTTAGATGAACAGACCCCGAGTTCTTGGATAAATAAAGTACGATGACTCAATTGACAAATTTTGATTTAAAAAATGCAAGGAAAAGTTATTTTATTTGAATCGAATCATCCTAATTATAAAGCATTATAATGGGTTATATTTTGATGTTGATTTTAGGGGTCAGCAAAAAATCCGTCAAACCGCGAATTCAGTCCAAACCGAAAGGTTTGGTTTGGGTTTTTAGTAATATGGTTTGGTCATGGTTTAAAAAAATTAGAAACCGCGTTATATGGTTTGGTTTGTGGATTCACATTCATGGCTATGGTTCCAAACCGATCCGAACAGTATAATACACTAGAAATTGCCCGTGCCTTAAGGCACAACTCAAAATCGTATTCAATTCATATCCAATTTTGAAGGCCAAGATTCCATTCGCAAAATTCTAACTACGCAAAAAATAAAAAACAATCGCTCAAATATATCCACTGGTTAACTTGAATCAGCAGATAAACAAACTAACAAACTAATAATTGTAGCACCCATACCTGAAGGCACTTATCGCCAGCCATTTAAATTCACAACCAATTCGACCACACTACAAACTACGAATCACAACTGGCAAAACCCAATTGTAATCACAAAATGCACTTTATGTGCTTAAAAAATCAAGCTTCGGACTGTAAGAATACAAAATCAGTAATTAAACTAATGATAATATAGCATCATCTAGTTTTTATTCATCAAGTTTTCTAAAATCAAGAAGAAAAGACAAAACATAATCAGCCCTTCAACTGATTATAAAAATGTAATTTCACTTCTACTAAATCATTGATAACAAAGTTGTAGACTTTCTAAGCTTCAAGCTCCAACCAACTCGATATCGATCTGTTACGGGTTAGCCAATGCAACTTGTCAAAAAAAAAAAAAACCAGATGGCGCTACAGTTCGTTCATATACCATTTCAATTATCTAGTAAGAAATTTAATGTCATACGACTTGTCAATAAAAGAAGTAAACAACGGCAAACCATGACATACTGATTTTTATGTGGTTCATCCTAAATAGATACCACAATTCGATTTAAAATCATCTACTATAAAAATGTAATTCTACTTCTACTGAATCATTGCCAGTGCCTTCATCGAAAAATTCGTTATTCAATATAATTTCGAGTGACCTTAGCTAGGTGTGAGCAAACTGATTGTGCCTACAAACATATACCAATACAATTTTATCACCACCAAAAATCAATTACTCGTTATGCTATTGACTTCATCGATTAATACTACAGACAAACTCATCTTTGTCCAAAAATAATGTGATTGTATATATGAACGACATAGTATAAAACAACAACCATTACAAAACCAAACTTAAACAAATGAAATAAAAAACGCATGAAAAGCCAAATTCAATACTTACCATAGTCAAATCTAATTCAAACTTTTGGTACATTCATTGCATTCAAATTCAAACATGAAAAAAAACTCAATGATAGAGTCAATCTCATACACAAATGTAACAAAAAGGGTGCTCCGCATAGGTCGTATTTAGCAAAAAGATCATAATTCCAAAAGTTTGTCTTCATCACTTTTCAATTACCTTGAAAATTTTCTTTTCATCACCCTACCAAAATTTCTTATATCAAAACATACTTATTTCATCCAAAGAGCAAAATTATATGAAAGAACATAATTATGTGAATCCTCTCTTGTAAAAGTTAAATAGTAACTCAAATAAGTTACCTTAGTCATCGATCTCGTCTATTCGTCCGAACACTATTGTGGTACAATCATTTCTTTTGTAAATGTACTTGTGGATATACTTAATAAATCTCATTCTAGCAAAAACTTCCACATTGATTTGGGGAGTGAATAGTCTAGCAAGATATACATTGTAAGGGACCACATCATTGTTATCAGCTTATTGACCCCACACAAAGTACACCTAAAAAGTATAACGCTATTTAACGTTTATACCAAAAAATAACAATGAAAGAATGCAAATAAAAAGGTATACATAATTACGAATTAAGCGTGGAATTGAGTAAGTTGTTCTTACAGTTTGTTCGAAGTGCCCGTTGAGCTGCATAAGAGAATAAAGAATTCAATTAAAGGCATATGAAACAAATACTAATTTGATAGCGTGCGACCAAGAAATAAAAGGAAACAGATCAACTCACATGGTCATATATGGTTAGATTGTGCATAATTAAATGTCTGATGGAGTTATCTGAAATCTAAAATAGATCAAAATTTAACAAAGAATTAAGTACTAATAAAAATAATAAGAGAAGAACAAAAGCAGCCTATAAATAATGTTCAGAATATGATACCACATGGAGTGCAATTGTTTCTTCTACAACATTATCTTTTCTTGTACTTGTGAAGTATGTAGTTTCCTTTCCCTTACTAATTTCCTTTCCCTTTGCATTTGCCTTAGTACAAATTATGAGATTAAGTAAGTAACAATATTTGGAAGAGAATTGAAAAATGAAAGAATTTTCCTCGAAAAAATTCTTCTTATCACAAAAAACTTAACCTTCATACAAAAAAATTGAAAAATAAAAGAATTTTTTCTCGAAAAAACTTAACATTTGTACAAAAAACTGAAAAAATGAAATAATTCAAAGAAGAATTAATATAATTGATCTTACAATTTTCTTCAACTCAGGATCGAGCTGCATAAGAAAATAAAGAATTAAATGAATTGCATTTGAACAAATACTTTGATAACCTATGACCATGGTATAAAATGAAACGGATTGACCCACATGCCCATAGATGATCAGTTTTTCTATGTCTAAAAGTCTTAAGAAGTTACCTGAAACGGATCAACATCAAAATATATTACATCCATCAAGATTCAAATGAAATCCAACATCATCTCAATTCCAATTTATTTAACCACTATTCAGCCATTTAAAAGCCTAATAACATGAATTTAAAAAAAAAACCCGTGCTTTGAAAGTCAAATATTCCAATCTTTTTCTAGTAAAAAGATTTGATTCATGTTTGGTTTCAGGAAAATTAAATAAAGTGTTTGGTTTGCTGACCATTCAGCAAGGAACAAAATGGCCTTTCATTGGCCTCGCGATGGGATCGGCAAATAAATGGCTTTTCCGAGCTCCAACTTGAGTCCCAAAAATAATGTTTCGCAATGAGATCGGCAAATAAATGGCCTTTCCTCCCAACTTGAGTCTCAAAAATTATGTTTGTAGTAGTGTCATGAACATTTTATTCAACTTAAGCAAAAGTGTTTAGGAAGGTTGGCATGGAAGTAAGGAACCACAATCGTAAGAGTACTCCATTCTTGAAAAACAAAAGCTCATTCTAGAAAAACAAAGCTGACTAAGAACCAAAAAAGTTTAACAAAAGCGAGGGAGTGCTCGAGAAAAGTTTCAAGCTTTTGCCGTTAACCAAAAAAGTAATGAACAGATGCACTCAAATTTGAACCGAACGTAATTGGAAAAAAAAACCGCGCAGAACTGAAAAAAAAAGAACTAATTTTTCACGAAAGAGCCCATACCTATGGAGAGAGAACTAGAGAGAGGGCGAGAGTCAGGGAGACGGGAAAGGGAACTGGAAAAAAAAACGATTAGGGAGAAAGAGAGAAAGAGGGAGAAATTCGTTCACCCAGAATTCATTACCAAAAACTGAAAATGAGAATTAACGGCAATTTCTAGCATGTCATTGTATTTTGTATTTCCATAATAGCATGGCATTGTTCACCCAATTCACCCAATTAATCAATGGCAATTTATCTTACCCGATTTAATATAGCATGTCATTGTAGCATGTTCACCCAATCAACGAAAATTCATTACCAAAATTTTTCCCGTATAATCACCCAATCAGCGGATCAAAAAAAAATAAAAATTCACTCAATCAAGTCACCAAAATTCCTCCCGTATAATCACCAAAATTCTTCCCTATAAATCAGTCATTTTATTTACCAAAATTCATCCCTATAATCAGTCATTATGTTTTTATAATCAGTTAAACATTGTTCACCCAAACATATAATGTCCATAACGGCAAAAGATTGACCAAAAATTTCGTCCATAACTCAATATAATGTCAACCCAAAAAATTCGTTCATTGCCAAAAAAAAAAAATTGACCATGTTGAACGTCTCAACGGCTAGGATTTATGCAAAATGTGTACTAAATCAAACGGTGAAAATTTATGCAGAGAAAATGTGTGGACCACCACACCGTCGCAAATTTTATTATAGACTAGTGCATGCCCGTGTCTGAAGGCACGACTCACTAGTTTTGTCTATCTAGATTCTTGAAAGCCAACGCCCCATTTGCAAAATTCTAACTACAAAAAAAACAATAGCTATTTTGTGCTGATTCAAGTTAATCGGTGGATATACTTGAACTATTGTTTTTTTGTAGTTGAAATTTTGTGCTGATTCAAGTTAACCGGTGTATATATACCAATATTATAGCAACCTCTGTTACTATTGAGAAATCAATGAGAGAAGAGAGGAAAAGAAAAGGAGAGGAGAGGGGGAAGTAAGAAAGAAAATAAATTTCCATATTTTTTGCCACAGAAAAAGGAAAGAATCGGAAATTAAGGGAGAAAAATGGTAACCCTTGGATTGATTGAATTTTAACCCTCAAACCCTTTATTTAATTAGAGCCTTTCAATGTGCCACGTAGGACAGTTGTGAGAGAGGCAAACCGTTGTGTATTATAATATAGATATATATATATACATATAATTTAATTATGATTCACCAAATAAATATGAGAGCCTTAGTCAACTATTTTTCTAATTTATTGATTCTATTAAATTCACCGCAATATTTAGTTTTCCTTCTCTACCAAGATAATTTAGACTAAACTTTTATATATCATAACTCATTCCTAATTTCCTATGATTATTAATTTTTTATACACAAAAAACACATGGGATCACCAGATCAGTCAACTTACACTGCCCAATTCCTAAATTTTTCTAAATTCAATTCTTATAATTCCTTCACTACCAAGACTTGAGGCAATTGTGGTATTCCACTCTTAGTTGGTTGAAGTTAGTGTGCTTTGATAATTTGAATGGAATTGATTTTAATATAAGTTTTCTTATAATTTATCTTCGTAACTTTTTTTTTTTTGGTAAGCAAATTTTATATCACCAAAAGCGCAACCAAATTACAAAATCACCAGGGCATCCCCCTGAACAAGCAAAACAACTAAAGAACCACCTATTACAAGAAAATGGACACACTAGCTACTTACACAAAAAAGCAACCACCTATCCACAATTATTGATTCTAAAAATTCTAGAATCCAGAAATCAGTCATCACAAAGATCCCTATTACGAGCTGAAAACTTAATGGAGGACATAGAGCTAAGTTTAGCTCGAATGGCTTCAAGAATAGCTTTCGTTACTCCTTCCAAATCTCTTCTTTTGTGTTATTTTCGTAACTTTAAGTACTTTAATACTTTTTGAAAATAATAGCTTAATTCAAAGTAAACCGTGGTTTAAAACCGAAACCAAACCGTACTTTAATGGTTTGGATTGGTTTAGTTCTATACCTTTTGTGGGTTGATTTGGTTCTGTAAATTCATAATCCGTAAGTATTAGTTTGGTTCTTGGTTTACTATAAAATCGAACAAATCCGGACCATGCTCATCCCTAGTTGATTTTGTTTATATTATTCAAGCTAAAGGAACAACATGTATTGATTTTTTTTTTTTTGGTTGTATGTTTTTTTGTTTTGTTGTGTGACTTAATAGTAGGTGGGCAACAAAGCATGAGGTTGGACTCGAGCAACTCAAATATCGCGGCCGACACTGGGTACTTCATAAAGATACAGCCACATCATCTTTTCAGCACGTAGGACGCTGTCGTGTGATCGTTCCCAGATTCTACGGATCGTTTCCTTTCCATGCAGTCCCACGCCCAAATCAATCACCCTTATGATTCTGATTCCGTAAGGATCGTCCTCCAATTGCTTCACCCTCTCCTACAAATAGAGGAGATTTTCTCCTTGTAACAACCTTGATTTTGGACCTAATTTTTGTAAATAAAAATTCATAATCTCTTTAAATACAAATTCATTCACTAGTTATATTAACTAATTAATTGGAATTGTCATATATTTAATTATCATACTCCCTCCATCTCCTTTTTAAACTCCAGTATTTCATTTTGGGCTGTCCCTTAATAAGTGTCCATTTTGTAAAGTTAGTGGGTAAAAGTTGGTACATTTTTCATTTTGCCCCCAAAAGTAGATTCCATTTTGAAATTTAGTGAGTAAAAGTATAATGATGATATCTCCATCGAGGGTAAGTAAAAAAAGTGGAGGTAAAAGTTAATGTGAAAGGTGTAATGATAATATTTTTTTAATAAGTTGGAGTTACGAAGTGGGACATTTAAAAAGTGACGGAGGGAGTAGTTAATTCTAATTTCATAAAAATTCATTTTATTACTAAAAATTCTATCAGGGCATCTTTTCTATTTATAAAATCCTAACTAGACCTAAATATTCTTAACCAATTAACTCTAACTATCATAACCTCACTATCCCTACTAGTAACCAAACCAACACTCCTCCCTCTACCACTTCCTCACTCTACCATCAACTCACCACCTCTCTTCACTCCCTATTTTTAGTTGAAAATCAGCGCCCCCCCTAAGCGTAGTGTTTGGACAACGCTCTGTGAGATCAATCTTGACGTGCCTTCTCATCAGAACCTTAATCTTGCAAAACAAGACATCGTGAAATGCACCTTTGCCTTTCATCGGCAAAAGGTCCTCCCAAAGGCGGCTCCCCAGGGCGGCCTTGAATTTTCTGAGGCCTAAAGCGATAAAAATAAATGAGGCCTTTTACGAATTTCTAAGACAAGCGTAAACTAAACAAATCACATTTCCCATAACAAAAGAGCATTGACCTATAAGAAAAAATTCCCAAAACAATAAGTGACCATTCAATATTTCAAAAGCAACATCTACATATCAATAGTCCAAAAACATAATTGAACTTGCAATATTTTAGAGGCATCATTTAAATATCACCCTTCTTGTAGTTTTAGCAACAAAAGTACTAATAATGTTCTCACAATCAATCTTATCCACCATATCATGTTCAATGGATAGGATAAATAATTCATTCAATCTTTCTTGTGACATAGTTGAGCGAATGTAGTTTTTAATTAGCTTCAACTTTAAAAAAAACTTCTCTCTACGGAATCAACCGTGATGGGAATAGTCAATAATATTCTATAAGTGATCCACACATTTGGATAACAATCCTTCATCAATTTCAAATGATTCAACAGTTTAATTGGTTTCCTTATCTCTTTTGATACATCGCTCGGGGCCCTTTGGAAATCTTCCTCGATGACGCATCGGTGTTCCCCCGGGGGAATGCCTCGTTGTTGAAAGGTAAGCTCGTCCAGGGCCGGCTCATATATTTTGGAGGCTTGAATCAAATTCCATATATTAAGCCCCTTACATATTCATGAATGTCTTAAAAAAATGAAAAAAGTAGAGTGATTTGCTTTTATATCCCTTCGACTTATTCGAAAAGTTCAACTTAGTCCTTCCAGTTTCAATTTCACCCAACT
>JAOTQK010000018.1:14113242-14129595 GCA_025642025.1 Rhododendron ferrugineum | reverse complement strand
TAAGTGGCTCAAAATTCTCACCGAAAGTCCTAAGGTTCTCGAGAAGGCAATTAGCAATCACTGTATCCAATTCATCATCAGGATGGTCCCCAAGGTGGGACTTGAAATAATCGTTAGGCCAAATTGGGGTGTCTACACTCTGGTTGCCTCGGTAGCAATCAACGGCACTGTATCTGCTCTGGTGTTCCCGAAGCCAACTAAGAGAGGTAGTTACGCCAGATGGGCTCCATGTGGATTGCGCGGCAAGCGTAATCATTGGGATCAAACCTGGCCATGTGCTCCGTAGCCGTTTTATCCCTTTCGTCATATATGACGTCACCCGTGGCGGTTACCCAAACGTACTCTCCACGCGCTAGCTTGGAGGCCAAGTAAACCTAGGTCTATAAATACAAATGGATACTCACCGAAAGAGATGTGTCATTCTACCATAACCCTAGACTTACACATTTCCCCTGAGATCTAACTTGATCGTCGGAGGGTCATTGGGCTATTCCAGCCCTAGTGACATATTGCAGGTCCAGCGGCGGAAGTGCGGAGCCACAGAGGAAGGACCCTAACCTGAACTACGGTCAAGATCCCGATAAATCGAACCCTCACACTCACCTTCCCGACTTGTGCTCTGCACTCTTTGTTTGTACCAAACGAATTGGTTGGTGGCGAAAGTATCTGGTCAACCCTTGAACACCATTAGCACATCCTTGAAGCTTTCCAGTTGCTTGTTTGCATCCCTTGTATTTGGTTACGATAATCAAAGTGCGGAAGAAAATGGTGATCGTCACTCTTTGCTGGTCTATTACTTGCTCAAGAGAAAGGGAAAGATTGCCCTTCAGATGGAGGCTGTTCAGGTGGGCCTGTTCTCTTGAGTACTATTATGACTTTGGTGCCTAATTGAGTGCATTTGTGCCAATTACTGAGTGCAATGCATACAAAAGAATCCCAACGAAATCACTCCAAACATTAATTGGTTTGAGGAGAGTTGATAAAACTCGTGCAATTTATATATGATTTTATTACTGTAAGTTGCATTTTCTTAAAAAAAAAAAAAAGTGCTTTAGCTCAAACAAAAATTTCACATCTACGGGAGGATTAAACAACTCGCTAACAAGAATGGAAAGCAAACAATGCCCCAAATAGTGCTCCTTACGGCTACTTTAAAAATAGACATGTGAGTGCAATGCAAACAAAAGAATCCCAACGAAATCAATCCAAACATTAATTTGGTTTGAGGAGTGTTGATAAAACTCGCGCAATTTATATATGATTTTATTACTGTAAGTTGCATTTCTTTAAAAAAAAAGTGCTTTAGTTCAAACAAAACTTCCACATCTACGGGAGGATTAAACAATTCGCTAACAAGAATGGAAAGCAAACATAGCTCCAGCTTCAAGCATTTATCACAAGCCTCTTTCTAAACTGACAATACTACAAGTATCAGATATTACTCTCGAGTCCCCACCTCAAAAAAAAAAAAAAAAAAAACATTGGAACCAAAGTACAATTTACAAAATCTTCCAACAGCTGAAAAATAGTCTCCAGCAGTCCAGTTTCAAGCATTATCGTCACAATAAGCTTAAAACCAATACTGCAAATTACAATAAGCACAAGCTATTATTTTCAGACCAAACATCAAATAAAAATACAAACCAAAATAGAGGGCAAAAGTCACCCTACCAGCAGCACATGGAAAACTTGTGTTCTAGTTTACTCTGGGTGTGGCCCACTCAACACGAAGAATGAGATTATCATACCCGTACCCATTAAGCTTCGCAATCGCCCTCTCAGCGTCTTCCTTGTTAACAAAATTAACAAACCCAAAACCCCTGCTCATTCCAGTTTTTTGATCTATGGCAACGTAGACGCGACTCACCGGACCAAACGTGCGGAACAGCTCGTGCAAATCCGGCTCACGGGTGTCTTCGGATAGGTTGGTGACACGAACTGAGTTCTCTTCATTTCTGCGCCTCATCTCTGACCCAGCGGGCCTTTCTGCTCCTGCCCTCAAGCTTGGGGGAACATAAGCTCCCTTGGTGGTGGTGCCGCCAGAAGCTGCAGCCGCAGTCTCCGATGCAAGGGGTTTGTCGGAGAAGGCTTCGGACTGAGGAGCGAGATCCTTGTAAGGGCATCTAGATGTCCAGTGGTCACCTTTCTTGCCACAAGTCCTGCACACCATGAGAACAGCACCTCCTTTTCCAAGCTGAGCCAGGGAGTCTCCTGCTGCCTTGGATTCTTCTGATTTGGTTCCTGTTTGCGGTGCAAGATTAGGCATAAGCACAGTTCGGATACCAACAAAGCAACAACGAAACAGGTGAAGTGAAATGTAGACATCTAAACAGATGAACCAACAATCAAAAGATTGGTGACTCACTCCAAATAGAAAACAACAACTGAACAGAAGGAGAGGAACATGTTCTCATTGATACATATAACTATAGAAATTAGAACTATATCCGAACAACCAAATAGAAAGTTGATCGTATCTGATTGATAAAATTCACCAATCACTCCTACTAGAGATGTTGGGTTTATACAACATAAGGCTTTCAGTGAAAATAACTAAATGAAACCAAATAATACCACCTCAACAAGCCATTTTAGAGTGCAGAATAACAGTGTCCCTCGGGACAAAATATCAAGAACACTCCAACATCTCCAAATTCAGCTTACGAATTTGTTATGAACAATAATTAGCCCAAAGTTAAAAGGTAAAAATAATAAGACGAGGACAAGAGGAGTATGAAGGTAGTTCTCGGCATTATTCCGACTAACCACTGAGAAGTCAAGAACCCATCATCAAAGTGTCGCCAACCATTTTGAAGAAACCGAGGATATGGATCATGGCAAGGCAATTGGCAGCTTAAACAGCCGGGGATAGGTAGATCATGCGCTACCAAATTATTACATACTGTCACATCAGCCAATCGAAAGGGAGCAGAGAGCTGACTGGTAGCCACATGGGCATGTCCTAAATCCTACTCCCTTTGTCCCAAAAAGTTGGTCCCTCTTTGGGATTCCAACTATTTATTGAGCCATAATGATTACATTGTACAAATTATTACTTTCCGCCCTTAGCTTTATTTTATTGCTTGGTTGTGAATTTGTTTGGGTGCTAAAAAAAGGCTATGGGAAATGTATCAAATTTTGGACATTGAATTCCGCAAAGGGACATGAATTGGACAGCCCAAAATGGAATAAGGGACTAACTTCATGGGACGGAGGGAGTATGTTCTAAAAGTTGCTAGGCGCTAGTCAGGTGACGAGGGGCGCCTAGTGTCTCGGCCAATTAATCGGGGCCTAGAGATAAGTAGTGCAAAATGCAAAAAGTTTAAACCTCAAGACTGCACACAGAGAGAGGATGGCATTTGTAGAGGGAGAGATAATAGGTTCAGTTCTGCATTTTGAAAGAATGATACCCACGTTCTGAATGTAGACGTTACTTTTGTACGGCTTTATTATACTACGACAACTACTCGCCATGAATGGATATAGACCCAAATTGCTCCGTACAAAGTAGTAAAGATGCTTGTTATAGGATACGTGGAAGGTTTTCTTTGCGAATAATTGCAGATCAAGACATCCCCACAGACGAAGCCGCTACCACAACAATTACTCGCGAAGAAAACCTTCCACGTGTCCTATAACAAGCATCTTTACTACTTTGTACAGAGTAATATGACTCTATATCCGTTCACAGAGAGTAGCTGTCATAGTATAACATAGTCGTACAAGGAAACATCTACATCCAGAATAAAGATGTGTGTATCATTACTGCAAAATGCAGAGCTGAACTTTTGATTATCTCTCACTATACAAATGTCATCCCCCTTTCTCTGCAGTCCTAAGGTTTAAGCCTCCTGCGTTTTGCACTCCTACGCAAATGTTGAGCAAGTAGAACACCATAAGTAGAACAAAACATTAATTAACATAAAAGAATAGACACATGGAAACTAAGTAGTACCAAATAACTAGTCTACCCATAATGTTCAATGTTTGATGTACAAACTAAATGATGTTAGGATCCGGAAAAAAAGTCCATCTACAAACACACACACAGAAGATCATAAATTTTGCAGCAGCAAAGAAGACGACAGAGAGAAAGACTAACAACAGAGAAGACGACAAAGAGAGAGATGATGGACATTACCTTATATACCACTCAACATTCCCATGTCTAACCGATGTGGGATTGGGGAAGGATTTCACAATCTCCTCCACTTGATATCGCAACGGGCTTTATGTTCCAACAACTTCCACCCACCAAGCGATGTGGAACAAGTATTTGCTTAAGCACACCAAGCGTCTCAGGCTCATCTCATGTGGGACCCAACCAAGCACGAAAAGCACCTCAAACTCGTCCCTTGTCGGGGCCATCCAAGCATATCTCGCAGGGCCCGCCTCACACTACCGGTTAGTGTAGGCTCTAATACCACCTATAACGACCTGCACCAGCTGACCTACTAACCCCAAGTCTAACCATGTGGCTCAAAAGTTATAACTCATGTTAAGCTTGTGTACATTACCTCATATACCACTCAACATTCCCAAAAACCCTCATAGTTTCTTACCACAACAATAACCCTAATTCTCTACCTAATCACACCTAGGCGATTAGTTGCTGACTCATCCCGCCTAGCAGCCAACTGATCATCTCGGCACCTAATCATGTTTAAAGGGGAGGTAACAAGCACTAGGTGGGTAGCCCATTCACCTATAGATACCAGAAGCAACAAAAGCATGAGGCACGAGAAAAATACGGCTGGAGCACTGAAAGGTAGAAAACTAATATTTCATTGCATACATTCATGAGTTCTCAGACAAGCCTGTATTTTCCTAACTCCTCAATTTTCCCTTGAGAGGAAACTAACTTAAATGTCCGAGGACCTTCCCGATCATAAACATAAAGAAATAGGAACACGGACACGGCGGGGTACACAGCAATATATCACATGCATATATAATATACATATATATTTTGTGTTTTTCCAAGTACTGATATATAAAAGACATATATATACTGGATATTGATATATATATATATATGTATGTATATGTATCTACGAAAGCATACACACACCATATAATATACGCATACTGACATATACAGATTACATACAAAGTATAACCGATATATACAACCAGATGTTAGGATAGAGAGAGAGGAGAGGAGAGGAACATAGAGATCAACAAATCTAAGGTTTCAATGCTCCAAAACAGGACTGTCTTCTTTCCTTGGAGATGTTCTCTGTAGATATGTTAGGTTAATCTTTACGAACTTAATTACTCTATCAGCCACAATGTTTACAGTAATAACATATTTAACCCCCAAAAAAATTAAAAAATAACAAATATACCCCCGCCGTGTCCCCAAACGTGTCCCAGCTGTGTCCCCATCCAAAAATTAATTGAAGTTAAGAGACACGTCACGTGGCGTGTCCCATACGTTTCTAGCCGTGTCCACCTCGTGTCCCGCATCCAACACGCGATACGATGACCTATAGGAGTGTTGGTGCTTCATAGCCTATAGGGAAGGTTAGGGATGGCAATTTGAACCGAACCGATGGGTACCCGAACCGTAACCGAAGTTTTTTCCCGAACCATAACCGAAATTTTCCCCGTGGGTATGGGTATGGTTGAGACCTTGAATAACCGAATGGGTATCGGTTCAGTTATGGTTTCACCGTTACCCGAACCGATACCCAAACCGAACCGAACTCCTAAAATTATATTATATATACATATATAACTACAACCAGTAGATTTTTAACCCTCAGTTAACCAATCCCAACCACGGTTAAGCCCAAATAAATACCCCCACTCCACCCCAGTCACACACAAACCCAAGGTCCCAAACCAGGCGGTCTCCTCAAACAAGATGATGAAGATCGGAGAGAAAAACATTTACCCACATTCAACGGTCCACGTCCCTCCGTGGTCCCTATCCGACGATCGCTGATATCTCCTTCGATCCCCTAGTCTCTCGCCCCCAATGCCGACGACTACTCTCTGTTCGACCCCTTAACCGAGCAATCCAGGTGCACAAAGTCTCTCTCCGTCAAGCCGTCTATGGTTCTCTGTCGCACCGTGACGCCGTCGATTCAGGATGTCTGATCTTCTCTGGTTCTCCAATCTTGTTTCTAATTTGTAGATTTAATAGAGTTACCAAGTTTTGTCAGATCTAGATTTCTTTTTCTTCGTGCAAGTGTTTTGGGCTTCATATACACAATTGATTTTTGTTTATGTGGGTGTGATTTACTTCTGTTGTGCATCTCTGGTTCTCCGATGGAATAATTTGTTGTGGACTGTGTAATTCTGGGATGACATCGGTTACCCATTCGGTTCGCTTATTACCCGAACCCCGTTTGGTTCGGTTATGGGTAGCTTTTCCTCTCCCTGTTCGGGTTTCGGGGCGGATTCGGTTAGGCTTTCGGGAATCGGGTACGGATATGCCAATATCCGCCCCGAATGCCATCCCTAGGGAAGGTGGAGGTCTCACCAGAAACCGATAATATGGACTTCGCCAATGAGCCATTTTGATCCTGATATTTTAGCTTTTACAGACAAACGAATTTCCACCAATTTTTCATTTCAGATAAATGGAGATTGACGATAAATTTTCGAGGCAATCTGATCCAATAGGCCCAGCTTGATCGAGTATTCAATTAACCTATATAACAAAGAGACAGGTTTTCTGCCATTTCGTCATTACAAGCGTAGATTCCGAAAGAAAAATTTAACTTGCAATGCACACAATCACAGAGAGATAAAAATCCAGCTCAAAATGGTAAAAGTCCCATCTTTTTCTTTGTGCCAGCTTATGCGCAACTCGAGTAGTAATCCAGGACCAATCCCACTTGTCCACTAGCGGGGTAAAAATCACATCTTTCGAGACCAACATAGAGAAACAATTCAGACAAACATAAAGACAGTAGAATTAAAAAAGAGGAACCTGGGGCGCGAGGACGCTCGAGCAGGATCTCCTCGGTGGAGACCATGGTGAGGCGCGCACCGACGTCCTCGTGGACGGCGTCGCCGAACTTGGGCCACGACCGGCGCTCAACGGCGCGCTTGCTGAGGCGGGCCTTGGCGAGTTTGCGCACGCGGGTGGTGGTGTTGATCTTGACCTTGTTGCCATCGTCGTTGAACTTGTACTCGATCACCTTCTTAATCCCGTTCTCATCGGGGCCGATCACCTGGCGCGGCGGCAGGAGGAAGTCGAGGTCTTCACCGTCGTCCTCCTCCAGCTCGCCCCATCGGACCTTGCTCGGTGGTTTTGAAGTTGAACCGGGTCTGCTGTCGAACGCCATGGTTGTGAGGATGAAGTGGAGGAAGTGACTGGTTCGTCCAAGGGCTTCTGAGGAGGAGGAGATGAGGGTTTGTTTGGATTAGGGGAAATAAGATGACTGAATTTACCGCCGGCGAAAGAAAAAAAAATGTGAAAAAAACCAAAATGGTCCATGTAGTTTAGTGTTTGTGTTAACTTCGTTCCTGTAGTTTGAATTCGCTCGATTTACACTCTGTAATTTTCATTTTATTCTAACTTGGTCCAATTATTAACTGTCGTTAGCCTCCGTTAACCCCAGACACAAATGGATCCCTTTTCTTGTGAATTACCGAATTTTTTCTTCTCTAACCTTACAGATCTAAAGCATTTTCCTAAAAAGCAAAACAGAGTCAATCTTTTTTAAAAACCGGGTTCTCTGGCCCATGTTCTTTTTTCTAAAATACTTGAACTAGTTTTCCAATATTCAAGAGGTGACCAGACACACCTAAACTCTATGTCCGATGGAGACTTTAAATTTTTTTCTAAACCCCTTTTGTGGCCCGAACCACAGCTGAACCTGATTCTCCTTTACACAGAGATATGTAGGCAGCTTGATAAAAACTCGGTCCCTTTTTAAAATAAAACCCACTTCGTTTTCAAAAATATCCGAATCCCTTTTATAGAACACCAAATTCCTTATTTTTCCTTTCTTTTCAAGAACCACGTCGCAATCTATAGGAATCGGATCACTTATCTATGCCCCTCTCGCTCCTTCCCCCGAAGGCGAACGAGATACGTTTCGGTCAAAGGTAAAATCTCGGGCGCGACAAATGGAGAATGAAAGCCGTAAAAAAAATGAAGAATGGAACAATGAGGCTATGTGTTTTGGTTCAGAGGTATATTAGGGCAAGAGAAGAATGACAGATTACGGTTTTAACCCTAGAAAAGGGGCTCATTCATGCCTAGGGTTAAGAGAGTCTAATGGCAGTTAGTAATTAGACCAAGTTGGAACAAAATGAAAACTGCAGAGTGTAAATTGAGCCAATTCAAATTGCAGGGACCAAATTGACACAAATACTAAACTACAAGGACCATTTCGGGGTTTTTTTCAAAAAAAAAAAGATGACGAATAGGAAAAGGGTTGAAACAAGAAAGTCTGTTTGCACAAACAATGCAACACAACACAGATTATGCACACCTTTTTGCGGGGCCATCTTGGACCCATAAAATTGATCAGAAAGGATATTCAAGGGGTGTTTCGGATTGTGAAAAAAAGTATTTTTTGAAAAAGATGGTAATTTTAAGCTCAAAAACTATGTGTTTACGTAAATAATTTTTTTACCAATATGAATTTTGTTTAATAGATCTTATTGAGATCTTTTATACAGTGCAAAAAAAATTAAAAAATTATTTTTCATTTTTATTATATTTAAGTTTGAAAATTGAAAAAAAAAACTTTTATAAAAGGAATGTAAACTAGAACGGGGCCTCACACAAATTGAAAATCTGTACCAGCAAGTACAGATTTGATTTGGGCCCATTTTGGGTCCTAGAAAAATGATGATTTGAACCTCTCATTTTGTTTAAAATATCAATTGAATATCAATAAGGGCGTTTATGATACATCCAACTTTGCTTTAAAATTCAGGCTTGAATTCTGTGCAAAGTTGGATGTTTCATAAACACCCTTACCGTTATTCTATTGAGCTGATTTTTTATAGAAACCCTAAACATAATATTTTAAATAAAATGAGCGGCTCGGATAATTTTTTTAGGACCCGAAATGGACCCAATCGAATTTGTACTTGAAGGTAGCAAAGCTCAAAATTGATTCTAGCTGGCTCATTTTTTTTTCTTAACTTAAACATTCTTTCATGCGCTCTTGTTAAAAAATCAGATCAATTAGATAAAAGGAAGGGCTTTTCACAATTCACAAAGTGAACTACTTAGTTGCACCCTACAAATTATGAAAAAAACTCTTACCGATATCGGATTGAGCTAATTTTTAAAAAAATGAGCGATCTGAAACATCTTTGAGGGACCCGATGAGGGCTCCAAAAAAAAATCTATGTAGGATCTATGTTGCATTATCTGTGCTGTGAAAAGCATAGTGCTAAGGAACCGACCAAAATCATACCGATCATGAATCGATGGGTACTCGGGGCCCACTCCGGTTCTGCTCGAATGATCTGAGTCGTTCAATAATTTTTTTAAAAACTAAGTGGGCCCATATAAATCAGCTCAATCCAATATATGTAGGTGGCGGTGCTCAAATCATGGTCGGTATGATTTTGGTCGGTCCCAATAAACGGGTTCGAACGAAAATTTCCATTATATTGGTTGCTAGGGAAGAGGAAAATATTAAAAAGAAAATGATAGGTATATATAGTCGATGGATACACAAACCAATTTATAACTAGAACCATGTCAAATGGTTTAAAGGAGTGCTCAGCCATCCACAATTTGGAGTATGTTTTAAGAATGTAGAATGGAAAATTTGAAAAGCACATCATCCTTTAAATACTTTTACAAAATTCTAATTATTATTCGAAGTCCTAGAACCTATATAATTCACATACCAAACTCTAAAAATTAATGGAAAATGGTAACAAGCTGTTTACCTATTTTTCCCTTATTCAAAACTCGATAGAGATTTCGGGAAATAAAATCAACAACACAAATAAGGACAATGCGGCTTGCCTCCAAAGGCGAACCCATGGTTCTATGCCGTATTTCAGAACTTCATAGGATATGAAGTGGCAATAGAATCAAATGTGAAATTGATATCAAGAACAATAATCGAAGATTAACGAAAGAGGTTCTTCCATTAACCTTCAACGGTGTGTCAACACATAATAGAAAATCATTGATGCAAAGCATATCGATCTTCAAGAACAAAATAGATACATAGGATTCTAAGCTACTCCTACTCCTAAGACATTATTGAAAGACAAATAAAGATAGATGTTTGATTTGTTGGAGAGAGATTACAATGAAATCCAAAGAGGCTATTTATAGGAAAACAAAATGGGTAAGAAATATCTTTTTATCTTCTTCAATACTCTTCATTCTTCTTTGTTTCCACTTGTCCAAATAATTTCCCTTCAACTTCCAAACAGAAAATTACTTGTGGGTTTAGAAAATCAAGACTTAATTCAATTTTTTGGACCAACCCGTCATTTACCCAACTTTCAAATGTGTAGGAGCATGCGAAGTGTCATGCTCGTGTAATAAAAAAATGACAATAATAATAGAAATACATTAACTAGTTATATTATTAATACGATTTAATAATAATAATAATAATAATAATAATAATAATGAAATAGAAAACATTCTCATAATTGTCATATTGTTGTCGATATCGGCAGGCGGTAATATATATGGTGTAAACACTAGCTCATTGGGCGTTGGATAATAATAAAAGTTGTATTGAAATCTGTAAAAAGTGCATATATATCTGCCAAAGTAAATTGATATATGATGAAAGTTGCATTAGAGCTCTAACTGTTTTTTTTTTATGTGTATTATCCCGTACCCAATAAGTTCACATTAGTCGGAGATTTGAATTCGAGCGGATGGCAACAATATTTCTTTTAGTAATATAGCTAACTGAGCTACAAGTGGAGTGATAGGCTAGTGGTAGGTGGTTGTTTGGCTAAATAAGCCAAGTGGTTTATTTTTTGTCCTTATTCAAATTTTTTTCGTTTCACTTGGCTTATTATCATTTTTTTGGAGATTATTATATCCTCATGATAAGAGGAATCTAAAAAGTAAAAATTTTTGATCGAAATCTAATTTTGACTTTTTGGTGGGAAAGCCAATAAGCTCATTTTATTAGGCTCATTTTTGGCGGGAAAGCCAATGACTTATTTAGCCGAACGGGCTCACTCCCAATATTAATTAACTATAACTAAAATTACTTATTTTAGCCGAGAAAAAAGAAAGCTAATTAAACTACTGAGGGGCCCTATCCAATTGGGCTTAAGTTGAAGTGAGCCCAATTGAAAAAGTTCAAATTAAAAACGCTGTAAAGTAGGCTCAGATGGATTGAAAAGTTTGTAAGTCGAGTCGATCAACTGATGCTCTCACATCTCATCTCTTTTTTTTTTTTGGGGTAAGGCTCACATCTCATCTCTTGGTATAGGCTCCTATAGTATAGAGGCCCTTTTAATCGAAACAACCTGGAAATGCCCATCGGCCCACACTCACATTTCCTTCCCCTCTATAATAAGAAGCAGTTTGGGGGAAATTTCTCGCTTATAATAAGAAGCAGTTTGGGGGAAATTTCGCTTGCCAATTTTGGCCAATTTTGACGGAATTACCCCTTGATTGTTGGGGTGTTATTCTTCCTTGATTGTCCAAATTTGTCATTTTACTTATTGTGCATAGTGGGCTACGTGGCTGGGATGGGTGAATAGTGGGCTACGTGGCTGGGATGGGTGAAATATCAGGCCACGTCTCTCTCTCTCCTTTTCTTCCTCTGGTTAGAGGAAAACAGAGAGAGAGAGAGAGAGAGAGAGAGAGAGGAGTTTTTGGGGCGAGCCGCACCGCCCTCGTTCGGTACTCCTCCGATTTGGGCGTTTTCTTAGCTCTGAGAAGTACAACTTCTGGGACCTTCGTCATTTCATATACCCCTGTTTTCCTGTTTCGGCTGCTTCTGTTCCTCTGCGTTTGTGGCTTTGTGCTTCCCGTCGAGAAGTAACTGTTCCCCTGCGTTTGCTCAGTGCTGGTAGGTTGTTGCAATTGTCATTTTTCTCTCTGTTTGGATTGTTCATATGCTTTAATTTTGGGGTTCCAACGTTCCCTGTGAAACAACAATCCAGTCTAGGGTATGGACTGGAAATTTAATTTTTCATTTCGGATTTTTCGTGTTTGGGGTTCTCAGTATCATTTTTTAAAATGATGATTTTGCATGCATGACCACGTAGAGACTTAACGTTAAATTTTTGCTGTGTACTAAATCAATACCAAGAACTCTTTTTGGGGAAATTGTTAGATATTGAAGTTTTCGTTGTTTTTGTTTTCAAAAAAAAAAATAGTTTTTATTTTGAGAGGGGCTTTGCGCAGTGTCAGTGTTTAGGGTTTTCCGGTTTGTTGTAGTTCTTTTGTTTCTTTAAAGCATCTAGGTGCATTATTTGTCATTGTCTTAGATCTGTGCGTGTATGGCGGTTTCACTCATGTTTGGTACATTCTTTTACTGGGATTTTACGCCTTTTGTGTTCCAGTGCAGATGCGGGTTTCAAAAAGAGTTTATCATTTTATTATCTTTACAATTGTTAATTTGTCATTGATTTTGTACCATTGTTTCTTAGTTAATTAGTGTTATTGCCTGCCGTTGTTTGTGTGTGCCTTAAACTCTTGGTATTGATTTAGTAAATTTATATTTTGTTTGTTGTTTCATGGCAATGGTGGTTCAAGTCTCTTTTATGCAGTGGATCTGTGTGAAACATCGAGGCCATCTGGGCTCGAATGCAATTTTTTACCGTGTCGAACCCGCTGGTGGATCGAGAACTGTTGCTGCACGTGTCAACTCATAGAGCCACTGGACACCTCTTCTACAAACCATTTAGCAACTTTGTGGCTGGACTCAGTTGTCTATTACTCATTTGGTCGTTATATTATTGAAGGTATGGTTATTTTGATGATGTGCATATGTATTTAATTTGTTCCAAATAAAATTTATAAGGATAAAATGTATTGCTTTGTCCATTATTGTCTCTGCCATGATTGTGAACTTCTGTAAAGCTTAAATTCAATGCCAGGAGAATGTTGTACAGTTGAATGGTTGAAAATTTAAGACTAAAAACACATTGTGGGAGAAAACTTGTAAACTTGAATAAGTAATAAGGTTTCCTTACCTCTATTTTCCTATCATCCTTCCAGGTATGGGAACCAAGTCGCGCCAAAGGATTCAGTTCTGAGGTATGGTTCATCTCAAATTCCCTTTATGAGCATACTCTCTGCAATTCATGTTCGATTGAAAACCTATTTGCAATAGGTGACGAAGTTTACAAGCGTAATAGTGTTTTAGGTGAGGACCTTAATACTTAATAGTGCTCTTGGAGAATGAGAAGGACAGGAAACTTAAAGAATGTATGTTTTGTGGTTATGTTTTTTGATATGGTCTATTTTCTTATCTTCTTTCATTTCAAGCAATTTTATCATTTTCTATACACATTACATTCTGCTAAAACCCGAGTTTGTGTATTTTTCTTCACATAATTTTCAGACCATATATGCTTGGGATTGTCAAAGAACAAGGATGACATGCATAAGAATGAAGAGTGTGACAATTACTCTATATTCACCCTAAAAACATGTGTTCATGAAGTCCATTTGTTGGTCTTTGAGTGCGTCAATTCATTTTGCAGGTTTAAGATTTCGGCAATTGCAAGAATGTTGGATCTCAAGCCTCTCTCTCCACCTCAATAACTCTACACAGCTCTTGGTTATGCCATCCAGTTGGTATTTCTTCCTCTGTTCTCATTAGAAATTGATTACTAGATACAAATTTCTCCTTGTGAGATTTGTTAGGAAGGTAATGAGCATCTAAAACGTTTTGAGTTGATAAACGGTGTTCACCTTGACCCAATACCATTTGACATGGACTGAAATCTTCTCATCCCAACTTTCAAGAAGAAGAGGGACAAATTTCTCAAATACTATCAGGTAAGCTCTTGTGATCTACGCATTTAGATTCATCAAAGACCGTGAGACAAGTGGGGAAGTACTATGTGTTACAATGTTTGCTCACTAATTCAAGATCTGCCCGCACTGTTTAACTTTACAACCGACCATCATTGTGCTTAAGTTTGTGTATTGTGTATTTGCTTCTGCAGAGGATGGTAACGAGATAGCTAATAATGATGCACCTCAGAATAACCCCAATACACCAGTACTGTCTATGTTAGCAACCTAGCTCCAGAGGTGTGAATACTTCTCTATATGCATTTGTGTGTTGTGGGATCCACCATGTATCTTTTGTGGTGGAAAGTTATTAGATGTTAATTCATTTTAAGTCTGAAGACACTCGTCATACAACAGTTTCCTTCTAGCTTGTTTAGTTTCTTTCTTTTCCCTTCTTGGATCGATATAGTGATAGAGCGTCTTTTATTATTAGATGCCTTTTATCATTTTCTACTTGTTAATTACGATATTCGGAATGGCTTATTTTAGATTTTGTACGTCTGAATCTCATGGATCAACATTTGCAATTTCCTTGTGTTTTACTTTGTGTTTCCTTTTGCTATGTAGGACATCCAGTCCAAATGCTTTTGCTTTCTCTAATTAGCCCAGATTGAACTTCAATGCTAGCCCTTTTGCAATCATATACATAGACCTGTAATCAAGTACTCATGCAGCTAATCAAACTTATGCAACTTACATTTACTAGACTCGACTACTTGTAAAATTCCACAGATATTCAATATTGTTCTCAACGGGCATGACAGACGTGCTTTGCACGTCGCGATGCACCTAGTTTATAGTAACAACTAACAATCACTCATAAGTTTGGTTAAAATTTCACGGGAAAATTAGCTATAACGACGGGTAAAATAGTTTTCATTTAGGGAATGGACGCTAGCAGAGGTCCTTCAATTTTTTAAGTTTTTTAGCCATAAGGCCAAAACATGTTTAGGCCGCGCACTTTCATAGAATTTTAGAGTGCACTTTCCTATTATAGGGTTTTAGTGATTTAGGTACTTTCAAATTGTACCCTAGTGATTTAGGTACTTTCAAATGGTACCCTAGTATTTTAGGCACGTTCATAGGCACATTTGTCCTTATGTTTGATTGCAAAAAATGTTTGTCCTTAAGCTCAAAAAATGTAAATATGAGAAATTTTTGGCTAAGTCTCCCAAATTTCAACCAGCCACCCAATTAAAATATTTTCAAAGTTTTTTATAGTTCGCTTTTTCTTAGCAACAAACAGTTATCAGAGGAAGCATCTCCGAACACTTCAGGAGGGGTAAGCAACCGAAATGGGTACAATAAGATTTTGTGGTACGTGATATTTTGTGTGTGTGTGTATTTTTTTTTTTTTTTTCTAATACTCAAGATGTCCAGAACCAATTTACACATACTTCTCCAATTAAGCTCGAAAAGATAAAGCGTAAAGCATGTTATGTTAAGGTTATTTTCAGATCATGGGTTTATGCAGAGACGGAAGAGGGAAAAAAATGGAAGACTTGTGAAGCTAACACTGTCTTTCTGTTTCTCAGATCATGGGTTTATTTTCTTAATTTGCTTGCTTTTGTCATGCACAAATTCTTCCACCAATGCTATATTCAAACACTGTCTTTCTGTTTCTCATAGTTGATATTACTGTTTCCACTTTCCAGCAGTATGAGTTTGTTTGGTAAAGATTTTAAGGGAGACTTTTGGAGTAATAAGTAGAGAGAGTTGAGAGATGAAAACCGTGTTAAGACGAGTTGGTTCCTGGAGGCCAAAACACTGAAAAAAGTTGGTCCTGACTTTTTTCAATTGTACTCAATCAAGAAATGGAACTCTTCACAGAAACTTCCTCCTTTTTGTAGGCATATAGGAAGCATCCTAACCTTTTTCAATCGTACTCAGTTATGTATATAAGCAACCGACCCTTTTGTAGAGGATCACTCTTTCATATATACGACCGAAAATTTTAGTATTGAGGTATTTGTATTTAATTTTTGGGAAAGACTACAATACACACCTCTTATTTGGGTGTGTATCATATGCACCCCCAAAATGTTATGAATTGTAGAGAAAATATTACAAATCGTATTGTTAAAAAGTTATGAATCGTATAAAGGATACGAGATACATCAAAAGGTTATGAATCAATGGCAACAATAGGGTTTGTTAAGTTCTCTCTCTAACTTAGGCGATTTCAAACCCTAAGCGTTTTCTCAGCCGCCGCCCGCCTGGGGGGGAGGAGTTCTCCGGCCCTCCTCCCCCCGGGCCCATTTCCTCTTCCATTCCCCTCTATCTCTCTCTCTTACCCTCTCCTCCTCCCAATCGTACCCCTCTCCCTTTCCTTCGGTCTGCCGTGATTCTGCCCTCTCCGGTGTGGGAGGGTGATACGTTTTTTCGTCTCCGGCCGGCGGTTCCTT
>JAOTQK010000018.1:14082476-14095786 GCA_025642025.1 Rhododendron ferrugineum | reverse complement strand
ACTTTGTAGTGAAGTAGAGGGCTTCTGCAGATTTTTCCCCCCTGTTTGAATGGCGTATATGACTAGAACTTGAACATTGAAAGGAAAATTTCACAATCTACATCACTTACTTTTGTGTTGGTGAAACTTTGTTTGGATAACTGAACATAGTTTGGCTAACTAAAAATTTCACAATCTACATCATTTTACTGTTGATAGTTTTTTGTAGCTAGCTTAAAAGTTTAGTTGGGGGAATGCCGTAAGCACGAGTAGTTCTCTTTCGTGTCACTAAGAAGAGGATCACATACTACACACTAATGAATCGATTTAGTGTTTGAGCCACGAGCTAGCAAGTGCCTTAGGCACGGGCAAAAGTGGAGTAATTTTGCCACTTGAGCATGAGATAATTAGAAAAAAAAAAAAAGTGGTGAGCTGTATGTCTGAAGGTACAACTTTATCCCGAGGTTGCCTCTTGCACAAGTTTAAATTTTTTCATGCACAAGTTTAAATTTATCCCGAGGTTGCCTCTAAATTTTAAGATTTCTTACTTTTGTTATTTGTGTTTTCCTCTTCTTATAGGCTTATGGTTTTGATCCGTTGACAGACTATGTCCTTCGTGGTCTATCCATTTGTGCTAAAGCCAGACGGATAAACAAATCTTCTCAATCTCCACCACGGCCTCCTCCTCCAGGTTTGGCTTTATTTATTTAATCACATCCTCTCCGTCGTCAAAATTGATCTGGGTCATGGGTATTTAATTTTGTTATTAATCATGTATAGTTGATGCAGGAGGGGAAAACGCTGTGATTAGAAATGATCACCCTATGTTAGAGGCAACAACACCCTTTTGTTCCAATTTGCTTTAGTTGCATCAGAGAAACATGTGAGATTGTTAAAATTTTAAAACCATCCTTTCTGATCAAACTTTATTTTTGTCTTAATTTTTGATAATCGATTGATTCAGATTTTTAATGTTCTTGGCAAAGTCAATAGAATATTTGAACTATCTTTTTTCCGGTTTAACTTTGTTGGTTTTACTGT
Organism: Rhododendron ferrugineum; assembly: GCA_025642025.1. Taxonomy (NCBI): domain Eukaryota; kingdom Viridiplantae; phylum Streptophyta; class Magnoliopsida; order Ericales; family Ericaceae; genus Rhododendron; species Rhododendron ferrugineum. Next base: position 14,094,766 of record JAOTQK010000018.1, on the reverse strand, counting down.
TCTGTTTGTATTTTTGATCCACGAAAATTCATCATTTTGATTTTGGGGTGTTACTGGCCCGGAAAGTGTAGGGATTAAGATTTTCGATTCAAGATTAATGCTAAAGTTTGCAATTTATGAAACTGATGTAGGATATATTCCGTTCGTGTGACGGTGAAGTAACGTATGAATATATGTGGGAAATTTTTGTTCAAAAGTACTCCAATGGGAAAATGAGGAAAAACTTTAAGGCACCTTTTTCGACTTTTCTTAGGTAGCACTATAGCAACTATACGAACCATTTGGGATGTATGATCAAAGTGGTCGATGCTGGTTGTGATCTTTAAAATCAGAAATGTTCGTGAAGCATTGAATCAATTGAATTGCTTTAACATCAGACAATTAGGGAAAAAAAGTTTAAATGTTTAATCAAACGATGCTAACTGCTTCCGTTCTTTCTATTTTTATTCCTCAATGGCGCCTTGGCTTGAATGTTAGTTAAGACTATTAATGAACGTTTAATTAGTTTGAATCACATTTTTTTCCTGCACAACGAAGCCGAATTTGTTGATTGTTATCTTACTGAATTTATTGTGTGTACTTACTAGATCTTTTTTGCTCATCTGTAGGAATATTGGACTAACCATAAGGCTTCCCCTGATAGTTCCATAGCTGGTCTCTCCCCGAGCAGCAGATGTAGTGGAGATAAAGATGGGTTCCTCTTGCTAGAGTTCAACGAACTTGTGAGAGATTTCCATTTGGCTGCCACCAAGGCTGATTTTTTCTCCCAAAAAGGACGAACTATTGGGAGAGTGATGAAGAGAAACTTTCAAGATAGCTAGAAGAGTAATGAGGACACACTTTTGGGACAATGATCCTTTTGCAGATTACATCCTTTGTAGACAACCCATTTTTGTTACATTTGTGTGTGAGTTTGCCTCTTATTGAGTCTTTTTTTCGTGTCATGTTTGAACTTGGCTCCTATGAATGTAACATGGTTTTAGTTTGAATTTTTGTGTCTGTGTTATACTCCCTCCATCTCTAAATAAATGTTTGGACTAAAAAACATAGGCCTCTAAAAAGATGCATTTCTTTTGCTTTTGTGCTTACGTGATTTATTTAGAGACGAAGGGAATAGTTAGATTTGGATCCTTTCAATGCAACTTGGTGTTTACGTGATTTGTACCATTGTTGGTAGTGTCGTAGGCACGAGCCGGGGTGGGTAGTGCCGTAGGCACGGGCAAACACTAGTATATATATATATATATATTGGGGTGGTTCCGGGGATAACTAATTAGACACTCTAAAAAAACACTCCAAATCTCAATCTCATAGTTCCTGATCAAATTTTTATGATCCGGTCCGTTCAATGTGTGCAGAATGTGATTTTAAGGGTGCCCGCGAGAAATTAGCAAAAAATATGACCGGGAAGTGCTTGTTTTAAGCAGTTTTTAATTGAACCGTTCATCAAATCTAAGCTAAAAACTGCATAGATCAAGCCCTTCCCGGTCTTTTTTTTTGTTGATTTCTCGCGGGTACCCTTAAAATCACGTTCTGATCACATTGAGCGGCTCGGATCATTAAAATTTGATCGGGAACTATGAGGTATTTTTTTAGGTGTCTAATTAGTTGTCATCGGAACCGTCCTATATATATATGTATAAATATATATTATAACTTCCAATAAGGGTGCCCTTAACTAATTAAGTTAAGGACATCCCTTTCCCGATCAATTTGCGATGATCCGAGCCGCTCAATATGTTCAGAACGTGATTTTAAGGGTACCCGCGAGAAATCAGCAAAAAAGACCGAAAAGGGCTTGATCCGAGCAGTTTTTGTTTGTATTTTATCGAACGGTTTCAAATAAAAATTGCTCAAATCAAGTCCATTTCGGTCATTTTTTTTGCTGATTTCTAACAGGTACTCTTAAAATCACGTTCTGAACACATTAAGCGACTCGGATTATCAAAATTTGATCGGGAAAGGAGAAAAAGGGGGCGTCCGCATTTTATTTAAAATGAGGACGCCCTCATAGGAAGGGGACTCTCTCTCTCTATATATTTATATAAACGGGGGGAGAGAGTATATATAAGTGTGTGTATATATATATATATATATACAGTTCTTTTTAGGTCCAGTCGCCCGGATTTTCTTATGGTCCGGATTTTCTGTCTAAGCCGTTGGATCTAATCCAACGGCTTTGAAATTAAAAGGGAAAAAAGGGGATTTCAGTACATACACCCCTCGAGCTCAACCCCATTTCTTCGTTCCTGCCAATAGTGAGAGAGAGAAAGAGAAAAGGAGGCGACTGTTTACAAAGAACCCAAGCTGAGATCGAAGACGTCGAACGATCAGAGCTATGATCAGCCCTAAGGTCTCTCCCCCTTCTCTCTCTCTCTCTCTCTCTCTCTCTCTCCCTCTCTCTCTCATTTTCAATGATTTTCGAAACCCTAAATGAAGAATAAGGGTTGATTTCTTTGATTTTTTCGTTCTAGCCACAGAGAGGATATCACTACATACACAGAGAGAGGAGGCGACGATATACGAGTGACGATATACGAAGAACCAAAGCCGAGATCAAAGACGACGAACGTCAGAGCTACGATCAACTCTAAGGTCTCTCTCTCTCTCTCGTTCTCGTTCTCTGTGATTTTTTTGTGTGATTTTCGAAACCTTTCGATCGGGGGATGGCTGATTTGTACTGATTGGTTGATTTTCGAAATCCTAACAGTATTTTGGGCTTGTATATATGATATCCAATTTGAGGCGTTCTTGGGTATCCGATTTGGGGCGTTTTTGGGAACCCGAAAGTTTCAATGTCAGAAATTATAGATTTTCTGAACCCTAATACTTTCGATCAGTTGCTATTTGGACTGGTTTTCGTGTGTGACTTATGCTGATTTTTTTTTTTGGTTTGTAATCTCTGGTTCAAAAGAAGAACAAGCTGAGATAATATCTGCCATTGGTAGGTTACCCATAAGTGAAGAAATGTAGCTAATATTTGCTATACAGATGGTAATGGTTGTTCCTTCTAAAAACATGCAAATTCCAAGAGAAAATTTAGTAGCTCACAATTTGATAAAATGGAAGAACAAGATCCAACCAACATTGATCCAACCCCCTTGTTTCGAGCACCACCACCGAGGTATCTCTCTCCCTCTCTCAAAAATTTGTTGCATATTATAGCAGAAAGGGAGACACATAGACTGGTATTTGTCTTAAATGTTTTTTTTGCATGTTAGTAATTGTTTTCTATTTTGGTTTTTAGAACGCAATCTTTGGATGACATAGCAGTATCACCGTCTCCATCCCAACCGTGTCAATCATCTGCGAATTCTTGTGAAGAAATTTATACTCCTCAAGTTAAAAATGAAGTGATACCGAAAATTAACCAAGAATTTCTCAACTTAGACCACGTTCTGAAACTTTACAACAATTATGCTAGAGAAGCTGGATTTAGTGTGCAAATCAATTCTAGTAGGTTGGGTCGGAATGGTTAAGCAACGAGGAAGGAGTACATTTGTTTTAAACAAGGGGAGAGGAGAAATTCTAAGGCCACTTCACGGCGTCGGGGTTTAACTAGAGAAGGTTGTGGTGCAAAACTTGCTGTCGTGAGAAAAGGTGAAGTGTTTGTTGTATCCAAATTTGTTGAGGGTCATAATCACGAGCTTACGACGCCAAGAAAGGTGCATTTATTGAAATCTCATCGTCGAGTGTCAGTTGCACAAAAAGCTTTAACACAACAATTATCAGTTGCTAATGTGCCAACTTACAACAAATGAGTATTTTTGAGTTGCAAGCGGGGGGTATTGAAAATGTTGAATTTTTACCACGAGATCTTTATAATGATAAAAGAGATATGAAGAATGTAGTACATGGTCATGACGCGAACATGTTGTATGAGCATTTCGAGATTGAACAACGAAAGAATTCGGGCTTTAGGTTCACATTCGAGAGAGATGACAAGGATAGAATGACTCATTATTTTTGGGCGGATGCGACCTCTAGAAAGTCATATCAATATTTTGGGGACGTGGTAGTGTTTGATACTACATACTACACAAATAAATATTCTTTGATTTTTGCACCTATATTGGGGGTCAACCACCACAGGTAGACAACACTTCTTGGGTGTGCATTCTTGAGTGACGAAAAAACTGATTCGTTTGTGTGGCTTTTCAATGAATGGTTAAAAGCGATGCCAGGTGGACCACCCAAAATGATCATAATTGATCAAGATCCGGCAATGACAAAAGCAATTGCTTGTGCTCTTCCGAATACATTTCATCAATATTGCATTTGGCACATTGTGAGTAAATTTTCTGAAAAATTGGGTGTACTGTCATATAAGGAACATTATGATGAGTTGAAGAAATGTATATGGAATTCTGAAATACCTGGAGAGTTCAATGCAAGATGGGCAAATATTGTAAGAAACTCTAAGTTGTCCAACAATAAATGGTTGCAGGACATGTAGGAAATTCGTGACAAATGCGTTCCTGCATATACGAACCACATTTTTTTTGTCCACATGACTAGTAGTCAACAGGCTAAAATATCTCATTCATTTTTCAAGAGGTATGTGTCTAAAGAAAATTCAATGATGGATTTTGTGACGCGATTGAATAGGGCACTTGCCAAAGTCCGACATAATGAATTGGATTTGGACCACAAAGATGTAAATGAGAAGCCTCTCTTGAAAACCTTGTGGTTGATGGAAAAGGAAATGAGTGAAATATATACACGGAGCATATTTGAGAGGTTTCAAGAGGAAATCTTTCAAATTAATGAGTATGTGGTTACGTTAATACGCGAGAATGAACATCAGTGTTTGTGGAATGTTTAGAGAGAAGAAATGGAAGGTGCGAGAAGTCGTGAGATTTCGGTGGACAAGTCATCGAACCGTGTGAGTTGTAGCTGTAAGATGTTTGAATTCGTTGGAATTCCATCTCGGCACCTGTTGGCGTACCTGTTTAGAATGCAAATTAGGGAACTCCCTACTGAATACATCTTGCAGAGGTGGACGAAAACAGCAAAAGCAGGCAGGGTGATGGATGACTTAGGTAGTGGTATGAAAGAAATATGTAACAGTTCACTTCTTGTGAGGCGACAAGGTCTCTTCCAACTTGCTTGTACAGTTATTGATGATGTTGTATTAGATGAAGAAGAAAATGAAGTTGTGCGAGAAGTTTTGGAATCTAGTCAAAAGAAGATTGCATTGATTAGGAGTTCTCGCAAAGATAGTTCAACGAGTCGTAGCCAAGTGCCTATTTCTCTCGGAAGACAACATAGTGTGAAAGAACCACTTCAAGTTAGGGCAAAGGGTTGTGGTAAGCGTTTGAAAGAAGAAAAAGAGAAGGCCGTCAAGAAAATGAGGAAATGTAATGGTTGTGGGTTAACGGGGCAATCGCATGACAAAAGGAATTGTCCAAAGTTTATGAACATGTAAGTGGATGTTAATTTGTACTATGAATTTCATTGTTTATACACGGAATACATCTTAATTATTGTCTTATTTTATTAGGTCTTCACAAGATGTTAGGTTGAGTGATGACGAGGACGACGTTGACGATGAGTGTAAGTGTTTGTGGTACATCTAAGTTTAATTCTTTAGTTGTTCTTGTCTTTTGTTTCGTCTATTGATGTTATTACCTATTTGGGTTGCAGGATAGATTGGTGCTTCCACATGGATTGATGACATTACAACACAATCCTGTTTTCTAACAACTGACAATGAAAGTAAGATGTCTTGTTAGACAAGACACGTCTTTCATGTCCTTCAATTTCAAGCAGTGTTTTAAACACTACATACACTCTAATCTTTGGCTGATATTGCTAGTGATAATGGTCAGTTGTCAATAATGATCATAGTCATGGACATGGACGGGCTTTTCTCTTCCCCAATCTAGGTCTGTCTGATCCTCTACTGGTACTGTTGTTGTTTGCTACTGTAATGGCAACAGTTAGTTGTCCGAATTGCTACCAGCTACTGCCATCTCTTTTGTGAAGTCACTGAGTTTTCAAGCTAAGAAATTTTTCAGTTTCCTACAGCTGCTGCTGTTTTGTTGTGTGTAGTCCTACTGCTGCTGCTGTTCTGTCATTTGTTGGTTCGAAAGAGCACACTTTTGCAATCTGGAAAACAGGAGAAATGGAGGTTGGAGGTTTGGATTATAGATGAGGGTGTAGCACATTTCTTCATTAGAATTCCAAATATCATTTGTAATGTTCTGATCTAGAAAGACATATTTCTTCATTTGTTTTTCAGTACCACTATAAATGTTATAGGAGAACGATGATCATTGTTTATTTGAGTGAAGGGTATCAGACTGCCATTCATTTTTCTTTCGCTTGGTGATCAGAATCTTGACCAACTTTCATAAGTTTTAGACAATTTATGCCTTCTTCATTTTTTGGGGTTTCAACTGCCAATGGCGAATTCGAGTGATTGGCAAGTAGTTGAGTTACATGTGACTGATTGGTATGAGGAGGAAGTGGTAGGGTTGAACAAAGGGTCTTGTTGATTGTAACACAATTTGCAAGGTTGGCATTGGACCCATGTCAGATCACTGCCTGCGTCCACTATAACTGTGGTGTTTTTGCCACCCAGTTCGATTGTGACAATGTAGTTCAGGGTTTGGAGGTTAATGCCTGAAGTGAGTGGGATTTGGCTATGTGAGAAGCTATCGAGTTGGCCGGAAACCCCTTATTTTTTTTATAAAAAAAGGGGGTTCAAAACGTACAAGAAGTAAGTTCTTGGCATTAACCTTCAAGGATTTGATGAGCTCCCAAAGGGAAAAAAATCAAGACTTTATGCTACTAAAAAAAAAGATCACTACAGTGAATCATTAGAGCCCTGAAAATGGTAAGCATCTACGCAAACAGTGATAGAAATGACTAATCAAATAAATTGCACTCATAACCTGTCTCAACAGAAAGCAAAACAAATTGGATAATTTCACCTTCAAATAGTGGTACCATTGATTCAAGAGATCAAGTTTCAATTACAAGAGATCAAACTGCACTATGTTTACAACAAATACCAATGAATACAAATTACATTCACTTAAGAAGTGCAATGATAACCACTACCAAGGCTAGCCCACTTAAGAACTGAAAGACAATCACCATGTGTTTTAAATTAGCCACAGTGACTTCAATGACTTCAACATGTGCATCATTCTTTTTTCACCTCTGGTGCAACATGTGGGTTGGGTTCGTGACATCCAATTTGATAGCACCACTCCCAGTACTCGCATTTTTCTTTATCCTTTGGACACCTATAGTTGAGCCTTCCAGGATTCTTTTCTGACTCTGAAATGTGCACAGCAACTCTCAATCCACACCAACACGTCTTGTTTTGAAATGTAGGGTAACGAGATTGAATGGTACTCCTGTTGCTTGAACTGGACATGACTGTTTTAACACAATTATTGCACACACTCACACAATGTCTACATAGACTCACACAAATGTCCAACCAGCTAAAAACTAGAAGTAACTCATAAAAAATTTAGAGAGGTGGTTTTGGCTCAGAAATTTTTCATCATAGCCAAATAAAGTGGCTCAAATAAATGAAATGTTCAAGACACCACTTTTTTAAGGTACTAAGGCGGCAACATTAGTTGCCAATTGACCATCTAATGTTTCCAAGCCTAAGTACACATTGCATGTTAATTTATAGATATATAAGTTCTTTTCAGGTCCAGTCGCCCAGATTTTCTTATGGTCCGGATTGTCTGTCTAAGCAAATAAAAAGGGGAAAAAAAGGGGATTTCACTACATACACCCCTCGGCCCTTTCCCATTTCTTCGTTCTAGCCAGAGAAAGAGAAAAGGAGGCGACGATATACGAAGAACCAAAACTGAGAACGAAGACGACGAACGATCAGAGCTACGATCAGCCTTAATGTCCAACACAGCTAAATAAAGTGGCTCAGATAAATGAAATGTTCAAGACACCACTTTTTTAAGGCACTAAGGCGGCAACATTAGTTGTCAATTGACCATCTAATGTTTCCAGGCCTAAGCACACATTGCATGTTAATTTATCATCATAGCCAACAAGTAGGGGCAAACTCTCCCAACGGCTTAGATAGAAATACCGGGGCTCAGAAACTTTTCATCATAACCAAATAAAGTAGCTCAGATAAATGAAATGTTCAAGACACCACTTTTTTAAGGCACTAAGGCGGCAATATTAGTTGCCAATTGACCATTTAATGTTTCCAGGCCTAAGTACACATTACATTTTAATTTATCATCATAGCCAACAAATAGGGACAAACAAATCTGGAAATAGGGGCAAACTCTCCCAACGGCTTCGACAGAAAATCCAGACCATAAGAAAATCCAGGCGACTGGACCTGAAAACAACTAATATACAGCACTGATCAAGTGAACACTGATATACAGGCCTGAACAATAATGATACACTGATAACACAGTTAACACTGTACACAGTAACACCAAAGAAACACCACTTCAAAACTGAAAGTAAATAATTTTAGAGAGGGGCATTTGGCTTAGAAATTTGTCATCATAGCCATTAATTAGGGGCAAAACAATCAAGAAACTAATTTGTGCAGTGTTATCATTCTCTGGCCAAAATCAGCATAAGTCACACACAAAAACCAGTCCAAATAGCAACTGATCGAAAGTATTAGGGTTCAGAAAATCCATAATTTCTGGTATTGAAACTTTAGGGTTCCCAAAAATGCCCCAAATCGGATATCATAGATACAACCCCAAAATACTGTTAGGGTTTTGAAAATCAATCAATCAGTAGAAATCAGCCATCCCGAGATCGAAAGGTTTCGAAGACCACACAAACAAATCACAAAAATCAGCCCTTATTCTTCATTTAGGGTTTCGAAAATCATAGAGAACGAGAGAGAGAGAGGGAGAGAGAGAGAGACCTTAGGGCTGATCGTAGCTCTGATCGTTAGTCGTTGGCCATCTCGAGATCGAATGGTTTCAAAACCACACAAAAAAATCACAGAAATTAGCCCCTATTCTTCATTTAGGGGTTCGAAAATCATAGAGAACAAGAGAGAGAGAGAGAGAGAGAGAGAGAAAGAGAGAGAAAGAGAAACCTTAGGGCTGATTGTAGCTCTGACGGTCATCGTCTTCGATCTCAGCTTGGGTTGTTCGTAAATAGTCGCCTCCTTTTCTCTTTCTCTCTCTCTCTGGCTGGAACGAAGAAATGGGGTTGGGCTTAAGGGGTGTATGTACTGAAATCCCTTTTTTTAATCCAACGGCTTAGACAGAAAATCCGGACCATAAGAAAATCCGGGCGACTGGACCTGAAAAGAACTGCATATATACATATATATATATATATAATGTATAGAGAGAGAGAGAAAGAGAGAGAGAGAGAGAGAGAGAGAGAGAGAGATCACCGGAAAAGTGATGGTGCTGGAAACCAACGAGATCAATTTGGCCGGAGGTTAAAAGGGGAGAAGACATAGCTGTTCAACGAAAAAGGGGAGAAGACAAAGGCGAGATTGTGTGTGGCTTAGCCTTTTGGTTTTTAGTGTGACCTACACATGTCATTGTTTGAGGAGTGGGAAAAAGTCGGACAGAAGATCCCATGCCCATGAGTGCACGTTGGGCAATTATTTTCAGGAAATTCCAAGCCAGCCCCGCTTTTAGTGTTTTGTCCCTTGCAGGCCCTTTATTGAATTGCCCTCCCGAATAGGTCCTCACGCACATGGAGAACATATTGAGGATGTACTTGTGCTGATGTGGATGTATTTTTTTACTTTTTGCATTACAAATTTTAAAATACAATATCTCTTACTATATATATCTGTTTTTCATAAAATTTATTTTTTTAGAATCTACTTGACGAGATCTATCAAATAAGACCCATATTGATATGAAATTATGTGTAGAAAAAAAAATACTCCCTCCGTCCGAATTCCATAGTCTTTTTTGGGAGTTCGTGTCATTTTTCAATCGATTATATCTTGTAATTTATAATGTTTTACGTAATTTTTAAAATATTGTCTTATAGAACTAATTGAGATCTATCAAACAAGATCCATCTTAGATATAAAATTCATTATCAATTTAAAAATATAACTCATTTTTTATCTGGCTAGAATTGAACGATGGACTATTAAATCCAAACGGAGGGAGTATTTTTTGGTGTGAATTGTATATTTTTAGGGTGTGAATTATTGTATCTTTTTTGTGTGAATTATCTATTATAGGGGGGTGTGAGTTTTTGTGTATGGGTGCGAATTATGTATAAAAGGGGGTGTGAATTGTATAAAACAGGGAGTGTGAATTGTGTACAACAAGAGTTTTAAGGGGGGGAGGGGGGGGGGGTGTGAATTATTTGTTCTTTGTGGGTGTGACTTATGTGATATAAGGGGTATGAATTGTGTGATAGTGGAGGTATGAATTTTGCATTTAAGGAGTGTGAATTTTTTTTCATTTTGTACACAATTTTTGGAGGGTGTGAATTGCTTTTATATGAGATGTAAATTGTTTGTTATAGGGGGTGTGAATTGCCTATTATAAGAGGTGTGAATTCTGCATTTAGGGTGTGAATTCTATGTCATTAAGGGTGTGAATTGCGTACAAATGAGTTTAAAGGGTGTGAATTGTCTGTTATATGGGGGTAAGTTATTGTTTAAGGGTGAATTGTGTATAACAAAGGGTATGAATTGTGTACAACATGAGTTTAAGGGAGTGTGAAATGTCAGTTATATGAGGTATGAATTGTCAGTTTTAGAGGGTGTGAATTCTACATTTTGGGGTGTGAATTGTGCATTTTGGAGAGTGAACTGTGTAGGGGGAGTATAAATTCTACATTTAATGCGTGTGAATTCTTTCATTTTGAATAGTGTGAAATGTGTATAATAAGGGGTGTGGATTGTCTGTTATAGGGGGTCGTGAATTGTGTATAACAGGGAGTCATGAATTGCCTATTATAGGGGGTGTGTAACAACTCCGATTTTCAGTAAATAAAAATCTCGTTGTTTATTCGAAAATACGTTAATTTCCGTAATCCGACGAGCCGTAGTTCATGTCGCCTGGCAATATAGCCATTTTCTAAAGACAAGTGTTATAGTAAGCCTTACGATTATATTTCTTGGCTGGAAACCCTACTTAGCAAACCTAGTTAGATTCTAACCAAAGCATTAGGAAACCTAATCGAACCTGTGATCTCTTGAACCGTTTGAACCTTTTGAACCCTTAAACCCTAATGGAACCCTTTGACCAAAGTCAACTTAGATCTTTAACCATTGGTCAATAAATGTTAGGATAATCTTTATCCATTGGTCCATAAAAGTTAGTAGGATTATTATCCATTGGTTAATAACTACAAGGAGAATTATTATCCATTGGATAATAGAGTAGTCTTTCTACCTAGTACAAAGATGTATTAGTTAATTAGTTAATAAGATATGTCATATGTTTAAAAGATTAAAGAAAAGGATATGATATCTTTCTCTAGGATTCCCTATGTACCAATTACAATATTATAATACAACATGTGTCAAATTGGACTTGTTTAGTATAAAATTTTGACTAGATATTAACCAAGATCTTCTAGTACCTACCTTATTATTATAATAGGATAATAGTACACCTACTCCTATATAATATAAAGGTAGAACACATGTGCCTAATCTATTTGTTTAATAGGTCAATCCTTCCTCTTTCAAAACCCCATTAGTTTATTATTTCATTTGTCCTTCCATATCTATTAGGTATACATATATATATATATATATATATATATACATAGGAAGTACAAGGGGGAGAGAGAGAGAGAGATAGGAGGAGAGAGAGAGAGAATGCCGAGAGAGGGAGAGGAGAGAGAGAGAGCCGAGAGGGAGAGAGAGATAGGAGAGAGAAAGAGAGATATGATGGTTACTTCCTTGATCTTTCTTCCACCAAATCCAATTGTATATTCATCCTAAGTACTTGTACTTGTGTAAGAATGAGATATGGGAGATATGGGAGAGATTGGAAGTACAAGATCTCTTACAATCCTTACAACCAAATCTATTACTCTTCCAAGTCAAACTACCTACCATTGTCCTTCCATATTTGTATAAGTATGTATATGTACTTTGTACCAAAGAGAGAGAGAGGCCGAGAGAGAGATGAGAGAGAGAGAGAGAGAGATGGCCGGATGGAGATGGAGATGGAGAGGGAGAGAGAGAGAGTGATGTGTGTGCAAGTGTACCCTCCCATATCTAGTCAATCTTCCTACATCATCTTCCTACATCATCTTCTTGCATCATCTTGTACTACACAATCTAGGGTTTTCTTACTCTTTCATATCTAAAGGAC
>JAOTQK010000018.1:14026728-14038412 GCA_025642025.1 Rhododendron ferrugineum | reverse complement strand
TTTTCCTATACAAAGATCATACAAAAGCTCCCATCTTTGTAAGGAGCGAGCTCCTATCTCAATGGGAGCGGGTTCCCATCAAGCTCCTTAGTTGGGAGCGGAAAAGCGGGCTCCTAAGGAGGGAGCGGCTCCATTTTAGGAGTTTCCTGCAACTAAGGTTTATACCTTTTGCTCGGCAATCGCGTTGAGTCTTGCTACATGCTCCTCCCGTACAATTGTCCTGCTCGGTCCTATGCACCCTCTCGCGGTGCTGCCGTGCTGCCACGTATACTATCTTACGTGCACTCCTGGTGGTATTCCCGTACTTCGCACGTGGTCAGCTTTTATTCCCTACAACGCACCCTTACGTGGTGCCTACCTAGCACGTGCTCTAGTGCATTTTCCTTAGTTCGGGAAAACCCCCACTACTATTGCTCCCTAGCTGTGCTCATTACTACTACTCAGCAATGTGCAATGGGTAAAGTTCTTTCGTGAACACAACTTTGGTCGGGTATTTTTTAAACGCCTTTTGCTTTTTTCAACCTCTGGGACCAATCGTACATAAAGAGTCAGAACGGACTCCCCTTCCCGCCACGTGGCGGGTCACGCCTCCTTCGCATTAAATGCGAAGCAATGCTCCCTTTTCCAGATTAGCCCAAGCGGCGTCTCTTGGGTGACGTATCAAATACGTCACCCCTACTTTTCTGGGTTTTTAATCATTTCAACCCCTATTTTTATCTTTTCACTTTCTCTCTCTTTTATCAGACGAAAAGAAACTCTCGCCATTGTTATTGTTCATCCTCCTTTGGAAGCGACTGCAACGAGTCCGATCATTCCATTTGCCGTCAAAAACCTTTCATCTGTCCCTACCTTTCTCCAGTAAGTTCTTCTTTCTCTCATTTTTGTTCGTCCTTTCGAGATTTCGTTTCGTCTCCCCTTGGTTTTTCGCCCTAGTTGCACCCAAATATCCCCATTAGAATGGTGATTAGGTCTGGCCGCTTTAAGAGGCTCTGTGATACTCTTGAGGGATTACAACAGTTCAGGGAACGTTACGGCGTTCCCGACGATATTCATCTGGAGCTTGCTCCAGTTGACGCCATGCGAGAGGGCTTTGGTCCTCCGCGTCTCTGTCATGTCCATACTTGAGGGGGGAGTTCGTTTCGCCCTCCACCCCTTGCCCTGTCAGACTCTGAATACGTACCGCCTTGCCCCCTCCAATGTACCATCAACGTGTTCCGTGGCATCGTTGCCCTAAACCAGATTCTTGGCACAAACCTGGGTTTCTAGGACATACATCATATGTACAGTATCGTCTCGACCCGTGAGGAGGGCTCTTACTACCTCAAGACCCTACAAAAGAATAGAAAGTTGGTTACGCACACACCAGACTTTGCTCGGGGGGACAACGATGACTTCTTCGTCGTCACCGGCAACTGAGAGGAAAGGGATGAGGAAGGCAGGCCTGCTGGGTTGCACGTCCCTCATGCCTACGACCGCCCCCTGAGTCCCTTTCTTCCCTCTTGAGCGACTCTACTTCTTCATTTTGATATTATATTCGCATATTTATCTTACGCTTCCTTTTTCTCGCTATGTAGCTCCCAACATAAATGACGGTCATCGCATCATCAGCCCGTTAGTCCACTAGCTTGACATCCGCCGAGCTCTCGACTACGAGGTATTCCTGGTGTGGCTGGCGCAGGACTTGGTCGGGTATACCCCCACCTATATGGGTGGTATCAGCCTCCGACCTGAGCCTCGCACTCAGCATTCGTTTCCTGCACTCGAGCTCTATACCCAAGAGCCAGCGGGCCCTTCCCATCCCAATAACCGCTGCTGCAACCGTCAGGACCACACCGTCACTCTATTGTCGCGCAACAAGGCGAGGTCGATCTTCCTATTGGCATCCCTCAGGTGCGTTTAAGTGATACCGGTGCCTCTTCCTCCGGCCGCGTAACCCTCATCTCCCCCACTGATTATTTTGTTGATTCCGACATGTATCGCCGTTTTAACTTCACGGCTGTGGTTGATCGTTCTGGATCACGTGTTCCCTTTGCTTCGCATGGTTCCACGCCCTCCACATGTGCTACCTCTTCCCGTTCTCCTCCTTCTGGCCTTCTCACTGATGCTCGTCGCAAAAGGTCTCATCAAGACGCTTTCAGAGGATAGGAGGATGAAAACCAACTATCCCTCCGCGAGTTTCAAGAGCTTAACTCTTCCTCTGCTCGGACCCCTGCCCCTTCTCCGACTTCTCAATAAGCTCCGAGCAGCTCTTCCTCTCCTGCCGCCTGGGCCTCGGCACTCCATCGAGGCAACCGCCCAGTCAATATTGAAGACTCCGCGGGCTCCTTGGAGACGGCCATCACCTTGGCTCAGGGCCTCCTGCTTCCCCCCGATATGGTCAAAGAGAGAATCATCCCTGGACAGGCTCGAGAGGACAACAGTCTCTCATGGGATTAGGGTAAGGTTTTACTTCCTTCCTCTCGTTCCTTCCTGATTTTATCATACTTCAGCATACCTTAACTGTCCCTTGTTGCAGTCTATCCAGAAGATGGTCGAAGTCTGCGAGAGGGCCCACCATGGGGACGCTGAGGTAACCAGGCTGACAGCCGAGAACGCCAGGCTACTGGGTGAGGTCAACAGGCTGGGGGAGGAAAACTTCAAGCTCAAGGACACAGTCGTGTAGCTTGGCCAACAGCTGGAGACCGAGTGTGGGAAGGGAAAAGAGGCGGAGGCAAATTTTGCGAAGGCAATGGAGGAGCTCGGAAAAGCCGAGGAGAACGTGAGGATATTTGAAGAGAATATTTCGAAGGCCTATGACAATGGTTTTGACGAAGCATCCAGGCAATTTGAGGACCAGGTGCCGAGCGTCATCAGGAAGATCTGGGCAAAGTGCTGGGCATACTGCCTGGGGCAAGCTGGTGTGTAGGAGGACTCGCCCCTTTGGACTTAGGATCGGGTTCCGGAGGGTCTGGACCTAACCATCACTGAGATTAATGATGATGAGGCTGGCCCTTCGGCCCCCGCTGTGCTTCCCTCGACAAGTGCCGTTCCTGGCCAACAAGGCGCTGGCAGCAGTTCGGCCGCCGCTTTTGTTGACCGTTCTAGCCCAACACCTCCTCCTGCACTAGTTGATCCAGTCGTCTAGGCCAACCCTGCAACACTTGTCAACCCTCCTGCACCTGCGAATCCTGCCGCCCCAGTCATTGATGTGGACCAAGAGATGATCGCACTAGCCGCCTGACCTCTGTAAGTTTTTCATCGTGTCGCTCTTACTCCTACCCTGCGTGGTAGATGAAACAAGTTCCATGGCCCTGCGTGTCCGCTTTAAATACATTAATTCTGGTGCCCTTCGTGGCGTTTCGACACACACATTAGTTTAACTTTCACATGGGGACCCTTCGGGGTGTTGGTATTCTTTTGGCCCTTTGTGGCTCTGATGTTTATGTTAGCCCACTGTGGCTTTAGTTACGTTTTGATAGCTCTGCACCCTTAAACTTGCTAGCCACACCTTTTCTATGTTTCTACATGCTTCTTTATGGGTTTGCTTCGTAGCCTAATCCCTGAGCTTGTTTCGCACTTAGCTATTTGTTTTCTGGGTTTTCATACTCAGTTTTACCACGGGTCTGGTTTGCTCATACCTATCCCTGCACGTTTACTGTCCAAGATATTTTTGTTCTTAACGTTATTCTTGTCATAAACTTACTCGTGTTTAGGTTTTTTGTCTGGGCAATCCTCGTTGCCCGGGCTCAAGCATCTTCGTGCTTGGCCCCACTTATTCTGAGCATTCTTCATTGCTCGGACCCAAGCTTGTTCGTGCTTGGCCCTTATTTTGAGCATTCTTCGTTGCTCGGGCCCAAGCTTGTTCG
Organism: Rhododendron ferrugineum; assembly: GCA_025642025.1. Classification (NCBI taxonomy): domain Eukaryota; kingdom Viridiplantae; phylum Streptophyta; class Magnoliopsida; order Ericales; family Ericaceae; genus Rhododendron; species Rhododendron ferrugineum. Next base: position 14,034,567 of record JAOTQK010000018.1, on the reverse strand, counting down.
TGCTTGACCCTTTCTTTGAGTATTCTTCGATGCTCGGGCTCAAGCCTGTTCGTGCTTGTCCCTTACTTTGAGCATTCTTCGTTGCTTGTGCTCAAGCCTGTTCGTGCTTGTCCCTTACTTTGAGCATTCTTCATTGCTCGGGCTCGAGCCTATTCGTGCTTAGCCTTTACTTTGTTCGAATATTAACGCATTTAGAAGTTTCGAATATTTCGAGTGTTTTGATACATCTCCCATACTCACTGCTCCCCAGTATGGAGTTAAATAAATAATTTAAGTCCAAACTCAAGCACTTTCATGCTCAGACCAGCACAATCAAGTCAACAATTCATCAATCCAATAAACGTTGAAAATTGCAAGTTTTATTCATAACTTCACGAAAACATGACTGCAACGAAGCAGCAAATTCTAAACATAGATAAACACGACAATACTGAGGCACAATGCCACACTTTATTCGAAAGTAAAAAACACACGATCCTACAATGTGGCACACTACCAAATTTATTTGAAAATGAAATCTTAAACGAAAATTTAAAAAAACAAGCTATTTAGCTTTGCTTCTGCGTGTTCCATGGCCTAAGGACGGGATACCCCTCCAGATCTGCCAATCGATAGGCCCCCACTCCGACCACTTCCGTCACTTTGTACGAACCTTCCCAGTTTGGTCCGAGCTTTCCATCGGTTTTGATCTTGGTGTTCCCGAGCACCTTCCTCAAGACCAAATCTCCCACGCTAAACTCCCTGTGGGTCACCCTCTTGTTGTAGCTTCTCATAAGCCGCGCCTGGTACGATGCCAGTTTCACCAACGCACGCTCCCTTTTTTCCTCAGAAAAATCTAGCTCCCGAGCAAGGGCTCTATCGTTACCCCCACTTTCTACCAGAGCCGTCCGATTTGTTGGCAGCCCTATCTCCAGGGGTATCACCGCCTCAGTCCCAAATGCCAGGGAATACGGTGCCTCACCAGTGGAACTCCTTGGCGATGTTCGGTATGCCCAAAGGACCACCGGCACCTCATCGGGCCACTTGCCCTTTTTCCTCTCGAGTCTCTTCTTGATCGCTCCAAGGATTGTTTTATTCGATGCCTCTGCTTGCCCATTGCTCGACGGGTAAGCCGGCGTGGAATAATAATTCCTTATTTTATACTGGGCACAGAAAGCCCTGAACTTTTTCTGGAACTGAGACCCATTGTCTGATATGATGGAGAAGGGGACACCAAGCCTTGTGATGATGTTCCTCCACACAAACTTGTCCACCATTGGTTCAGTAATTCTCGCCAGAGGTTCCGCCTCTATCCTCTTTGTGAAGTGACTAGTGGCTACTAACAGGGGGCAAACCTCTGACATTTCTCGCACACTTTAACGTAATCCTTTGCGTCCTCTGCATGTGCGGGCACCAATAGCCCTGAGAGATCGCTCGCTATGGATCGGCCACCTGCATGTGCTTGCGACTTTAGAATGGATACTCTTGGATGTCTAGCCCGAAGCGTAGGGCTTCTAGTCGATGGCAGAATAACTCGGTAAGACTGAGATCGTACCACAGGGAATCGAATACATCTTGTTCGGATTGTAGGCTTTATATGTGAGGTTTGCGGCGTTTAGACGACCAACTGTCGGTTTTCTTTTGAACAGTGGAGATTTCTCTCGAAAAGACTAGAGATGAGTTTAATAAACTAAGAGGCAAGTCTAGGGATCATCCATCCCGTAACTTAGGTTGTTATCGGTTCTCAAATATTACTCAAGTGAGAGTCGCGACTGTGCGCTCATGCTCAGAAGATTTAGCTTTAAAGACTACGTTTATTCAAATGATATGATTTTCCGGAACCAAACCGACTTGTTTGAACTAATTAATCGAACACATAGGATGACAGAGTTCTAAGCATACCGTGTGCCAAGACCGCTTGTTTACACGGTATTGAAGAAGTTAACAATCCTAGTTTAGACCAAAAATTGCAAGCTAGTTCTAATCCTAGCGTTTCGTCCCGTAGGTAACTCACTATCGGGTCCATCTAGCTCGGGCCCGTCTCGCATTCTAAAACCATTTCCTCGGCCTGCTTTATACTTGTCCTACTCAAATATTCAATAGCCACCGTCCTTCTGTACTCTGTGGGGACCGCCGAGGCCAGGCAAGCCAGCGAGTCTGCATGTGCATTCTTCCCCGAGCTAATTTGCTGCACATGAACCTGCTCAATCTTTCCAAGAAGAATCTTGGCTGCCTCCACGTAGGCTGCCATTTTCTCGTTTCGCGTCTCGTACTCCCTGGAAAGCTGGTTTACCACCAACTATGAATCAGTGTACCCTTAGCTTCCTTAAGTTCAGCACCTCGGCACTACTCAGTCCTGCAAGTAGAGCCTCGTACTCCGGCATGTTGTTTAATGCGTTAAACCTAAGCCGTACGGCTTGCTCAAGGACAAGACTCTCAGGGGAGAAAATCACCACCCCCGCGCCCGACCCTTTGTTGCAAGCCCACCCGTCCACGTACATCTTCCACTCTTCTGGATCCCCCTCAGGGGTGTGGACTCTTTGCTCGGCTAATACTTTCTCCACCCCTGTCCCTTTGCTCCCCAGCCTTGGTCCGTCCAAGGGTGGCGTAGGTAAAGCTGATGGCGAAAACTCTGCCACGAAGTCTACCAAGACTTGGCCCTTAATCGTCGTTCGCGGCTGGTAGTCAATCTCGTACTGACTTAGTTCCATTGACCAAGTCAAGATCCTCCCTGAGAAGTCCACTTTTCGAAGCAAGGCCTTCAATGGGAACTCCGTATACACGATGATCGGGTGGCTTTTGAAGTAGTGAGGCAGCTTCCTTGATGCGGTCAACAGGGCCAAGACCAGTTTCTCGAGTGGAAGATACCTTGTCTCCGCACTTAACAAAGTCTTACTCACGTAGTAGACTGGGACTTGCTCGGCATCTTTCATTCGGAGGAGCACCGCACTTACTACGTGCTCAGATACTGCCAAATACGTCAAAGACTCCCTAAGCTCGAGGGTTGACAATAATGGGGGTAAGTTTAAGTATTGTTTCAATTCCTGGAATGCTTGCTTGCACTCTGCTCTTTATTCATACCCTATTCTCTTCTTTAACAACTGGAAGAACGGTCTGCATTTATCAGAGGACCGACTTATAAATCGATTAAGTGCGGCCGCCATCCCTGTTAATCTCTGAACCTCCTTCGTGGTCTAGGGGCTTGCCAAATTCTAAATCGCAAAGATCTGGTTGGGATTCGCCTCGATGCCCCTTCTCATTACGAGGTGTGTAAGGAACTTCCCCGAGCTAACCCCAAACGCGCACTTCGATGCGTTGAGTTTTAGCTTTAACTTCCTTAGAATTTCAAAGGTCTCTTTTAAGTCCGCAATGTGGTCCTCCCTTTCTCTACTCTTTACCACCATGTCGTCGATGTAAACCTCCATGGTCTTACCAAGCTGTTCTTTAAACATCTTGGTTGCCAGCCTCTGGTATGTGGCCCCCGCATTCCTCAGACCGAACGGCATCACCTTATAACAAAATAGCCCCCGCGACGTTATGAATGAAGTCTTCTCTTGGTCGGGACCTTACAAAGATAGCTGGTGATACCCCCGGTATGCATCCAGAAAGCTCATTCGCTAGTAGCCCACTGTGGCGTCTACCAATTGATCGATCCTTGGTAGGAGGAAGCTATCCTTGGGGCAAGCTTTATTCAGACTAGTGAAGTCCACACAAACTCTCCACTTGCTGTTCTTCTTTTTCACCACGACGGTATCGTTGATGTGCTGTCTCAAGAACTCAATCAGCTTCTGCTCTTCTTGCTTGGCTAAGGTTTCGGCGATAAGGAAGTATCTCTCCGGGTCATCCCCAACGTAGATCTTCCTCAATCCCTCAACTGCCTTCTTGGTTGGATCCCCCCCAACGTCTTCGAGCGTCGGCTGGTCCTGAACCTCTACCGATTTTACCAAATGTGCCTTTGGTGTTTTCTTCACCATTTGGACCAGGCGCACTATTGTGCGGCCTTTTGGTTTCCTCGGATGCATTCAATGCCATCCGCTTCCAGATATTTTACCATCTGGTGATAGGTCGAGGATATCGCTTTCATCCTATGCAACCACATCCTCCTAATGATCGCATTGTAGGACGATGACACATCTACCACCAAGAAATCCATGGGCAAGACTATCGATCCTGCCCGTACATTCAGAGTTACCCTTCCGAGAGGCCATACAGCATCCGCGCTAAACCCGATTAGTGGCGTTATGGACTCCACAAGCTCGGCCTGATCCAGCCCCATCTGTTTGAAGGCCTTATAGTACAACACTTCGGTGCAGCTCCCCTGATCCACGAGGATCTTTTCGATGTCGTAGTCTCCCACTTGTAGGGTGACAACTAACGCGTCGTTATGGGGAACTTGTACTCCCTTTAGGTCCTCATCCGTAAAGCTGATCACGTCTTCCGGCCCTCCGTTTGGTCTTGCCCTCTTTTTGCCGAGCTTCATCACATGGCTGTCGTGCTCAGCATGCCTCCGCAAGATTCTCACCTCCTTTCGAGTGTATGGAGCATCAAGGTCGTGTATCATTTGGATCAACCCCCGTGGCGGTCGATTGAACTCCAACTCCACGGCTGCTTCCCGGTTCCCTAGAGTCTTCTCAATGTATTCGTCCAAGAGACCCTCCGCGGCCTTCGCCTCCTAGAACCTCTTGTAAGACTCGCAGTTCTCCGTCATATGCCCCCAGTCCTTATGGTAACTGCACCACTCGCTAGTCTCCCTTCTGGACGTAAAGTCTCCAGGAATCTTGTCCTCCGGCCACCTGAACCATGGCTTGTTCTTTATTCGAAAAAGAATCCTGTAAATAGGGTCCTTAAAGACCGTATTCACAGCGAAGAATGACCTTGGATCCGAGGCAGGCCTGTTCTCCTTCTTCCCCTGGCCATATTCTCTTTGCCCGAAGTCCTCCTTCTTCTCAAAAGGCTTCTACTCGGGCTGGGCGGCCTTCTTCGCGACCCCCTTTGGTAACTCAGCAGGACTCTTATCCTCTTCCCGTAGGATATTGTCCTTGGCCTGGGCATGCTGCTCTATCTTTTCCATTAACTTGGCCAGTGTTTCAACTGGGTACATGTTCAAGTGTTCTCGGAGCTTCCCTCCCAGAACCAAGCTGGTCTTGAAGGTGGCCAATGCGTACTCCTCGCTGCAATTCTTGATCTCGTTGAATGCCTCCCAATACTTTTTGGCGTAACTTCTTAGTGACTCACCGGATCCCTGTTTCATGGAGGACAGTACTTCGAAAGTCTTAGGTGCTGCACGGCTTGTTAGGAAACGCCCAGTAAACTCCTCGGAGAGTTGTTTCCAACTTGTGGTCGAATTTGGTGCCAATTTGTGGAACCACGCCAAGGTCACCTTTCCCAAACTTGAGGGGAACATCTTGCACATGATAGCATCGTCTCCTTCATGCATGAACATGGCCTGGCGATAGTGTTGGATGTGAGCCACAGGGTCCGTGTTCGTCTCGTACAACACGAACGAGCTGTGTTTCACCTTGCTGGGAAGCCTCGTGTTTTGTAACTGCCCTGAGAGAGGAGAGGCCGTAAGTTTACTGAGAGCCTTGCGCGCTGCGTCACGTGCAGTCGTGGCCCCCTCCTTGTGCCGTTCAGACCTATGCTCCTCCTCTCTTTCCCGGTCCGAGTCAGATCTTTCGTATTTGTCCCGATGATGCCTTCTTGATCTTTCTCCTCCGGCGTCAAACTTCTTCCCTTCCTCTCATGGGGGGAGTCCCTTCGGCGCTTCCCTAGAGTTCGGTCCTTGCTCTAGTACTCTCGTGTACATCCTGACCTTTCCACGTGGGTCCCTCGTTTCTTGAGTTCGCGTATCTCCCACTCACATCTTTTCATGCACCAGGCGTACTCCTCCAGTTCATGTTCTTTTCGTTCGAGACTGTCATTGCAGTCCCAAACGCTTGTCGGATTTCTCACGTCTATCAAAAAGACAAAGATTTGTCCTTCATTCTCTTGCTATCTCCCGTCTTCCTGCTTCCCTCCCCATCCTCACAGGTTGGAAGCACGAATGGGGGTTTCTTTAGATTGGCTGTCTCTTTGTCCTTCGCCTGCGGCGGCTTTTTCGGTGCCGGCGGCGGAACTTTACTTCCGCCTACACCCTGATCCAACGGGGTCTTAGGATCCTGTTCTGTCATAGTCGTGTTCTCAAAGAGTTATGTCCTTTCCCACAGACGGCTTCAATTGTAAAGGGTGAAAACCGCTTTAGTAAGGACCACACTCTTTGCGATCAGTGCACATGACAACTTTGCCGGAACCCTAAAACCTGCATCACAGAAACAGTGAGCGCACCTATGCCTCTCGTCAGCAAAGGCCCTCCGATGGAAAAGTCAGTATTCGCACTAAAAAGCCTTAGTAATTTTGTAAGGAAGACTGTAAGTGATATTACGGCTCAAATGCGTACCTTTTCTCATTAGGTTTTACCTCATATTTATAGACTTGTATGACTTGTACTCCAAGTACCCGTATTACCCTAAGTTTTCTTACACGTATAAGCAACTTAGCTTTCTAGGATTCTCTGCCCCAAAGAGCCGAGATCCCTTTCTTGATAGGAAACTCCCCCTATATGGAATTCGTTCCATATAGTAACTCTATTCTGCCTTTCATGGCAGAAAATATTCTTCCCTTATTCGTGGGATTCCCCCTTATCATGTAAGGAGCTCATTCTAGAACATCCTGGATCACTCCTGCCGCCCATCTCGTTGGTCGGCCTAGCTTGGGTCAATATCGTGCGTTTATACCCTTTGCTCAGCAATCGCGTTGAGCCTTGCTACATGCTCCTCCCGTACAATTGTCCTGCTCAGTCCTATGCACCCTCTCGTGGTGCTGCCGTGCTGCCACGTATACTATCTTATGTGCACTCCTGGCGGTATTCCCGTACTTTGCACGTGGTCGGCTTTTATTCCCTACAACGCACCCTTACGTGGTGCCTACCTAGCACGTGCTCTAGTGCATTTTCCTTAGTTCGGGAAAAACCCCACTACAATTAACTAGTTAATAATTCCCGATCATGAATTTTGGTCAACTTTTAGTTTTCTTTAACTAGTTTCTAATCCGTTATCATGATGGACCTCAACAGAAAATTTGAAAAACTACTGTCTCCTGTGATTTTTAGTTTATGAGAGACCATTTCCTTGACCAAAGAGACTGTTATGACTGTGTATAGACACACTTCTATATATTTTGTGCAGAACTGTGATTTCTAGAATCATACTGTTTTAGGTAACAGAGGCTTTGGCTTATTGGGAAGCCACATAAGTCCTCTTTTTCTCTTTTTTTCTGTTGTGTGTGTGTGGATGAATACATTGTCTCTCTATGTCCTACTACATTTTCTTCTGAGATGCTGTGGAGCTGAAGTTGTTGAAAAATATGCAGATTTTGTTGTTCAATTGTATGTCAGTGAGGGACCCGCGGTTGCTTCTTCCACGCCTGGTTAATACATGTGCTAATCATGGTAATCATCTAACAGGGATGCATCTTTTATATTGATAATAGCTTAATGCCGGAAGAGAGGTGAACACTTAAGTCAATAGTGGCCACTGGATGTAATGCTCCCAAATATATGGCACATTAGATAGTACAAGAAATAGTTGACTAGAATTGAACCCAGACCTGCTGAAGTTGAACCATGTTAGCTGAATTTGAAGCAGCTATCTAGTCTTTCAAAGAATCAGTGGATGGAAGGAAGTTGTGTTTGGCATTGATGGGTGTTAAATTTGTTTCTTCTTCTTCTTTTTTTTTTTTTTTTGATTATCACACTTTCATTGCTCAAACAATCATACAACTACACAGAGGCACACCTCTGGCTATACACTAAGGAGCTCCACA
>JAOTQK010000018.1:13997760-14018381 GCA_025642025.1 Rhododendron ferrugineum | reverse complement strand
CTCAACGTAGACTTGGTATATATGTTGGTTTTGACTCTCCGTCTATCATTAGATACCTTGAACCCTTAACAGGTGATGTTTTTAAGGCACGATTTGAGGATTGTCATTTTGATGAATCAGTATTCCCACCATTAGGGGAAGATAAGTTGCAGCCAGAAGCTCAACGAGAAATTATCTGGAATGCTTCGACATTATCTCATCTTGATCCTCGTACTAATCAATGTGAATTAGAAGTTCAAAGGATCATTCATTTGCAAAGTATTGCAAATCGGTTACCGGATGCATTCACCGACACAAAAAGGATAACTAAGTCCCATATACCAGCTGCTAACGTTCCTACACGGTTTGAAGTTCCTGCAGGACAGACCACTTGTACAATAGCTAATGAATCTAAGACACACCAAAAGCGTGGGAGACCAGTCGGTGCAAAAGATAAACTTCTCCGGAAGAGGAAAATCCAAGGCAAAGAGACTGACACTCTAGAAGTAGCTGGCACTCTCGAAGAGACCAAGCTAACAAATACAAGTGCTCCCAAAGAAGCTAAACCTACAGAACAGGCAAATGAAAGAATGAATCTACCAATATTTTCTCAAAAGTTTGAATCTCCCGAAGAGAAGTCTCCTAAAGAGGAACAGGTACCTGCAAATAATGAGATCTCAATACACTATATGAATACGAGAGAACTATTGGATAGAAACAAAACCATTGTCGACAACGTATTTTCGTTTAAAGTTGCTCTTGACATTACCAGAAGTAATGAGAAACATTACTGGAAGTAATGAAGAAAGTGAACCACAAACTGTCGAGGAATGTCGACATAGGAATGATTGGCCAATGTGGAAAGGAGCAATTCAAGCAGAACTAAATTCTCTTGCAAAATGGGAAGAATTTGGACCTGAAGGGATACAACCTGTAGGATATAAGTGGGTGTTCGTGCGAAAGCGCAATGAGAAGAATGAAGTTGTGCGATACAAAGCACGACTTGTTGCACAAAGTTTTTCGCAGAGACCTGAAATTGATTATGAGGAGACATACTCTCTTGAAATGGATGGTATCACATTCAGATTTTTTATTAGCTTAACAGTCACAGAATGTCTAGATATGCGTCTGATGGACGTAGTGACAACATATTTATATGGATCACTGGATGCTGACATATACATGAAGATCCCCAAAGGATATGCCATGCCTGAAGCATGCAATTCAAAACCCCGAAGTGTTTATTCTCTTAAGCTACAAAAATCACTGTATGGGTTGAAACAGTCTGGTCATATGTGGTACAAACGACTTAGTGATTATTTGCTAAAGGAGTGATATGAAAATGATCTAATTTGTCCGTGTATTTTTACTAAGAAATCAAACTCTGGATTTGCGATTATTGCGGTTTATGTCGATGACTTAAATCTTGTAGGAACTTCGAAAGAGCTTATAAAAACCGCAGAATATTTAAAATGGGAGTTTGAAATGAAAGATCTTGGCAAAACGAAATATCGTCTCGGGCTGCAGATCGAGCATTTGCCAAATGGTATCCTAGTACAACAGCCGACATACACGGAAAAAGTCCTAAAGCAATTTTACATGGATAAAGCGCATCCATTGAGTACTCCCATGGTAGTTCGATCACTTGATGCTAACAAGGATCCCTTTCGTCCTCTTGAAAAGGGAGAAGATATTCTTGGTCCTGAAGTACCATATATGAGTGCAATTGGTGCACTTATGTATTTGGCAAATTGTACACAACCAGATATAGCTTTCTCGGTCAATCTGTTGGCTCAATACAGTTCTGCTCCAACTCAGCGGCATTGGAAAGGAATTAAACACATTTTCCGTTACCTCCGAGGAACGGTTGACTTGGGCTTATTTTATTCAAAAGGATCGATGTCACAATTAATTGGATATGCAGATGCTGGTTATTTATCGGATCCACATAAAGCCTGATCACAAACAGGATATGTGTTTACTTGCGGCGGTGCTACCATTTCATGGCGTTCTGTGAAGCAAACGTTGACTACTACTTCTTCTAATCAATCTGAAATCATCGCAATTCATGAAACAAGTCGTGAATGTGTTTGGCTGAGATCAATGATTCAACACATTTTATAGAAATGTTGATTGTCTTCAATCAAGGATTGTCCAACAATTTTGTATGAAGATAATGCCTCACGTATCACACAGATCAAAGGTGGTTATATCAAAGGAGACAGAAGCATATATCGCCAAAATTTTTTTACACCCATGACCTCCAAAAAAACGGTGATATTGATGTTCAGCAAATACGCTCTAGCGACAATCTGGCAGACTTATTCACTAAGGCATTACCAGCTACAACGTTCAAGAAGCTGGTAGTCAATATCGGAATGCGTCGACTCAAAGACTTATCATGCAGTGTTGAGGGGGAGTCAACGACTTGAAGATTATATACCGTGTGTACTCTTTTTCCTTCGCCAAAGGTTTTTCCCATTGGGTTTTCCTTGGCAAGGTTTTAACGAGACATATGTTTAATATTTTGTCATCCAAGGGGGAGTGTTGTGAAACTGATGGATGACAAAACGTTCACAATGATTGAAGCCATTAATTCTTCAGCGAATTAAGTTTACGAATAAGAAACGCAGTTGTAACAATAGCGTATTAATTATACGTTTGATATTTCATCCCTATAAAGACATAAGGGAAATTGCAATGAATAGTAAGAATCAAAAATATCCAATTGATCATATTGATCAATTGTGTTTCTGATAGTTCCAGAAGAACTATATTTAACATATGTTGTGTTATTATTGTCCTAATTTTATGTTTTGTTCTTTTGCTATTTCCTTAGTTTTATATCAGTATCCACAGTTGTAAGTCGCTACAGGTACTCTATTACAAATGGTATATATGCGAAGCGGATAAAGATTTCAGTAATTATTACCAAATTGAATTTAATTTATGTATGACTCCTACATATAAAGAAAAGTTTAGCTCGAATACATCTTTAGTACCTTGTCTGATCTCTCTCTCTTTTTCATTTCCAACTCCTATAATGAAAAAATGGTCTTTCGAGAAGATCCATCACATTAGAGGCGCACCTTTATCGATAGATAGCACATGTATTACAAACCAGCCCTACATATTTTCGTAATTGATGGGCATGTTGAGGATAGGAATGTCATTCCACAGCCTTGTATGGTCTTCAGAAAAATCAATGAATCTTGTACCACCTTCAACCTGGTACAAGCTTATACGTTGTTGATTGCAAGCTAATTAATTTGATCTTCAAGTGAAGAAATCCGCACATTTCGTTTCATTGCTCAAAACTTTCGTGAGAGGGTGTTTGGATCTTAGATTTCTAAAAGAATTATGAAGAGCAAAGGAAAGAGAAGGAATTTTACTTCATTCCACTGGAAAGTGAAAACGTCAAAAAAAATCCCTCCACAAATTCTAGACCCAAACAGAACCTAAAGTGATTCAATGCTTTAGATGTAAAGTATTCAAAAGTAATGTGTCAACTGTCAAGTATTCGAAACCAAAGCACTTCCTCAGCTAACGATTATAATACATAAAGGCTACAGCATATATACCCATAAACTTAGAAGGTATTTTCCACTCATCGTCTAAGCAAACTATGCCAATTATTTGGTCCATGCAATACTTGCTTTTGCTATACTCATCTTTGAATATATACCACAGAAAAGGAAAACGTTAAAAACTTAACAGAATGTTTAGGTTCCAAATAAAAAAGAGATATATTCTGGATCGTTACCTTATTGATTATTGTGAGAAATCCCTTGACAAAAGCTAACACTTTTTTAACTTTTTTGATAATTAGGGTATCCAGATTAAATTAGGCTCACGTCGACTAATTTTAGGGAAAACTAGTTGGGGGACAGATTAAAACCGAGGCAAAAACCATATAGCATTTTGGAGGAAGCAAATCTCTAAGTTTCATGCCTTAACTACCAAGTCAACCCCTTCGATTCACATGCTGACCCTTCATTTCTGCGGGCCACATGGAAGTGCAAGGATAGGGGTGTGGCACAAAGCTTCTAAATCAAAAAATCACCTTGAAAGAAGGTAGCTACTTTTGCTGCTTCCACAAAATCACAGACTAGTGGGGCCACTGTTGATATAAAGCAGCCCAGAAGATTGGCAAACCAATGAAGATTGATTTCCACACAGTTTGATTCTTAAATCTACTTGGCAAAATAAAATATGTGCATATTGATGAGGAACGAGATATGTTATTTGTATTTGATCCTAGACGATATTTATTGGTTAATAATTGTCTACATAAAAAATGGTATTTGTGCACCCTGACAGATTCACTAAAAAAATCATCTATATCTTATATACATTTACCATAATCTTGATTTCGTCCCTCCACTCTAGTGCCCTCAAATTACTGCGATGTATGGCATCTATGCCGATTTTTGTCAGGCTGACAAACACACACGTTAAGGAACCAAAGTTGAAAATTGGTAAAAGGGCAAGAGTGTAAGTGTAAGCAATCCTTGCATTGCATGAGTACCTTCACTACATTAACCTGCCCTGAGCCTTGGCCGGCTGGGAATCTAATGTCTGTCTCTACAAATGGTTTTATGTTTTTAAATTGGTCTCCAAACATGAATAAAGTAGCAAATGGTTTTATGTTTTATATTTGTTAATGGATTGTTACTCCACCATTCTGAGTTATCATAAGCTAGATGCCCCCAATATTACTACTTTCAAGATTCCATGCCAAAGGACTAAGAGAGCTATTGGAGTCATTGTGGTGTATGTGCATGACATTAATCAATAAATAACTACAGAAAATGCTCCATTAGACCAGGATGTTTTTTTTTCCAGCTGGCAGTCATAGTTAAAGTTATTATGCTCTTGGTATGGACCATGGGACCTTCAATACTGGCCTCATACCAAAAAGATGAAGGTCATGTCAGAATCTCAGCTTTTAGATTTTTACATTAAGTAAAAGAATGAACCACAATACCATGATAACATATAGGATTGTGATTTTGGCACTCCAAAAATTGATGGAGGGGTTCCAAAACGAGTTTCAAAACTGAACTGTGTTAATACACAAAACGACGTCGTTTTGGAGCCCATCCATCGGAGTGCTAAAATCAATTTCCTAACATATAAGAGATTATGACTCTTAGTTACTGTTGGGAAAACATGGAAACATATATCTGTGTGTGTGAGTGTTTGTATGTGTGTGTGTGAGAGAGAGAGAGAGAGGGAGAGAGAGAGATGATAAATGTCTCTACTAGACTTTGGGAGTTTCACTTACCTACAGTGACCACAATCAGATTAAGCTGGATGCCAGGCAGCCAAGAAGCACAAATATGGATACGATAAGGATACGACGATAAAGAAAAACCTACAAAAATAGGATATGGATATGTCGATCATAAGTTTCTAAGAATTATATCCCATAATCATGAGTCTTATATTAGGCAGAAAAATAAAACACAAAAAGGGCATTCACTGATTTACTAATACCAAGCATTCAGTATATGTCAACTGCCAAAAGTCCCAAACCAAATGAAAGCTAGTACAAAGCATAGAAATTTGTTTGCAAAGTGAATTTTGAATCCTAAACAAACTTTATATGAATCCTTAGTAGATTTCGCTTGAGATTTGAGAACAGAACTAATCATTGTGCGTTTGTGTAGAGGGAGAGAGAAAGATGGTACCTCTTCTGAGAACTGAGAATTAATCCTTTAATTGAGATGTTAGAAGAGAATGAGAATTAAGAGGCTAGGGTTTTGGGAAACAACAATGTACTCTTCGACCGTTACAGTGATGCATATGCTTCAACACTTTGCTGCTTCAAGACTTTGCAGTTTCACCCTCACAATATACTTGTCAAATTGTTTCAACCCCCGATCTATGCTAGAACTAGAAGTATCCCACGGGTATCTGGAAGGTATCCAAAATTTAGAAAATGGAAAAGAAAAGATACTTATTTGCCATATCCGGTATATCAGGTTGCATCAGATGAGTATCCAAAAATGTAATGCACATTTGACACCCCTATGGCATTACTTCCGAAGTATCTGTGCTTTATAGTCAGTAAGTAGTAGTATACTTTGTGCATACCGATGCTCTGGACTATAAATGAAGGAAGCATGGTAATATGCACAAAAATTGAATTGGGTCTCTAAGCCTGCTCTCTTTGATGTCATTTGGCTTTGATTTGAGGGCATGGTTCGGCAGCAAAACTTGTACAGGGGGCCACTGTTTTAGTGGTATTATGAGAACAGCCACTTTGTGTATATTGTCAAAGGTAAGGTCTGTTTCCAATCCTCCCCAGCCCATACCCCCAATGATTGGGGACTATATGGGTTATGTTGTTGTAAGTAGTAGTATACTCAGCATGCAACATAGGTATGCCAAGAGTAGTAGTGAAGCCAAAGTTTTTCTTGGGTGGTTCATTGATAAAGTAACTATTAGGTACTCAAAACTAAAAATCATAACTCACCAATAATCTGCAATCCAAATTTCAACTTAAGTGCAGTGTGGATTATACTTAAATGCAAAGTTTTCAGAGGCAAAAGCGCAAGGCGAGGCTGTTGACCTCTCATGATGTAAGGCGTAAGCCCAAGGCATTGAGGCATGCCTATGGAGTTTCTACTTTTATTCATTAAAAACAAAATTATGTTAAAATGCCATAAAAAGAGGGGGATAGTGTTAGCACCATGCAAATGTGCCTCAAATAAAAAACATGTTAAGGCATAGAAACGTAGTGCATTAATAGATCCCTTTTAAAAGCATTCTAAGTCGTCTTTCAAATACACAGAAACCCTCTGTCTTTGCCCCAAACACTTATAATGAACCGATTCTTCTCATGAACCGACTTCTAATGCGTTCGCCTTCGTCATCTACGCGAAAAAGAAGTGAAAAGCGTATACTTCTTATGCCTCCAATAGACGGGTGAACGCTTTTGTAGTTCTCCGCCCAACAATCAACGCCCATGGGCGTTTTTGTCATGCCTTGCCTGGAGGTGAGCGGATGGCAATTCACCCCGCCCCGAACCCGGCCCCGAACGGGACGGGTTTTCATCAAATTTTCGGGTACCGAGGCGGGTTCGAGGGGTAAATATTAAAAAACCCGAACTGGGGCGGGGCCGCAGGGCGGGTTGATGTTACCCCACCCCGAACCCACCCCGAAATATTTTTCCCTACAAAATTATATTTTTAATCTAATACTTTTATCATTAAACTTAAAAATATATATTTATACCCCACTATTTTTCTCATTATTCTAAAAAAACCTATTTTTTCCTTTATATTTCATCATTATAATAAGATAACACCTTATATATATATAACCATTTTCTTCTTTTGTGCCTTTAGTTTTGATTTTTTTTTCTTATTTTTCACGGGGTGGGTAAACCCGACCCCCGAATGGGGCGGGAACGGGGATACCCACGAATAACCCGGGTGGGGTCGGGGTCGGGCCATAATTTTCGGGTCGGGTTATGCCAAAACCCTCCCCGCCCTGTTGCCATTCCCAGGCAAGCCCTAGAATGGCCTTTGAAAATGTTGACTTAAATGAACATCTATGAAGCACAGGTGCTTCTAACCCGTAACATACCGGATACGGGTACTTTGCATAGTACTTCTAAATCTGTATCATGTATGAAACACGTACCGAAACTTTTTTCTTTGACTTTTGCAGTACCCTACCAAATAGAACTAAGTTGATAAGACTTCCATTTTTTATGCTTAGCATTATTGTGATATAACGATTTTGGTGTATAGGTTCTTTAGTATAATAGCATTAAACTCTAATTTGCACCTAAAGTTTGGCGTTTATTCTAGAAGAATGTATTGGGTTCAAAATGTCTGTTGTCCCGAATATATTCTTTTAATCCCAGTATTCGTAGCTCTCTCTCCCTCTCTCTCACACACACATCTCTCCAGATGATATTCCTCCTATTTGAATTACTTCTTTCTCTGTCATTCCAAGTTAGATAGTTACCTACCCACAATCACACAAACAGTTGAGATTCTCTACACTATAAAACCACAGCAAGGCATTACCTACCCACAATCACACAAACAGTTAAGATTCTCTACACTATAAAACCACTACAAGGCAAATCCTGTTTTCACACACCAAAATAACAGAGTCCTCTTCTAACCCTTTTTGGTCACTGGTTGCATAGCACCAATACACCATTCTTCAGAAAGATGGAACAAGAAATAAAGAATAAAAGCATTGATGAAATAAGAGAAGATGACCATGGAAAGTGGGTGCATGATGCGTCTTTGGATCACAAAGGACAGGTTCCTCTCAGGGCTTCAACGGGTGTGTGGAAAGCATCATTCTTCATCATAGGTAAGGGTTTAAATTCAATGAAATCCTCACGAAAAATGGTTCATCAAAATTTTCTCTTACTCTTGCTTTCCTGCTTCAGCTGAGTTTCTTGTTCCAACTGTTCGATGAACTTTAGTTCTATTTATTCTCTGTTGCTCCTTTCCGTAACCATAAGTGATTGATAATAAAAACAAATTAGCTACATATGAGGGCTTTTATTCCTTTTTCTTCTACGGTTTTGCATGTAAGACATAAGTGTAGTTGGTTGACTTAAAATGAACCTTAGTTTCTACACAGCCAATACTTCTGGTTCAATATATTCCTGTTTTTCTCCTCTTCCTTTTTCAACTTAAGTGTTCCACTCAGAAGAAGTATTAGTACCATCAACTTCCATCAAAACCAGCTCATTCTCCATGACATAGTTTCAGCTGGCATTTTTCTGCTCCGTAAGATGCACTGAGCATTAGTTGTTACACTCACTGTTATAATCCAGGAGTTTCTATTTTAGTATATAGCATCATATTGTGTGTGTGGTGCGGGTGTAAGCACACACGTGAGCAAGAGATAGGTTTCTATAAAATGATTTTCCATAAGTACTCAACAATAGAAGTTGTTCTTTGCTAAAAAGGGAGAAAGTAAAAGACATCATCCCCTGGACCCAACTAAGATCTTTAGTGTTTATCATGAAGCTGCTCTTGAAGGTAGCTAAAAGGAAAACTGATGCCATTTTCCTTAATGTCTTGTCTGCCTTGCCACTAAATTTGCTAAACTTTCTGACATAGTAAATTCGGACAGAAGAAAATGAGTACAACTCAATGCGTATCCTTCTTTTTCCAGCACGAAATTTTTTTGATGGTCATGCTAGGGGTCTGATAAAATCAATTTCTTGCACAAAAATGGCTAAGTGCCACTACCTTACTACTAAAGCTCCTGTTCAACCTCATAAGAGGACCTAAAGAAAATACGGGGAAACTGTTAGAACAAACTGGCCAGCCAATCATTAATCATATTATCCTTACCTTCCAACCCAACTCCGCTTCAGCAACAGCATATAATCTCGGACCCCTAATGCCCTGACCTGAGCTAAATTAATTGTACCTTCAAGAAAAAAATATGATAAATTTAATGAAAATAATTCAAGAGAAAAACATTATCAATATGATTCATACATCTAGAACTTTTGAAAAAAAAATCCATTTGTAAACATGTTTTCTGAAAATTAATTATTACAGTTTTGATTATTCTCTGCCACTATCTTCTTCGCTTGGGATGTACTGTAGCAATTGAGTTCAGCGAAAGGCTGAGCTACTTCGGAATAGCAACAAATCTCATCTCATACCTCACCAGAGTGATGCATCAGGACCTTAAAGCAGCAGCAAAAAATGTCAACAACTGGTCAGGAGTAACAACAATGATGCCATTAGTAGGAGGGTTCCTCGCTGATTCCTACACTGGACGATTTTCAACGATCTTGATCGCATCCATTCTCTATCTCATGGTACATCTCATCTTCTAGCCTATAATCATAAACAAATGTCAGGACTAATAAATTCAAATAAAATGCGTGAGATTGTCTAATAAATTCAGGGTCTGGGCCTCTTGACAATGACTCAATTCATCCCAAGCCTAAAACCCTGTGGTACAGATTTGTGCACACAGACTAGGAAGGTCCACAAAGTGGTGTTCTTTCTAGCAATCTACCTACTATCTTTGGGAACCGGAGGACACAAACCGTGCCTAGAAAGTTTTGGAGCAGATCAGTTTGATGATGACCACATGGAAGAAAGGAAGCAGAAGATGTCTTATTTCAACTGGTGGAACTTTGCTCTCTGTTGTGGCCTGTTGCTTGGTGTAACACTAATCGCCTATGCGGAAGACTACGCGAGCTGGGGTGTTGCTAGTCTAATTCTCACTGTTACTATGGCCATCACAATCATGATCTTCTATTTTGGGAAGGGATTTTACCGGTATAGAGTGCCAGAGGGGAGCCCCTTGACACCCATGTCACAGGTTTTGGTTGCAGCCATTAGAAAGAGAAATATGAGTCATCCATCCAGCCCTGCTTTGTTATATGAAGTTCCAAAGTCGGAAAAGTCCAAAGGACGGCTCCTATGTCACACAAACAGTCTCAGGTTAGGCATCCACGGAAACTGAACCTGTTTGTTTTTTCCTACGCTTCGAAAGGAGTTCAATCAACAAATTCAACACTCTGTTTCAATAGTTGCATTTCCAATGAAGGATTTCAGTACAACGCTTTTGCATAATTACATAAAGACTGTTATGATGAAGCTCTCAAACTCAATATTAAAAGTTTAAAATTCTTATCTATACAGATATACAATCAGTCAAGGTAATCTCCTTAAATCATTACCATCAAGTCCGTTGCTTTTAACTCCATGAATCCACCAACCTAAGTGATTAGTGCATTGGCTAGTGAATCAATCGTACTGCATTTTCTATCAACAGATTTCTCGACAAAGCTGCAATAATTGAAGGCAGTGAGAATATACTAAGCAGGAAACAACCAAATCCGTGGAAACTAGCAACGGTGACCCAAGTGGAGGAGATGAAGCTTGTAATAAACCTAATTCCCGTATGGCTAACTTCACTAACATTTGGTTTATGTATGGCACAAGCCTCAACATTTTTCGTCAAACAAAGCAGTATAATGAATAGAAAGATCGGTCAAAATTTCGAGTTTCCACCTGCCTCTATCGGTACTATTTCTGCCAGTGGAATGATAATAACTGTCATCCTCTATGACAAGATCCTTGTCCCACTATTAAGAGGAGCAACTGGGAATGAAAGAGGCATTGAAATCCTCCACAGGATTGGTATTGGAATGGCATTTGCTGTTTGTGGCATGGCTATTGCAGCATTAGTTGAAAGGAAGAGGCTAGGAGTTGTGGAGAGAGAGATCGTGAGAGGACAGAGAACAGAGACTCTATCTGTGAGTGCATTTTGGCTAGCTCCTCAGCTCATCGTTCTAGGCATTGCAGACGGGTTCACTCTTGTTGGGCTGCAAGAGTTTTTCTATGAACAAGTTCCAGATTCAATGAGAAGCTTGGGAATAGCTTTTTATCTGAGTGTTATCGGACTTGGGAACTTGTTGAGCAGTTATCTGATAACTATAGTGGATCATATCACCACGAGTGCTGGGAATAGTTGGTTTGGTAAGGACTTGAATGAGAGTCATTTGGACAATTTCTACTGGTTGCTGGCAGTTTTGAATGGTCTGAATTTGTTCATCTATGTGGTAATTGCAAGGAGGTTCAAGTACAAGAATGTGCAGAGAAGTGTGTCTACGGCTGGTTGCTCGGTGGGAGATGGAATTGGGTCAATGGCTTGATTTTCTTCTACGGCATCGGGTAGTGATGTGAGAAATGGACGAAAATGTCAGACAAGCTGCACAAGCACTGGTCCAATGACATCTTTATTGTAATTAATATGAACTCAAGATGCAATTTATACATATTTAGAGTGTCCGATGAACAATTGTACATACGTTTAGATGCATTGTATATGTTGGCAGGGTACCAAACTGACCAGGTTCTGACATTCTTCCAACCTTCATCATGTTTATCTCAGTTGGAGGGAGGGTGCTTAATCTTGCTAAGGTCAGTACCAACTACGAGCGGTAATCGATTTATTTCAACTTTCCTGAAAATTAAAAACACAACAATTTCTTTATTATGACCAGATGCATCTCAGAATCGTGCACGAAACAGAAATTTATTAAGGACCTTAGTTACTTATTAGTTGACTACCACAGCCTTTTCTAAGTAGTTACTTCGGACATAACCATGATCGACTGGTCATGGTGGGGTGTTGCTCTCATTGCTTACCCCGTTGTCTTTGCTCTTCTATTTGCATATTGCATACAGAAATTGAACTACCAGAAGAATGAATGTTATGTGTACTTCCAAGTGAATTGATTTTCATTGTAATCACTCCATGACTTTAAGTTGCTATGTTATGTACTGGAGTTTATGGTTATTTGAAATTTTGTTGTTGATATATTAGTTGACGGTCAAAATTTCTGATTTCTATCTCCCTTTGGGAACTTCATCAAATAACTCAAGGTCAACAATGTTTATCCCTCCCAAATGAAAACCAGGATATACATGTTAAATGCAACTAGTATATCATCTAACTTGCAGTCAATGTACACCCATTCAAGCCATATATGAGTTTTACCTGTCTCTCTTCATGGCATCCCTCAGCTTTCAGATTATCTAAACTTGCCACAGCAATTCTCTGATGCTGATGACCCAAATTCTTCTTCAGTTTTGAGGTGGAACATACAAAAACCATCAGTAAAATGTTTGAATGGAAAAAAGTTCCCTTTATTTACACTCTTTGGTTGCTCAGCAAACAAGAGAAAGCAGAGTTGCATGCATTATTCATCTGAAGTCAGTTGGAACTGGAAGCTAAAGCCCCTGAGCCTTTAGCAAGTTTTCTATCTTCGTGTTATTCCTGCTACAGATCATGGCTATAATTACTACAAAAAATTATACAAGAAAGAAACAACAACAATGTTAAAGGGACTCTCTCAGACCAGTTGAGTCCCACAGTGACTGGGCAGCACAAAATGTTAAATAGCAACAGCAACGCCGATAAATATGCTAAAACAATGAACCGAGATTGCAGGATACAATTTTCAATGAAAGAATATTGTACAACTGCTTTACCCAAGCAAAACCCCATTCAATCTGAATCAAACAAACCTATACATGTTAATACCCAATTGAATAAGCCATTTCTCTTTTTTCTTTCTTTGATTCTTTTTTTTTTTTCCCACGTGCTAGGTACAAACTGAAGCTTTGTCCAACTTTCCTATTAACAAAAAAGGAACAAATAAACTGCACATAATTTGGAAATGAAACAGCCGCTAGATGCAAACCAATCATCTGAAACCAAAAAGTTAAAGCTAGCAAAGGCTCTGCCAATGGTCAAAGGAGCTGCCGAAGCTGCTGAGTTTCTTTACGTAATGATAGAACTTCTTTCATAAGCTCAGCTTGATTTTCCAGGATTAAGCTCATCATGCTTGACATTTCCATCTGTCAAGTGACACAGTGAGCGAAAAGCAAGGGAAGAAGGACAAAAACAAGGTTATGAACGTGAACATTGAAATACGTACCTCCTGCATATGGAACTGTCTTAAAATTTCAATATGAAGGTTCCTCATATCTTCATGAATGGATTTCTGAAAGGAAGCAAGAGTTTCTTCAAGTGTGCGTTGAAATAGCTGAAGCGTGAAGGAGGTTCCCTGTTGAATGTCAAGTTGAGATGGGATTTTCTGGGGTTGTGAAACTCCTCCCTGTCACAACACTACATGTCAATGATCATTTCGTTCAATCACAGAACACCGTTAGCTTCAAAAAAAAAGGTTCCTGACACATCATTAATGAGGTCTTCACCACCTTTCATGTTAAATACATAAAATGAATGCTGGCCATGTCAAGTGTGCACATGCATGATCCATGCTTTCGCTAAAACCAAAATAGAGAAAGCTCCAACTTCGAACCATCACAGAATATTTGTCAAGCTCACACTTCCAGAGATAATAATACCGTAGTAACTTCTTAGATAGAGGCACAGGCAAATTGTGCAAACAAGAAACTGGATAAATCATGTGGGTGTTCTTACATTCACAGATGGAAGAGTCACTGATTCAGGGGCAGATGAAGTGTCGGACCTGAATAACAAGCTATTCAAAAGTTCTTCCCTTGTTTCAGCTCCCGTTTTCTTTGTTTTTGGTGAACCCACAGAGAGGGATGTTCCATCACTAAAGGCGGGAGTGGTACTTATCCTTTCAGCATAGGTGGTATATCTACGAGGGAGAGATAATGCTGGCCCCAGTAAATCCAGGTTAGACTGCCCTGAAATACTTTTTGTACCCTGAGAGAGGGATGCAGAGGAGGAACTAAAGGGAACATGCTCTGAAAATCCCAGTGAAGTCTCTTGATTAGAGATGTCTCTGTTTCGCAAATTTCCCAAGGTGAGGCTTGAACTCGTTAGGTAGCTCATACTTATCTGGCTTGTTGAGAAAGTAAGATCTTCCGTTCCAGAAAACATTGATCCTGACATCATACTACTAGAGGGCAATGTTGCAAATCGAGACGGCAAAGTTACTGATTGGTGGTGGTGGGTGAATTTATCAGAGAATCTTTCGCCACCCCAAGCTTCTGGGGGAGTGA
Organism: Rhododendron ferrugineum; assembly: GCA_025642025.1. NCBI lineage: Eukaryota > Viridiplantae > Streptophyta > Magnoliopsida > Ericales > Ericaceae > Rhododendron > Rhododendron ferrugineum. The sequence goes on along the minus strand of JAOTQK010000018.1, from coordinate 14,003,880 downwards.
TGGATGAGGAATCATCGCTGTTGGTAGAGGGAGTAGGAGAAGATCCCATCTGCGTAGAAGTGCGGGTGTCATCCTGCATAAAGCATTCATCAGAAACTTTAGTATGGAGATTACATTAAAGAACCAATAGACCAAAGCTTAATTCTAAAACCATGCTAAACATAGGCTAAAGTATGATCAAGCTAACTTTATCACTGTATAATAATAACAATATTATCTGGTTGGGGTAAGGCTTGGAAATATACCAGGTATGTTTGTGGTATGGCAAAACTAAAAGAAAAAATGTACAACTCTAGAAACCCAGTACGCATGCAAAATACCAGTACCCAGCACATACCTGGTATGGGTATGACCGTTACACGGTCTTGGGTAGAACTCAATCCTAAAAGCTAGCTATTGAATTGAGGGTGCCCTCACGCTTATATACTTCGTATTACTTTGGTACCCAATGTGAGACTTCGCTTCACACCCTCCCTTATGCGCAGCGTGCTCACTCGACAGCAACTGTCGCGTGCAGGCCATAGAGAAGAACCCTACCCATCTCTGGTACCTAACTCTGATACCATGTTACACGGTCTTGGATAAAACTCAACCCCAAAAGCTAGTTATGGAAGTGAGGGTGCCCTCACGCTTATATACTTCATATTTCTTTGGTACTCAAGCGATGTGGGACTTCGCTTCACACACCCTTCACGCGTAGCGTACTCACTCGGCAGCGCTACACGCAACCTACCCATCTCTGGTACCTTGCTCTAATAGCATGTTACACACAGTCTTGGATAGAACTCAACCCAAAACGCTAACTTTGAAGTGAGAGCGCCCTCACGCTTATGATATATACTTCATATTACTTTGGTACCTAGGCGATGTGGGACTTTTCTTAACAATGACATGGTTTTAGAGTTACCCATGCATCATAGATAAGAAGGGATTGAAAAGATTTCTTATGCCAATTTGGGGTGGATCCATCACATTAGAGGGCCCCACCTTTATTTACACCATGTTTGGGTTGACAATTGTAACAAAAGATAACATATTCCAAACTAGGCCTACATATTTTCCAAATTGGTGGACATGTTGAGGATAGAGATGTCATTTGACAGCCTTGTACGGTCTTTAGAAAAATCAACGGATACCACCTTTCACCTGGTATAAGCGATATATGTCGATTGCAAGGCTAATCTCATCTTCAAGTGAAGAGATTTATACAATGATATACTGAGCAATTCATACTCTCCATACAAACTAGTAATGTTAGGAAGGAAACAGATGATTTAAGCCTATGCTAACGACTATGACAAGAGGAAAGGCAATTACTAATTAGAGATGGCAAAGAGCAAACCTGTACTGAAGTGGAATTAGATTTCCAGTCAAAAATAGGATGAATATCACTCCCCCCTTCCTCTGAAAGAGGACATCTCCTACTAGATGAAGAAAACAGCACAGAAGGTTTCTTGTTGACTGGTTGGTGATCTTTCTTTGATCTCTCACGCTCACTCCAAAGCTTATCAAGTGATGGTGTAATTGGCTGGACTTCCACAAGAGGGGAAAACACCTCCATATCATCCTTGAAATTATAACTACGAGGAGCATGCAATCTTGCCAAACTTCCACCAGTCCACAAAGTGCTTCTAAGTGGCGTTTCTTCCGTTGTAGATGAACTCAGTGAGCTTGACAAAAATCCACTAGTGGCAGCTAACATGGAAGTTGAGTCTACTGAAGGGCCTGAACGACTGGCATTTCGAGAACCTGCTGTTGCTAGCACAGAAGAAAGGCTTGATGATGTCACGGAAGGCAGTGGATCAGGCATAAGGATTGAATCTTCCACAGCACCTCCCAGCAGAGCGGTCTCAGCCGTACAGTTGTTTTCATTTACCAATACTGGTTTTGATCTTTGCCAGCAGAGACTTGTGACGGCCTGATCAAAATCGTAACTTAATCATTGATGACCATGACATGGATAATGTAACTTAGCATTAGACCTGTCATTTTACTGTAACTACAAAACAAAATCCAAAAGGTAAGGTTCGAACTTTGCCAGCAGACTTGTTACAGCCAGCTGAAAGTCATAACACTATCACTGAGAAACATGAAAGTGATCAGGGCAATCTAGGCAAAGGCCTTTTTAATAGGTTGATCTTCCGACAGTAAACACCAAAATTATGTAGTGGCAATTGCGGATGGACTGCTGACGAATATCCCATAACAAGAGAGAGGGACAGTGTGAAAAGGGGCCTAAGAGCTAGAGCCAAGTGAATTTTCACGTAGATGACAAATAAAAGGGCCATTGCATGTAACTTCCCAGCCCTACTGTTGGAAAATACGGAAGACAAAGGAAAAAAAAGGACAATGAGGAATTGAATTTAGGTAAAATCTATTATAAAAAATCAAACAGCTGTTTTCATTCTGTTGAAGGTTTTTTTTTTTTTTTTTTGGAACGGCTTTCTCTGTTGAAGGTAATACAGACTCGTCATGCCATAGCCGCCTAAACGGAAATCTCATCTTAAGATCCCTCTGCTAAATAGTAAATACAACATATAGAACTAAGAATATTCACCTCAGAATTGCCAAAAGCACGAAGAACAGTGAAAGGTTGTGGTTTTCCACGAACATCATAGAATACCACTCGCCCACTGCTTGTACCAGCAGCCAGTACCCAACCATCATCTCTAAAGGCCAACGAAGAGAAAGGTGCTTCATAAGGGATGCAAAAGGCAGGTCTCCTACTCCCTGAGTCAAAAGTGTATAACTTTTTATCCAGGCCAACAGTAGCAATCACCTGCACTTAAAATGCCGTCCAATTAAAAGATAAGGAAATAACATATCACCAAACCTGTCCCTACAAGAGAATTCATATCCACAGCATTTAACAGAATGGGTTCCATTCACCATTCAAACATGAAACAAGCAAAATAAGTGTTACTAAATAGGAGACCTTATCGTTTGATGGTGAGAAACTAACACCAGCAGTTGGTGCAGAATGCTGCTTCAACCAAGAAACCTGCAAATAAAAGATAGCCTTCTGGGAAACTACAAAATCACTTGAAAAACAAAAAGGGAAAAAACGAGAATAACAAACAGACTAAAATGGCTATCAGTAAACAGCATCATTGACCACCCAAGGATTGGTTCACAGTTCGCCTTTTATTCCACTCCAAAATAAGAACAAGAAACCAAGAAAAGAGCCGTAATTCTGCTAAAGAGTGACAAGTCATCTGCATTTTTCTCAATGTTGCCCACAGAGTAACGTTATAGGCTTCCAATTCGCCTTATCATAGAACATTGAATGGAACTCACTAGAAAAACTTGACAAAGGCAGAAATTTAAGAACTACATTTTCAACTGTCAAAAGGCCCCACATCATTTCAACAGGTCAACACAGAAGGAAGTTCCATTGATGAATATCATCGAGTATCGTGATATTTCAAAAGTTAATGAATCTTTATACATTTTAACCACTGTATTGCAAACCTTGGGGCTGCGACCAGTTGTATCCCAGAGATGTACAGACCCATCATCACCAGCTGTGGCCAAAAGGTGCCGGCTGATCCGAGAATAATCAAGCACTCTCAGCACCTGGTCACAAAAATTTAGAATACCCAGAGAGATATAAACTTATTACAAACAAAAGAGAAAAATAAAATCACCAAGACAGTTATAGGCTTATAGCCCATGGCCCTATGCGCTTCAGAAAAAAGTTGGAACTAGAAAAAAGACCTGATCATTGGGATCCTTCAGTTCTGTAGCCCTTGCACCAGAAGCAAGATTGTGAAGAATAAGATCCCCGTTAAGACTGATAGAAGCCAAGTGCTCGTCTTTGCAATTGTACACCGCACCTGTTATTGTATCAGTATGACCTCTCAACCATTTGATACAACGCTTCCTCTGCAAATCCCATATTCTTACAACTTGACCACATCCCCCTGAACATAAATATCGGGACCCCTTGCTGCTAAAGCTAATGGCCATTATTGATTCCTGCAGGAAACAATTTTTTCCCCAAGACAACAAAAAAAGCGGACAGAATTAGGTAGACTAGACCAAAAAGACATAAGGTCACACACACATGTATACATATCCAAATAAAATTTCAAACTACGTAAAGCACAAAGGAAATGCAGACTGCAGAGCACAAAAAAAAGAAGAGACAAATGACCTAAAAAATTTCAAGAAGTAACAAGAAAGCAGGAGGAACATGATCTTAGCGTGCTTTTTTTTTCCCCACAAAACAAAAAACTTTGTCAGTTAAGACTTAGGGAGTGTGGACTTACTTACAAACAAAGCCAGAGGAATTAAGATCAACCTGGCCATGATCAAACTCCCTCATAATTGCAATTCTACATCCCAACTACCCATCATAAAGCAAGCATCCTCATACATTTCAGTTAAAGCCCATATTGGCACAACTCCCCCTCTTTCTTGTTGTAAGTTGCAGCAAACACACATATAAGTTGCATTGGAATTTAACCATAAACAGCTGAAATTGAAATCACCTCAATGTTGTCGCCAATGTCAGTGCCGGCCACAGGAATGGTCCCCATGCTCTGGCCATTTTTGCGCCACAAGGAAATTCTTTTATCGTCACCAGCACTCGCCACTACCAAATCTACAACAATGCCATACAAAAATCGACACTCACTAAGAGATAAAAACCGAGAAAAATAAAACTGGAAATAGAAGATAATAAAGCAAGTCAATTCGAGTAAAAGAAAAGCTCCAGGGTAGAAAGACTAGGGGCGAGGCTCACTGGTGTGGTTCCACTTGACGGAATTGACTTGGAAAGCAGGTGAGGGAGTGTAGGTCAATGTGCAAGGATCGCCGGAGTCCACGGAGACGTCGAAGAGCTTCACGGTGTCGCGGCCGGCAGCGGCCAAAAGCGCCGTCGATGGATCCGCGAAGTTCATGATCCCTTCCTCCCAGTGATTTAGTGAGAGTTATGCGTGGATTGTAGAAAGAGATTTTGATGTTTGGAACCCTACCTCTACTTGGAGAGACGGAAATTCAAAAAGGATGGTTTATAAAATGGGCGCCCTAAGAGATTCATCGGATTTGGGTCGAAAGCATGTACAGAAAGTTTGGAAGTGTTTGATAAAGATGAAAGTTGAAAAATTATAAAGTGCTAAAAGTTTGATGCCAATTTTTTAACAACGCTTCTACTCACACATATAAATAGGTACATATTCTATATAGATTTTTTGTGAAGCCTACTTTGAATCCCACACAAATAATTCGAGCCGTTCATTAAATGTAAAACATTTTTTCATAGGCGCCCGCAAAAAATCAGCTCAATCTGATACTTATAGATGTTCGATCCAATCATCTAACTTTCATTTTGATTTCCAGATAATGTACAGTTAGATAATTGGATTGAGCATCTATAAATATCGAATTGAGTTAATTTTTAGCGAGGGCCCTTGAAAAATATTTTACGTACATTTGATGAACGACTCAGATTATTTGTGTGGGACCCGAGGAGAGCCCCACAAAAAATCTGTATAGAATATGTACCTTATTTATCTGTGTGCTTAGACTTTTTGATTTTTTAAAGTTGAAAAGCTGGTTGATAATAATATCGAGTGCTGAATTAAATAATTATTTTGATGTAAAGATAAATTAATTTAGTTTAAATTATTTGTGATTGTTCACTTTTAATTTTACTAATGGATGTTATGTGTTTGTAGTCGTGATGATGGAAAAGTAGCGGTGAAGAGATGGTGGCAATGGTGGTGGTGGCGGCAGTTGGTAGTGCGGCAATGATGATTGTAGTGAAGGCGGTGTGGTGGTGGTTGCAACGGAGGTGGTGTGATGGAAGGATGACGAAGGTGGTGGAGAGATGATGGTGGTGGAAAGTGGTGCAAGTGATGACAATAGAGAGCGGTGTTGAAGTCGTGGTGATGAAAAAATATGTGATGAATATAGCGGTGAAACATGATGGAAAGATAGGGAGATAGTGATGGTTGGAATGGTGGTGGTGGTGGTGAGATGACGGTGGTGGTAGATATTTAAGCAATCGTGGAGTTGTAATGGTGGAGGTGATCATGGAGTGGTGGTGATGGCTTTGGGATGGTGGTGGTGGTGCGTTGGTGGAGTGGTGTGGCTATGATGGAGTAGTGATGGTGG
>JAOTQK010000018.1:13896723-13912938 GCA_025642025.1 Rhododendron ferrugineum | reverse complement strand
ATTACAAGATATAATTAATTGAAAAGTGACACGAACTTTCAAAAATGACAAGTAAATTGGGACGGAGGGAGTATATTGTTGACCCTTTGAACCTGTCTTCCCAAAAATGACATTCTCCGTTTGATACTAACAAAATTACTAATGAAAAGCACTTCCCCCTTCAGTGAACCGCTGCCTTCATAAAGGTTTCTGCAACATTTGTGCGACAGGGAACATAATTAAATTCATGCGCTTCATTCTTTCTTTTCTGGTTCTACAAGCAGCTTGAAACCAAAGATAGAAGTCCATGTTTTCACAAGTTCAGAGACAACAGGTATGACAAGTTTCTCAACCTTCATGGAGCACAGCACCTGACAATAGATTCAGAGATTTAACTCACGACAAAGGCATACCAATGTCCTAATCGCTTGACCCAATAATAAGAGATAAATGTGTGGATTTAAATCAAACAAAACAACATGCAACCAAAAATTTTATAACAAGAATACGAATCACACCTGAAATGAAAGTTTTCATATGCAGGTGTGGGTCCAATATGGAGCATAGAAGGTGATTGACAAATATTATATCCAGGGAAAAGCGCGCGTCCTCAAAATATGGAAATTTTCTTAACAAGAACTAAATAACAAGGTGGAAAGCTTTATGACTAAAAGAGAGGGTCAGTCAACCTTTTAAACCTTACTGCAAATGCCCAAGCCTCTCACTTCTGAAAAAGCATTTTACGTGGTATCAGAGGATGCTCGTGAAATGGGTGGTACTGGATCATTGGCTGAACATGCTATAGCAGTTGGAAGCCCCTCTTCCCTAAGGGTAGTTTGTAACTCTGGTCTCCCCCTCTAAACCTTTTTGATTAGTAGAAAACAAAAGAGTACGCTCATGAATCATGAGCCTGCTAGACTGTCACCAAGACAGTTTCAAAACACGGAATATGGCCAGTGCTAAAGTTACACAGTCTGCATTTTACAAGAAACTGTTACGAGCATTTCTGGAAAAGTTTTACACCAAGAAGGCATATTCCAAGGAACACCAGATCAATCTGAACGTATCCAATGAGAGCTTCTTGTCTAAGGGTATCTGCATTTGCTGTTTTTGGGTAAGCACATTTACTAATTACTAACACAAAAACCAAACCACACAATCAACTGGCCATCCCTGGAAAGTGCAAACAAACCAACTCATACCACCAGCAACTGATGTCAATTAAATGCTATAATCCAAAGACCAAAAAAGCCACCAATTTTCAGAACAAGACTTGGACATTGCTAAAATGATATGAAGTATAAGGACTATAGGAATCATTAGAGTAACCTATTGAGATACCCCTCTGCCCTTAATGTACAAATGCAAGCCCTGATATTACACTTCGTCTCAGAAACCACATACAGCTCTTATGCTATTCCAAAATTCCATCCAAATATCATATATAGTAGCAGCCATTGATAGTATAACCTTTAAACATGGCATTCTTCAAAGATTTCCCAATCCTGTCCTTCACCAGCAAGATTCAAGTTCCATTTAAAAATTCCATTTTCCCTTGGCAAATGACAGTAGAGCTGACTCAAAAAAAGACATTCAAAAAATAAGTGGCCATGATATTCCATTCCCTTATTACATTGGAGACACTCAGAATCAAGGATGAAACCCCATCTTCGCACATGGCTAGAGAACCAAATCATTCAGCATACAATGCCTAGAATATAGGTAATATAACTAGTAACATCATGTTTGTAGGTAATTTTCAAGAAGCCTATAACTGAATATAGGTACATAGAGAACTCATTTACAAGTCACCTCACGTTTAGAGGAATGTTTAAGATCAGTAGTTAAATCAACTGGAGTTCACTAGGTGAGACCCCAGTTGCTTAAGTCTCACCCCTCCATTATTAGACATTGGGTGAGAATATACAAGTAAGCTTGGCAGTGTAAATGCTGTTTGAATGCTTGGGAGCTTCTATGAGACAACATATTACACCATCAGCGATGCAAGTTTACCACCACCATTTATACCGCCCTGGCAAGCTGGGAAACCATCCACCCAGTTTTCGTCTCAATCAAATTTCTTTAAGTGGAAATTATGTTCTGTTCTAGCAGCTCAAATGAAGTGGCATCTTCATGTATTACCAATAATGAAATGAAACCCTAGTATGAACAAATATACATCTAAACTGGAACACTATAAAATTGTAGAAACCCTCTAATGAAAAGTAATTAAATTATATTTGTTGGGCACTAAAATATCATACTCAACATACCGATTCAATTCCATTTAGAAGCCGATGACACATCCCTTGATGCCGATAAATATACCGCGTCCCAATAAATGGCAGCTCTGCTAAATGATTCCCATGTATCCTATTGGACAAGGTAGCATACATATTAACATCGGAAGAAAATAAAAACACACAATATGTTCATGTCAGAACCTCAGCAAAGTCATTTTACGGCAGGTCAAGGAGCAACTAGAAACAAGATTTAGAAGGAAGGCAATGTTGCACCTCTTGGATCACATAATTTTCTTGGTAAGTTCATTAAGAAACAAAGATGAGACTTGTTCTGCTAGTTAAAAAGTTGAAAAGAAGGTGACAAGCGTCTTCATGCATGTGAAAATTCTTATCCTGCTGATGCAAATGAGTTGTACTTTTGGTGCCAATTAGTTTTACATTAAGCAAGATCAATCAACATAAGCAAGATGCGTTTCCATTTTTTCCAACCCTTTTCAATGGTAATTATCAAATGGAGACTAAAAAAATTGTTCATTACTAGCTAAGCAGCTATCACTTAACCGTATTCTGAGATCTAGTACCTGGAAAACAGCGTGCATAAACACAATATTTGGAATCTGACAAATCTCATAAAGAGGAAGCGTCATTCATTGGAACAGAAGCTTAAAAATTCTATAACAACGATCACCCAGCCAAATATATAATGGACTTATCTTTAACATGAATTGCCAAAATGTGACTGATACACAAACTTTTAAAGTAGAACTGCGGTTAAGTCTTTTCGTTAAAACTGCAAGTACATTTTCCCCTTTATTACGAGATTGGATTGAATGCGAGTACTAGAATGTCATTTGGGTTGGGATGCTTATCTTATAATCCAGAAAACCTAACCTAGTTTAGTTAAAAAAATCCAATCCACCAACCGCGTGCCTAATCAAACTAAAATTTCTGACGTATTCAAAAAATTTCTTTCCCTCATCTAAGAAATTGTTGTCTCCAATGTCAGCTCTAAAAGGAAAGTAAAACATAGGGCCGTTACGAACCCGACCGGACCAAAAAAACCGACCGATCGGTTTGGTCTTCGGTCGAGGTGGTGGCGGGATTTTCCCGGTTCGGTCCACCCCGAACCGAACCGAACCAAATTCGGTTCGGGCTTGGTTTTGTTGCATGTTAGACCGACCGAACCGAACGAAAACCCCAAACACCCCGAACCGAACCGACTACACCTAACTGAACACCACAAACCGAACCGACTTAATTTATTTTATATATATATATATATATATATATATTTATATAAATCAGTTTAATCTAGACCGTCAATTAAATTCTGTGTTTATCTACACCGTCCATCACACAAACCCTACTTCTCTTACTCTCATCCTCTCCTTACGTCTAACGCAGCCACAATTTCTCTCTCACTCTCATCCTCTCCTTCTCTCTCCTCTTAGCGTCTCTCTCTCGCCGATCAACGAGAATCTCTCAACCACTCACCCTCTCTGTCTCACAGCTACCAAGCCCACCAGGCCACCACTCACCGGACTCACCACGCCTCCCTCCCCTTCTCGGAAACGGTGGAACCCTTCGGCCTTCTCCTCAGCTCCTTTGGACAGAGAGATCGAAAAATCTCGTCTATCGGGCTTTTCTTGATCGAGTAAGGTAGTATGATCGAGTAAGGTAGTAAGCGCGCTCTCTCTCTCTCTCTCAAACAAAGCCCTGTTTGTATGATAAAAACAACTGCGGTGGGGATTACGGTAAAGAAGTAATGATAAAACTTTGATTTGGTGGAATTACGAGAAAATTGAAGAAATGGGTTTTGATGGGAATGGCTGAATAGGGGGTTTTAATCTAGGTTTTTTGCTCATTTTCAGAAAAGGAAAAATCTGGGTTTTCAAATTTATTTATTTTTACCTTGGTAGTGGGGTAATAGCAGATTTATTTTTTGAGAACATAATCTAAATAAAGCTACTAGTATTAACTTTGGTGAGGTGTTTCGTCCCTCATCTGAATCTACTCTTGGTAGGAGTGGGTTTGATCGATCGGAATTATTCATTCAACTAGTGATTTCGGGCTTTTTTTAAACCATTTTCTTGTTTTGCTTTTGCTTTTGATGTTGGGTTTAAAAAAAAACAGTAAAGCGATTTCTAAGTTAGGGCTTTTGTTTTGCTTTCACTTCTCAAGTTCATCTCTCGTCCCTCATCTCCACCAGAACCTCCTCGACAATGCCGACGAAATGTCTGACCGTGAGCATGAGGTATTCAATCTCAAAACCCTATATTGGCTTGAAAATTAGATTTTTGTTGAATAGTTTAATGGGTTCAGTGGCAAAAAATGAACAATACCTAAACCCGCACTGGATTGTGACGGTTCCACGTGCTGGTTGTCCGGAACCCTAATATGCAAAATAGACAAGGGGTGAGCGCACCTCTGCCTCTCGTGGCAAAGGCCCTCCGATGCCTAAGTTAGTATCTCGTACTGTGCGAAACCTTAATTATCAGTAGGAAAGTATGGAAAGAGTGCAACTTATTGCGTACTTTTTGCCTCTAGGTTTACCTTGTATTTATAGATACTTGTCTGCGTGTCTTCCAAGCAATCTCGTTGCCCAAGGTTTCCTATCTCATACAGAAACCTGGCCTTCCAGGAATCCCTTCGCCCAATTAGCCGAGATCCCATACTCATAGGGACTCTTCTCCTTATGGGATTCGTTCCATAATAGGACTGCTCTCTCCTGTACCTATCTCGGCAAGATACTGAGTTCTTCTTCTGGAATACTCCTACCGCCTTATCTCTTAAGACTCCATTCCGTCTAATAACTCTATCTGTTCGGTATTCTCATTGCCGAACAGACTGAGTCCTGTAATGACACCTTTTGTCTCTTTGGCCTTTACTGCCGAACAGTTGGTACCTTGTATCGACTTTGCATGCCTTCGGTCCACATCTGCCGAACAGACTACCCGAACCTGTGACCTTCTTCATCATCGGACCTTATTGCCGTCTACCATCTTGCTTGGCTTTTATATTCCTTTCCTCATTCCACGGACCCCATGTATCACGTGTTCGGCCACTTGTTATGCCTGTTCGGGAATACCTCCCTACAATTGCTCTCCAGTTTTGCTCATTGCCACTGTTCGGGGGCAATGAATAAAGCTTAGAAACAAACCTTTAGGCCGGGCTTCCTGGGGCCCGTGCAGACTTAGTATTCATACTCATTGATGGTTTCGACGCTTTGGTCATTACACCATCTCGGGGTAATAACTCCACGTGGCGTATTTCGTACATCTACACTTAATTCGAACTGACGTCCCATCCAAATGGCATTAGAACGGAACCTGTTTAGCACTTTTTCACGTTACTTTTTATGTAACGACGTTTGGGGGAGACGTTTCGTCTCCATTTTTTACCACTAAACCCCAGAAAGGGATCTTTTTGGGTCCTTTCATCCAAAACTCGAATCCTCTCCCTCTCTCTCTAGAATCTAGGCGAAAGCTCTGCCCTCTGCCATTGCCGCCGTCTGCAAATTTGATTGCATCCCAGGAAAATTTTCCACAATCATCCTTGTAAGGCTCTCATTCTTTCCTCACATTCTATTTCATTCTGAGATCTCGATCTCAGACTCATTAGTTTTAGGGTTTTATTCAACCCCTTTTATTTTCCCAGAATTTCGTAGTGTTCTTCGAGTGTTTCCATGGCTGGTGAGGACGATAGTGGCCCCAAGCCTGGTAAATTCAGAAAACTTTGTGAAACTCCCGCTGCCATGACGGCATTTAGGGCTGATTATCACGTTCCAGAAAATGTAGGGCTCGAGCTCGCCCCATTAGGAGCAGATAGGGATGCTGGAACATGGGATAGGCTGTGTATTCCCATCGTAGCATTTGTTGAGGGTGGAGTTCGTTTCCCCCTTGACCCATTACTACGTCAAGTCCTTAACTGATATAGACTTACACCCATGCAAGTTTCCACCAATTTCTTCATATTAGTAATGGGGGTCGCAGCTCTAAATAGGATCCTAGGAACCCGTATAGGAATCTGGGACATTCAATGGTGGTATAGCATCGTGCTAAACCCCGAATATAACACTTACTATTTCAAAGTAAGGAAAGCAGAAAAGCGTCTCGTGCTTAACTTGCCAGATTCTGTTCGTGATCATGAGACGGACTTCCTCTATGTTACTGGAGCCTTTGAGCCAATTGGGGAAGATGGCCAAGTGGTGGGTTTCATTGCCCCCACGCATGGGGCCACCCACGTATGCTCCTACTTTGCTTTGTAATTCTCTTTTACTACTTTCCCATTGCGTCTTTCAGTTCCTAATTCATGTTTGCATCTTAAATTTGTAGCGGATAACGCTAACAAACGTCCCAGACGTGAACCTAGCTACGTCCGAACAGCAGAAATCAACAGAATCCTTAAATACACAGGGGAGCCTGAAACGTTGACAGCTGGTCGGGGTCGTGACGCAAGTGTCCTATTGGGCTATGACCCTGCTTACAAAGGCTTCATAGATAGAAGGCTTGCCAACCCAAGTACCAGCGCTGCCTCTACTTCGACTGCTCCCCAGGCAAGGAACACGAGACCCAATGCCGGAGTAACAATCGCCGGACAGCCAGGTGAAATCCCAATTTCCGAAGGCATTCCCTTACCGCGTTTGGTGCTCAGGAGATCCTCTCGAAGGCAGGTTGTTTCTCAACCACAGCCCGAACAGTTAGCTCCTGATCGTGATACCAGTCAATCAACTTCTTCAGGCTACTCCCCATCTCCTCCTGAATCAGGTACCATGTCTCGTCAACCCTTGAAACCCTTCTCACCATTCCTTCCCGGGGACGTGGTGCCACTGGTAGGGTGGCATCAACTGGCCACGCCCCCCTGCCACCTCGTCGAACTAGGGGACTTCAACTCAATCCACCCCCTCTCCTCGGGAACGTGACAGTTCCCTTGAGGCTGACGAAGGTCACCGGGACAAACGTCCCAGAAGCCAAGAAGCTGAGGAGTCAACCTTGCAGGCTGTTGCATCTACCCAGCAACCTCCTTCTCCGAACAGTCAAGTGACCCCTCAAACGTGGGCCCCACAACTTACTAGGGGTGACCATCCGGTCAATGTTGGAGACAGTGCTAGCTTTTCGGAGACTGCACTGGGCCTTGCTCAAGGCTTATTGCTACCTGTAGCTATGCAAAAAGAGTCCACATCACCTTCTGACCGGCTTGTGTCCACTGGGATTGTCAGTGGAATTAAGGTAACTTGTTTTATTCGTAGCTAGTTCTAACGTCTCGTGTAGTTTGCAAATTTCTAACTCCCTGTTCTGTCTTTGGTATTTCTCAGTTTATTCAAAAGATGGTCACACTGGGCCAAAAGTTGAAGCAGAGACTGAGAGAATTAGGCTGCTTAATGATAACACCAGATTGTTGCGGACAGTCACACGGTTGGAGAGGGAGAGAGACAAGGCTAAGCTAGATCGTGATGAAGCAAAGGGCAAGCTCGAGACACCCGAAGACAGCCTTAATCAGGCTTTGGCTGAGATCGACAGTACCAAAAAAGGCTACCTTTGATGATGGGCACCAGAAGGGCTTTGATGCTGCAACTGCTAGTTATGTTGAACAGATGCCAGCCATTCAAGATCAAATTTGGGTTGCTAGCTGGGAAACGTGCCTCACAAAAGCAGGAATTGCAGAAGACTCCCCTTTGTGGGTTGAGAACGACCTGCCTAGCAATCGTGCTGCAGCCTCTGTCGAACATGAAGAGCCCGCTGTCGATGATGTCGAGCAGCATATTGATGGATTTACTGACGCCAATGAGGACATTCAGATGGAGACCCAGGATGCTTCAACCGAACGTTCACCTGTTCGTGAGACTGTAAATAAGACCATCAACCTCGAGGAACAAGCTGCTAGTGGAGGCGTAAACACGGAAGCAACTGTTGATGTCCCAGGTGACATCCCACCTGAGGTCCAAAATCTGGACTGACTTGGTAAGTTCCTTCACTGTTTTTGGAGCACAATTATACAATATCTGGCCGGTCCTGCGTGACCGAGGTTTTTGAGCCCTGTGAGGCACCAGTACATTCTTACTTCTGATAAAACAGGTATTCGGCCCTTTTTGGCATTACATTTAATTTGGTGGCCGTGCATGGCCTTTATGATTTGCTCGGCCCTTCGTGGCCATAAACTTTGTGTTTAAATGCTTTCGGTATCTCATACCATCATCTGCGTATGCTTGTTTTGTTCCTTCCCAAGTGCTTTATACTTGGGTAATGTTTACTCATCTGCCTCTGTCCAAGTATTTCATACCTAGATAAAATCCTAAGTTTTTTCATACTTAGCAAATATCCCAAGTTGCTTCATACTCAGGAAATATATGTTCTCGTATATAAGTCAAGTGTTATCGTACTTAATCAAACTATGCATATGCAAATACAAGTGTCACGTGTTTGTATAATCTAAGTTCCACGTTTTTAGACAGAAAGACAAAGCTAAGTTTTGCGTAGCTAAACAATATTAAGTTTCACATACTTTAAACAAGTTAAAGTTTCTCGTACTTAAACAACATTAAGTTTCACGTACTTAAACAACATTAAGTTTCACGTACTTAAACAAGTTAAGTTTCTCGTATAAAGTTTCACGTACTTAAACAATTTAAGTTTCTCGTACTTAATCAGCTCTAAGTCTTTCGTACTTAGATATATTTAAGTTTCACATACTTAGACAAACTGTCAAGTTTGTTATACTTAGCAGTTGATACGTGCATTCGTACATTGCAAGGCACTTATGCCCATTCTCTGCTCCCCAATACGAAAAAAGGAAGACAAGGCCATTGTTTGTATTCAAAGAATAAAACAGAAAATATGGGAAACAAAATTTCTAAAAAATTAATATATTGCAAAAAAGTGATTTTACTCATAATCCTTGAACTCAAGGGGGCGTTTCGCGCGCCCTTTGCAACTAATCAATAATAAAATACAAGGGAATTTTATTCATAATTCCCACACAACCACGTGATCCTAAAACAGAATAATAGAAAGAAAACTGAAGTCCTTTAAACAAAGAACTTTCTTAAATTGTGGACATTCCAGGGCCTTGGGACCGGGTTCCCGTCCAAGTCCGTCAATCGATAAGCCCTAATGCCCACAACCTCAGTGACTCGATAGGGGCCTTCCCAATTAGCCCCCAACTTCCCCTCGTTGGCAACTTTGGTGTTGTCGAGCACCTTACGAAGTACAAGGTCCCCAACACCAAACTCCCGTGGGTGGACATGCTTGTTGTAGCTTTTCATCAGCTGCTCCTGATACGAGGCCAAGTGTACCAGAGCCCTTTCTCGCCTTTCCTCGGCAAGATCTAACTCGATCTCCAGGGCTTTGTCATTACCCCCACTTTCAACCAACGCAGTTCGGTTAGTTGGAAGACCAACTTCCAGAGGTATAACCGCTTCTGTCCCATATACCAAAGAATAGGGGGTCTCTCCCGTAGACCTCCTAGGTGTTGTTCGGTGCGCCCATAGCACCATAGCACCAGTGGTAACTCATCGGGCCACTTGCCTTTTGCCTTATCCAACCTTTTCTTGATCCCATCGAGAATGATTTTGTTGGATGCTTCTGCTTGCCCATTACTCTGAGAGTAAGCCGGAGTTGAATAGTAGTTCCTTATCCTATACTGGGAACAGAAAGCCTTGAACTTCTTTTGGAACTGTGCCCGTTTATCTGTAATCAAAGAATAGGGTACCCCAAAACGAGAAATTATACTTTTCCAAACGAACCTTTCTATCATAGGCTCTGTGATCTTGGCTAATGGTTCCGCCTCAATCCATTTGGTGAAGTAATCTGTTGCGACCAACAAAAATTTCCTGTTCCCAGTTGCTTTATGGAGCGGACCCACGATGTCCATTCCCCACTGAGCAAACGGCCAAGGGCTAGTCAAGGGCACCAAATCTTCGGCTGGTGTTCTAATCATTGGTGAAAACTTCTGGCACTTCTCACAAATTTTCACATAGACCTTGGCATCCTCCTGCATATGTGGCCACCAATATCCTTGGGTAATTGCTCGATGGGCAATTGACCTACCTCCTGCATGGCTTCCACAAGTTCCCTCATGAATTTCGTGAAGGAATTTTTGCACCATCTCGGGGTGCACACAGAGCAAATATGGTCCAGTGAAGGACTTCCTATACAACTTCCCTTCTGGTGACAACCAAAACCTTGTAGATTTGATCTTTATTTTATGTGCTTCCTTCTTATCAGAAAGGAGTATTTCATCTCGTAAAAACTCCACAATTGGATTCATCCAACTTGGTCCTTGGTTCACGTCCAAGACCAACTCTACACTCCTTCTAATGCTTGGCTCACTAAGATAGTCGACCGCTACCTTCCGTTTAAACTCGGTTGGAACAACTGCAGCCAACCATGCCAGATAATCTGCATGGGAGTTCTGTCCAGAGCTTATCTGCTCAATATATACCTTTTCGAAGGTATCAAGCAAGTCTTTGGCTGCCTCCACATAGGCTGCCATCTTCTCATTCCGGGCTTCGTACTCCCCGGACAGTTGATTAACCACCAGCTGGGAATCACAGTAAACTCTAATTCTTTTCACCTTTAGAGTCTTTGCACTCTTAAGGCCGATCAGGAGAGCCTTGTACTCTGCCACATTGTTCAACGCACTAAAACCCAGCCGAACAGAGAGCTCCACCATTACACCCATGGGGGGAATAGAACAATTCCAACTCCAGAACCAGTATTACAAGCCGAACCGTCAATAAACAATTTCCATTCCTGTGGGTCCTCTTCGGCTGGCAGCTTGTTTTCTTTCATGGGCAACCCAAGTGCTCCCTCCCTTCTCATGGGTTGCTGGGGCGCTACTGTTGGTGATAACTCTACCATAAAATCAGCCAACACTTGGCCCTTTATTGCTGTGTGCGGTTGAAAGTCAATATCGTACTGACTCAACTCTACGGACCAAGTCGAGATCCGTCCCGAAAAGTCTGCCTTTCGTAGCAGTGATTTCAGGGGATACTCAGTATAGACCACGACCTTGTGGCTCTGAAAGTAATGAGGCAACTTTCTTGTAGCTGTTCTTAATGCAAGGACCAGCTTCTCAAGGGGCAGATACCTCGTCTCTGCCTCCAATAATGTTTTACTCACATAATAAACTGGGATTTGTTCGGATCCCTTATCTCTTAACAGAACTGCACTCACAGCATGCTCAGAAACTACCAAATATAAAACCAAAGACTCACCCGGGTCCGGAGTTGACAGAAGTGGGGCCTCAGCCAAATACCTCTTTAGATCCTGGAATGCCTGCTCACATTCTGCTCCCCATTCAAATCCTTCTCTTTTCTTCAACAGTTGGAAGAAGGGCCTGCATTTGTCACTTGATCGACTGATGAACCTATTGAGGGCTGCAGCCATTCCTGTTAACCTTTGGACCTCTTTTGTTGTCTTAGGACTTTGTAGTTTTTGCAAAGCCGTTATTTGATCAGGGTTTGCCTCAATCCCTCTTATAGTTACAAGATGGCCTAAGAATTTTCCAGAACCAACTCCAAATGCACACTTCGAGGCGTTGAGTTTTAACCTGTAATTCCTCAGGATTCCGAAGGCCTCCCTCAAATCCGCTATGTGTCCCTGTCGGCTTTTACTCTTAAGTACCATATCGTCTATGTATACCTCCATAGTTTTGCCAAGCAGTTTTTTGAACATAATCGTTGCCAGCCTCTAATAAGTTGCCCCTGCATTCCTTAGCCCAAAAGGCATGACACTGTAACAATATAACCCTCGTGGTGTAATGAATGAAGTCTTCTCTTGATCTAGCCCAAACATTGCAATCTGATGATATCCCCGATATGCGTCGAGGAAACTCATCCGTTCGTATCCAGCAGTTGCATCGACCAACTGGTCAATCCTTGGAAGGGGGAAGCTATCCTTGGGGCACGCTTTGTTCAAGTCTGTGAAATCCACACAGACACGCCATTTCCCATTCTTCTTTTTCACAACCACAGTGTTGGATAGCCATTCCGGGTAGTACACTTCTCGTATTGCTTTGGCTTCCAACAAATGATCCACCTCTTCGATAACAACATCGACATACTGCATAGCTGCCCTTCTCTTCTTCTGAATGACAGGCTTATGCTGTGGATCAACGTTCAGGTGGTGGCAGATCACATCCACATCAACCCCAGGCATCTCCTCTGGTACCCATGCAAACACATCAATATGTTCTTTTAAGAAACCCAGCAATTCTGCCTCTTCATTGGCTGGTAGCGATTCCCCAACTAGAAAATACTTTTCAGAATCTGTCTCGTTGATCTGTATTTTCTGTAGGCCTTCAATCACCTTCTCTGCTGGATTCCTTTCGACATCCTCGATAGTCAGTTGATCTGGTACCTCCACCGTGTGAACCTGGTGGGCCTTTGGGACCTTCTTTATAATGGAAACCAGGCACTGTTGTGCTACCTTTTGATTGCCTTTGATCTTCTCTACCCCATTCGATCCTTGGAATTTCACCATTTGGTGATAAGTAGAGGAAACCGCCCTCATCTTATGCAACCAGGTCCTCTCTATAATTGCGTTATAGGAAGATGGAACATCTACTACCAGAAAGTTTGTCCTCAAAACTACTGAACCAGCCCGAACAGGTAGTATCACCTTTCCAAGGGGCCAAACTGCTCCAACACCAAACCCAACTAGGGGTGTTATTGATTGCTCCAGATCTGTCTGAGCCAAACCCAACTTCTTAAACGCATCATAGTACAATACCTCTGTACAACTCCCTGAGTCCACTAAGATTCTTTCAATGTCATACTCCCCAATTTGTAGGGTTATGACTAGAGCATCATTGTGGGCCACTTGGACTTCTCCTAAGTCCTCATCTGTAAAGACTATGCCTTCACTGCTTATATCGTTTTCCCGTCCTCTCTTGTTTCCCAACCGCATAACATGCTGGTCGTGCCTCACTTGCCTTTGGAGCAACCTAACCTCATTCCTCGTATAAGGTGTGGCCAATCCATGTATCATATGGATTACCCCTTTAGGATTTTGCTCGTAATCCATCTCCATGGCTTTCACTTTATCCTTGGGATCTTCCTGAATAAACTCTTTGAGATAGCCTCGAGAGACTAGATCATCAAGGTGCCTTTTACACATCTCGCAATCTTCTGTCATGTGACCCCAATCCTTGTGGTAGCTGTAGTGTTGCCCCGTAGCACGTTTTGCATCCTTATCCCCACCTAAACTTGGGGGCCACTTGAAGTATGGCTGATTCTTTATTCGATAAAGAATCCTATAGATGGGCTCCTTCCAAACCGTAGTAATTGAAAAGAAAGACTTGGGATCTGGTGCTTGCTTCTCTTTATATGGCTCTTTCTTAGCATGCCCGTACTCTTTCCTCTCCCTGTAAGTTTTGGGCTCTGATTTATCCACCTTCTTCGCTGGTGTCTTGGGCTGTTCGGCGACGACCTTGCCATCCTCTCGGAGTATGTCATCCTCCATCCTGGCATGTTGCTCAATCCGTTCCATTAGCCTGGCCAACGTTGCTACCAGATGTTTGTTCAGTGACCGGCGTAACTCTCCCCGAACAGGGAGACCAGTTTTAAACGTAGCTATGGCATATTCTTCGTTGCAGCTATCAATCTCATTGAAAGTTTTCCAGTATTTTTTAGCATAATCTCTGATTGGCTCGCTCTCCCCTTGCTTCATCGTGGAGAGGCTTTCAAATGTCTTGGGAGCCTTCCTACTTGTCAAAAACCGAGCAGTGAATTCTTTTGCCAACTGCGTCCATCCTCGATGGAACGCGGCCCTAACTTATGGAACCAGGATAAAGCCACCTTTCCCAAACTCGATGGGAACATTTTGCACATAATTGCATCATCCCCTACATGCATAAACATGGCTTGTTGGTAATGTTGTATGTGGGCTACAGGATCCGCATTTGTCTCGTAAAGTACGAACGCACCGTGCTTCACTCTGCTCGGCAACCGTGCATCCTGAAGCCTTCTAGCAAAGGGTGACGCCGCTATGTTACTCAGTGCCTGCCTTGCTGCCTCTCGTGCAGTCATGGCCCCGTCCTCTCTTTCTTTAGTTTTATGGGCCCCTGCCCTGTTCCAATCGGTATCAGGTCTCTCGTACCTATCCCTATGATGTTTTCTAACCCCTTCCTCGGGCGAGGAGCTTCGGCTTCTGCTTCTCTTGTGGTGTGGCGAATCCCTTGGCCTGCTCGGACTCCTACTTCTCCTTTTCCATGAAGAAGCTCTTTTCCGCCTTTGGGTAGGACTCCTACTCTTGCTCCTTCTGCGCGAAGGAACCTCTTTGTATTTTACCATAGCCCCTTTTTCTCCTTTGGAATATCCTTGTGAAAGTCCAGAATCCTCGGGGTGCTCTCGGATCCATTCCAATTCTCGGATCTCATGCTCTCTTCTCCTGATCAATCGAGCAAACTCCTCGATTTCTTGTCTCTTTTTATCGAGGACGCTTTCACTGTTGTGCACACTTCTCGAATGTGCAACTGACTCTCCTCTATGGTGGGATTTGCTCCTTCGCGTGGAGCCTGTAGCCGTTCTACCCTTCTTATTCTTAGAGTCATCTTGGATGGTCATGGGATCATCCCTACTTGTCGTCCTCCTACAATGCCCGCCAGTAGGCTTTTTCGGAGCACCTGGTGGGGATTTATCTCCTCCCCCACCCAACTGATCCTTCGGGTTATGTGGTATGACTGGATCTACTTCCACCATAGTCATTTTTCTAAGGGAATTCTTTCGTTTCCCACAAACGGCGCCAATTGTAGGTTGCAAAAAATGAACAATACCTAAACCCGCACTAGATTGTGACGGTTCCACGTGCTGGTTGTCCGGAATCCTAATATGCAAAATAGACAAGGGGTGAGCGCACATCTGCCTCTCGTGGCAAAGGCCCTCCGATGCCTAAGTTAGTATCTCGTACTGTGCGAAACCTTAATTATCAGTAGGAAAGTATGGAAAGAGTGCAACTTATTGCATACTTTTTGCCTCTAGGTTTACCTTGTATTTATAGATACATGTCTGCGTGTCTTCCAAGCAATCTCGTTGCCCAAGGTTTCCTATCTCATACAGGAAACCTGACCTTCCGGGGATCCCTTCGCCCAATCAGCCGAGATCCCATACTCATAGGGACTCTTCTCCTTATGGGATTCGTTCCATAATAGGACTGCTCTCTCCTGTACCTATCTCGACAGGATACTGAGTTCTTCTTCTGGAATACTCCCACCGCCTTATCTCTTAAGACTCCATTCCGTCTGATAACTCTATCTGTTCGGTATTCTCATTGCCGAACAGACTGAGTCCTGTAATGACACCTCTTGTCTCTTTGGCCTTTACTGCCGAACAGTTGGTACCTTGTATTTACTTCGCATGCCTTCGGTCCACATCTGCCGAACAGACTACCCGATCCTGTGACCTTCTTCATCACCGGACCTTATTGCCGTCTACCATCTTGCTTGGCTTTTATATTCCTTTCCTCATTCCACGGACCCCGTGTATCACGTGTTCGGCCACTTGTTATGCTTGTTCGGGAATACCTCCCTACAGTGTTTACAATTTATATACTGCTTAATTTTCGCATGAACATGAGGTGATAGACTGAAAATCAGATTAGTGCACGAACAAGTAACAACATGAAAATCAGATTGTAATTATGTTGGTTTTAATTTTCTGCTGGTTAGATGGATGATATGGATGATGATGACATTATGGATGAAGGTGCTGAGTTTGATATCCCTTAAAATGTTGAACTAAATGATGATCTGATGCCTGAAATTAACAATGAGTCTGAAAAAAAGAAGGTTGTTGGTCTGAAAAAAAGGGCTGCATGCTGGAAACATTTTACAACTATTACACCGGAAGGTGATCCAAAACCTAGGGCTGCATGCAATTGGTGTGGGACAAATTATGCTTGTCACTCGAAGTTAAATGGTACTAAATCACTAACTCATCATCTAGCGTATCAGTGTACCAAATATCCACCAAGTAAGAAATTTACGGGTTCTAGGC
>JAOTQK010000018.1:13861502-13872389 GCA_025642025.1 Rhododendron ferrugineum | reverse complement strand
CCTATGACGTGGATCAATCTGGAAAAGAAAGGAAAAATACTGTAATCAACTAGAAATCATTATATACATCCCATTCCTATTTTCAGCACTTAATATAGAATAGTTTAAGTAATAATACAATAAGTCGGTTTGATGACATAAAAATAGAGCCAGGAATGCGCTCAGCCTTCCGTGAAAGCAAAGAGCAAAATTTTCAGTAGGTACCCCCCTAATATGCTTCTGAAAACATCCCCTTATGTTCACTGAGTCAACAGGAAAATAAAATTGAGGCCTGCTATTGCATATTGGTCTATAGATTATCGTGGTTCTGGGACTGCAGAGGACTACAGAGCATACTATTTTACACATTGTTGGCTAGGAATGTACTCATAATGCACAAGTGGGACATATTATTAAAGATAAATAAAGTAAAGTAATTGATAGTAACAATTAAAGTAACATATTATGAGTATAAGCAAGAAAAAATGAATTGAAGATGCTAAATAACACCCTTTGTTGCACCTAATCAATGCCAGCAAACTCCACAAACCAACTCTTCAAAAAAAAAAAAACTATCCAATGCAAAATGAAAGGAAGATTAGTTACGTGCAGTGTGTTTCATCCATGCTTCCTGAATTGGGGCTTACCTGGGCATAGTTAGCCAAATTGGAGATCCCTTTGTCAGCCAATTGATCTAAAAATGAATCCACAATCTTTCTTTGGTTAAACAATGGGGACGAGCCCATGCTTCCCTCCCATATTTCTCGGTCTGGGGTT
Source organism: Rhododendron ferrugineum (assembly GCA_025642025.1). Taxonomy (NCBI): domain Eukaryota; kingdom Viridiplantae; phylum Streptophyta; class Magnoliopsida; order Ericales; family Ericaceae; genus Rhododendron; species Rhododendron ferrugineum. The sequence continues at coordinate 13,871,633 of JAOTQK010000018.1, read as the reverse complement.
GTGGAAGATCACAGTTTTCAACTTTCTCAAGTGACTTGAGAAAAACCAAGGAAGCTAACTCACCTTTACAGCTGCAAATCATAATTGTCAAGTGAATGAATTTACTTTGTTTTTTGAGAAAAGCCAAAACCCAACTGAAATTGTTAGGGTTCGAACCCAAAAAACCCCAATTTCACAAGCCCTAATTTTTTTTTGGTTTCAACAAGTTACAGTGAAATTAAAGGCTAGAATCGACTGATATTGAATTATAGGGGTCATCGACAACAGAAAGAGAGAGAGAGAGAACGAGACCTTGGTGGTCGGTATTGACGCCGGTGGTGTCGTCGTTGCTGGCCCAGGAGATTTTCGCTCGCTGACGTGGGGGGTGAGGCTGGTGGGAGTCGCCGGTGATGGGGGTCGCCGGTGGTGGGAGTCAACGGTGATGGGGTCGCCGGTGGTGGGAGTCGACGGAGATGGGGTCGCCGGGGGTCTCTCTCTCTTCGTTCGTTGTTTCTCTTCTCTTGCTCCGTTCAAAAAAATTCAGCTCGTTTGGGGGAAATATCAGAATTTCAGGAATTTGAATTATTATTTTTTTGGGGGCTTAAGCCGACGTGGGGCCCAGTCCACATCAGCGTCCTGTTTTTTGGCGTGGGTGGAGAGCCTGCTCCGTAGCATTATTGTTTTGGGACTGGATTTAGTGGGGAAGCTGGGCTGTTTCCCAGCTGGTTCGATTGTGCCTAGCGCATCTCTGAATAAAAAAGCTGCAAAAAGATTGGTTAAGATGATGTTTAGGTGGGAACAAGACCAATCACAATAATCATACAATTACTGATGAGTACTTGAAAAAATATTGGAGTCCAAGTGTAACGGCTAGTTTTGTATTAGTGGATTACCAAAGCAGAGGCAGCTCCCATTACATCTTGTTCTGCACAATTGACCGTTGGGGAACACAGAAACAGCTCCCCCCCACCCACAACCCCAAATCCTCTTCTCTCTCTCTCTCCTTTCCTAAAAGAAACCAGAGATCGTCCTTCGTCCCAATCACGTTCTCTCATTCCAACAAAAAAAACCCACAAGAAAAGCCCTCTCTTGCCTCTTTAGTAGTACTATTACATAGAGAAAGAGAGATAGGCTTTTTCTTCTACCAGCTCTCTCTCTCTCTCTCGATCTTCAACTCATCATTCGCACTATAACAAAAACCCTGAGAAACAAAAAGAACAACAAAATGGAGTCAACGACACAGAGACGGAAGAGCGGGATCAATCTCCCGTCCACCATGTCGGAGACCTCTCTCCGTCTCCACACAACCACCACCTCCTCCGCCCCGTCCTCATCGTCTTCTCCCCTGCGCGGCGGCAACGGCGCGCCGAATAATCTTTTCTCGCCGAGGTCCATGTCGCCCCGGACGATCTCGAACCTGTCGTCGTCGTCGCCGTCGTCGAGATCGGGCAGCAGCTGCAGCGACAGGTTCATACCGTGCCGGTCGTCCTCGAGGCTCCACACGTTCGGGCTCGTCGAGAAGTCTCCGGCGGCGTCTCCGGCCAAGGACGGCGCCGGCGGAGGAGGAGGGAGCGAGGCTTATAACAGGTTGTTGAGAACGGAGCTATTTGGGGCTGATTTTGGGTGTTTTTCTTCTTATGCAGGTGGTCAGGGGTCGCCGTTGAGTAGTAGTCCAAGCAGCAAGAACATGTTGCGGTTCAAGACGGATCAGTCCGGGCTGAACTCACCGTATTCTTCGCCGTCGATTTTGGGGGGTGATGGTGGGTTTTCATCGGAGAATGCGACGCCGCCTAAGCCTCCCAGGAAGGTGCCCAAGACACCCCATAAGGTGAAAAAAAAAATCAGCTATCTTTTTCATGTTGTGTCTTTTTAGGTGCTGAGGGAGGTTTTGTGGGTAATGAATAGAGAGAGAGAGAGAGAGAGCGCTTATTGGAGGCCGTGTGCAAAGAGAGAGGAGGTGGTTTTAGAGGCGATGGAGTTAAAATAGCTTCCAACTTCCAGCCTTGTTGTGTTTGATTTAAGTATCCAAACTAGAGTACTCGATCTCGGATCAGCCAAGCACGAGTAGCTTGGGTTATGGACAATGTTGTATTGTTGTATAAGGTTGGTCAAGATTGGCTTGAAAGTTTTGACCATCGTAAAGTTTGTTGTTCGAGCTTAGTTTGTTTATAATTTAAGTCGAGGTCAAATAACTTTGTAACAAGCCAAACACCACTTGTGCTCGAATGGTGTGGTTTTTGAAAACCTTGTATGCTCACCTAATATTGATGAATGAACCAACTAATTTCTGAACAACCCCTTCGACAATGGGGTAGTAATTAATAGAATATTTGGAAACGTTTCTGGTTGCACAAGAGACATGGGATGGTTGGATCAAGTCATGCCTTGGTCCTGGTAGATAAGATATACTCCATCCAAAGAGGGATGGATATTAGTAGAATGCAAGGATCAGTTGCTATATGGTTGTAATCATTGCAAATATTTGCTCCTTGCAGGTTCTAGATGCCCCATCGCTCCAAGATGACTTCTACCTGAACTTAGTTGATTGGTCATCACAAAATGTCCTTGCTGTTGGATTGGGTACCTGTGTTTATTTATGGACTGCAACAACCAGCAAAGTAAGTTTGACATAAAGATCGACATGCTTTGTTTAGTCACTCTAAAAGTAAGGGTACATATGACTTATTTCGTCATGTTTCTCTCAGGTAACTAAGTTGTGTGACCTGGGGCCTAATGACGGCGTATGCTCAGTCCAATGGACTCGGGAGGGTTCATACATATCAATCGGCACAAGTCTTGGTCAAGTGCAGGTAGTTAATGCTCCAACATTGTGATGTATTCAGCGTTTATGGAACTATTCAAATTCACTAATTATTTGTTACCCTTGTTCAGGTTTGGGATGGGACTCAGTGCAAAAGGGTGAGAACTATGAGTGGGCATCAAACAAGGACCGGTGTCTTGGCATGGAGTTCGCGTATATTGTCTTCTGGGAGTAGAGACCGCAACATACTTCAACATGATCTTCGCGTACCAAATGATTTTGTTAGCAAACTTGTTGGCCACAAATCCGAGGTAAAACATCAAGACCAAACCAAAATGAGAGTGCAACTAAAAGTACTCAACGATACACAACCTCTTTGGAATGACACTACTTATTTTGCATGTATTCTTTATTCCGTTAGGTATGTGGATTGAAATGGTCTCATGATGATCGGGAACTTGCATCAGGAGGCAACGACAATCAGGTAGCATTCGTCTATTCGTATTTTCTTGATGTACCAAATAGGACTTGCTATATTAATACATTTGCTTGGTTTATTGCTGGTAATCAGCTTTTAGTATGGAACCAGCATTCTCAACAGCCAATTTTAAAGCTGACGGAGCACACAGCTGCTGTCAAGGCTATTGCTTGGTCACCCCACCAGAGTGGCCTTCTTGCATCTGGAGGTGGAACTGCTGATCGGTGCATTCGCTTCTGGAATACCACCAATGGAAATCAATTAAACAGTGTGGATACAGGAAGCCAGGTCCTTCTTTTTTTTTTTTTTTTGGGTTGAAGTTCTGCTCTTGACAATGTTTATGTCTATATATACACATATGAAAGTGGGTTTGTGTGTGTCAAGCATTATTGATGCTCCTAAGAACCTTTGATAGGGGTCATTTAATAAGTTTCTTTTTTCACGGAATGTGATGTTGGAGTCGATATTCATTCAAAAGTTACATGCGCTGACTGAAATAAAAGGCTTATGAAATTCAGCTGCTTTGCTTGCAGGTATGCAATCTGGCGTGGAGTAAAAATGTGAATGAACTAGTAAGCACTCATGGATATTCACAGAACCAAATTATGGTGTGGAAATATCCATCAATGGCAAAGGTATACTATCTGGGGGCAGTAAAATCTCTTTGCCATAACGTCGAATGTAATATTCATGTGGATTTGTCTTTTGATAGGTTGCAACCCTAACTGGCCATAGTTTGCGGGTGCTCTATCTTGCCATGTCACCTGACGGCCAGGTATTGCATCAAATCCTTGTTCCAATTCGAGTAATATCATTGTATATGTATGCAATCGTTATAGCTTGGCAAGGTGACTTCTAATGTGCATTTGAACTTGTTTCTGCAGACAATAGTGACTGGAGCAGGGGACGAGACACTTAGATTTTGGAATGTATTCCCATCCGTAAAAACAACAGTAAGTGAAAGCTATTACCATACCTGATGAGATTGAACCATCCCTGGAAGATTGAACCATCCCTGGAACCATTTTGTATCAGGGAATTCCAACGGTTCTCATGTCAAAATTTTAAAAGGCTTTCAACTTTTGTTTCAGGCTACAGTCAAGGACACAGGAGTTTGGTCATTAGGGAGAACTCACATTCGATGACAGTCAAGGACACAGGAGTTTGGTCATTAGGGAGTGTTGGAACGTGTGGCTCATATGTTGTGTATGAGAGGTACTAAGAAGTTCTCGTAAAAGGCCAGTGCCAAGCGGAGTGGAGCGGAGCGGAGTGAGGGAAGCGAAGCGACCGAACGGATTCTCTCTTCGCTCCCGTGGACGTACCCGGTTTGGGAAACCACGTATATCTCTGTGTCGTTTCTTTACTGTTTATACTTGAATATCGTGAGCGTGTGTGTGATTCGATCCTAACAGGGAGAACTCACATTCGATGACAGATTGATGACGGATTAAAGTGGAAGGCTGCAGTTACAAAATATTTTAACTTTCTATACCAACTATTTAACTGTCAATAAAATTTTGCACTCATTTGTTTTGTTGCACCTTTGACGCTACTCCTTGTTGCCCTAGGCATTACAAACTTGAATTTCCATTGATTCTTACACCAAAACTATCTGGGCCAAAAACAGAGCCCCGGCCTTGCCTCTCCCTTACAAAGCTGTATCCTCATGTGTGATTCCAGAAAGCCAAAACCCAAACTAAGTTTAATAGAATTACAAAATCCATGGATAGAAAGTTCTTCATTTCCATGTTAGACCATAAATATTTCGTTTTGTTAGACCCCAATAACAATTCACGCTGGTGTTCATGAGATAAAATGCAGAAAAACATCTAGAGTCGAAACAAAATCTTGTACATTAACCAGTATTTCGTATTTGTCTATCCATTAGAGAGGTTTGCCACTTATCCAGGCACAATGATATCATTTTTGCGGTTTGTGCATTCCTGAGCTTCGCGCTTAAAAAAATCTTCGATAGTTTCAGCTGCGTAACATGAAGAACTTAATGTTTAAAAGATGCCAAGATTGCTTCAAAAAACCTATTAAAGTAGTTCAGAATACTTTTCGATTCCAGACGATCTCCATAGACGTATTTTCCTAGTACAACTGGACCTTGCATACCATGCTAAAAATTTTAAATGCAGTCTTTTCGCCTATAATATCCATTCGTATCCCTATAATTTGTCTATAAGTGTGCCCTTATTTCTTTGAAACTAAAAAAATTAACACCAATTGCAAATGGCAATCCCCTTCAACATTGCAGAAACATATTACATATTACCTCCTAGAAAGTGTGTGCAGATAAAAATCACAGAAATCATGTAGCTGACCCCTGGAGTCATGGACTTGGCATTTCACTAATGGGAAAGTCACTAAAGGAGGACATTATGCAACTGACCCCTGAAGTCACTTGGCAAATCAGTTCCCTAATTGCTAGTCAAAAGAAAATTTTCACAGCTAGTAGAAATTATGAGAGCGCCATAAGGATTGCAATTCTTCTAAGACAACTTGTTACTACTAAACAAATTGAAAATGGAAGAGAGAGCGAGGGAGAATTTCATAAACACGAGAAGTATAGAAATGAAATGTCGTGCTACCTAGTTATCTTATCCAAAAAAAATTGGAAAAGAGCCCTCCAAAATGCTGATGCCTGGGGCTTTACAGAAATTATATCTGGTAAGGAAGCAATAAAACCAATAACTTCCCCCATGCACGGCACCCGTGTTAAATATGTCAAGGTTTGAATTAAAAATTAAACAAAATGGACTGTAGCGTTCCATACAAAATTTGGACATCTGAAAACCAATGATATTGAACGCATGTAAATTAGTAACATGTAAAGATTCCTTGCCAAAGAACAATTTACAAAACATAAGATAAGCAGGGGATTCGATTTATGACGAGTCTCTAGCCCAATTTCCAGGATGGGAAGGCACTAACCAAATTGGAGGTGGGACGCGAACTAGATCCCCCAAACTGAAGATCCCCATGTCAGCAGGAACCGAAGATAGTCCCACACTCTCCTCGCTTGTAATATATATACACATACTTATATGTATATAATATAAGTATGCATATATATGTGTCATGTGTAATTTGTACACATCAATCATACTACCTAGTACTGCCCTTGAGTTGCTGCTCAATGTAGAGTGTTCAAGCCCTCACCACTACGCTCTCCCTTCGCAGGACGAAGTATTTCATGTTCTAACATGAAACAAAACGAAATACCCAACCCCCCCCAAAAAAGACCGCATATCTTTGGTCAATACAAAACTGTCTCAAGTTTCCCATCAAGCACGCCATGCCAGTTCACTAGTCAAACTACAAAACAATGTGCATTTTCCAATTCGTCGACCAAAATCACCAATGGCGAAATTGAATGCTATGCTTTTCTATGCCATTTTAAGGTGTACTTTTGGTCCCCACCAATGGGAGCAAACTCTGGCATATCAAGTAGATCTCTCTGGAAGATGATCGGGTAGCTTTAGGCCTCAACCACGACGCCTTTCTGAAGAGTAGTTTGCAAATTCGGCTGAATTCTACACATCAAACCCCAGTAAGAAAAGCACATAAGTTGCAGCACAAAAATAGTACAGATTTAACCAAATAAGTTTTGTACCTTTTACATCTTCACTCTCTAGAAGCTTAATGACTAGGTGGCCCCCAGGTCTCAGTACACCACCATCATTTGAACCGGAAGCAGAGCCATCCGATTGGCCCTCCCTATCCATATCATTGGTATCAGTATCAGATAAGGCACCACTTCCAACAGCCAAATCAAGTGCTCGCATCCCTAACTCAGCAGATAATGCTGCATCTTTAATATTGATTCCAGAAACTAGGGGACACATATCTGAGAGTATGACAGAAAATCCTTGCTGCTGCAAAATGGGCAAAACAAAACACATCAATTGTATAGTTTCCTTTGGGGAAGAGGTCTAATACCTGAGCAAAATTTAAGTTGATGTACAAAGTACTGTGTTGACAAATACAACTGCCACTTTAATAACACTGATCTTATTTCGAAATTCTGTGAATCTAATTGTATAGATTTGTCCATGTTGAGGTGGTAACTAGTTAGAGGTAAATCACATTGTATAGATTCGTCCATGTTGAGGTGGTAACATACTGCACAAAGGAATGAAAAATAGGTGGCTGAGCTTATTTGGTTCTATGAGGAATCATTTGGTCGGTAGACATGCCATGACCATAAAGTAACTGAGCTTTTATGTTCTTGGTATTGATTTTCGTGTATATAATTACTTTACAGCCCCTTTGGATCGGGGGATTTCAAGAGAAAACAAAACAAGCTGAGGGAAAGAATATTCTCTCACATGTTTGGATGGCCAAAGAGGTGGAATTTGTTTCCCACGTCATTACAACATCTAGGCAACCAAAGGAATAAAAAGAAGTGTTATTTGCTTCAAATGTATGTCGGGATGGTTCGAATTCCCAATGGTATTTATTGGGGTGGTTCGAGTTCCCCATGGGGTTGTTCTAACTCCCAAGGAGTTCTCTTGGAATGCTATCTTGGTTTTTTCCAAGGCATGGAATATTGGTGGTGGCTTTGCTTTGGGTAGTCCAAAGGGCAATCAAAGCCATAATGGCTTATTCTAGGATCCTCTACCAATGCTATATATACTCATGTATGTGCATGTTTGGGATAGCACAAGTAGTTTACACAATACCTCTTAGGAGAAACACGGTGGAGTGTAATGTAAGGGGTGTGTGGGCAAGCATAAGCTTGGTGAGAGTGTGTTCTTGTATGAGTGAGGGTATAAGGGTTTGGGTGTGGGTTTTTCATACTTGAGTGTACTTGCTCAATTATCTCATAGGAAAAGAACGGGATCCTCTCCGTAAAGTAGGCGTGTTATTGCCGAACCTCGTAAATCTTGCGTGTCTCTCGCTATTTTATGTTTCATCGTGTTTCCATTGGTTGTGATTGTGGTTGTGTTTGAATATCGGTTCTTGGGTGCTCCCGCGCTTAATCCCAACAATGTAAACAACTAATTATGAATAAGTTGTTAGTGGCCATATTTTATTCAATGGTTTGCAGCACTTTAGAGGATAGTAGTTGTTCATATGTAGCAGGTGTATAAGATGTGCCTTTGGATAATGAGTGAGCCTTCAACTAGCAGGCAAATCCTATAGTAAAGGCTGAATGACAAGGAAGCCTCAACGACCTATCAGTCACATTTGGGCCTGCAAAAACAGCATTCTAATTGTTTCCCTAGCTGAGGAAAAAGAAGCATGGATCAGGATAAGGAAGAAGCTAGATGCTCAAATCAATTGAGAATCTAATGATAATGCAAGATGCCATAGAGATGGAGAATAACAACAAACAAATTACCACCAACAAGAATAGGAACTTAAATCTAAATCACCTGACAGTCTGATGTTGCTATCAGAGAAGGTACAGAGTATGGAGCAGAGAAGAAACAAGGATATTTACCACGCTAAATAATCCTAGTGATACAAATGCACTAGAGCACTAGTCTCGTCTTATCACTGAACATTCTAGGGGAAAAGGAATTAAACCTATGTGACAACCCTGATGATAAAGTTGGAGAGTCAAACCATAGTGTGTCAATTAAGTGGGAACATTGACCTATTCAAGAGCCTGTCAGATGTTAAATACAATCATACCGAGAGACGTTTATAGTACGATTTTCTCATCAGTCATTAAGTGAAAAATTCAAAAAACAAAATAACAAATCAAGTGAGAGCACATAATCACTCTAACAATGCAACTGAAAAATTATACACTCAAGAGCCCCAGCATTGTCAACAGATACTATGGATTGATTCACAGTACCGTACCTGAGGAGAGAGTGCTCGAACTTGGTGTTTCGGGAGGTTCATGACATCTGCACAAACAGTTTGAACTCTTGCATCACAGTAAAGAGAAGGGACCTTCACCTTCTGCTCTGCACATTACCCACATTCTTAAAACCCCCATAACCCACAAGACCAATTTCTCCTCAACAAATACAGTTAAACCAACAAACAAACCCAACCCAAAACAACAGCTCTAGTGGTACAGTACAGAGAATCACCTTCAGATCAATGCCGACAACAAGGCCACCTGTTTTTAATGGTCCCAAGCTCTGACAAGCTACCTGAATTCAATTCAAGTCATGAAATCCAAAAGATAAATTAAATAAACAATCTTCAAATTTCACAACACTGACATTTGAAAAAGATCACACACACGCACAGACCTGAAGCCAGGCACCAGGAGCACAACCAAGGTCGAGGACGGAAGAGCCAGGTTTAATGAGCTTGTACTGCTTCTGCATCTGAAGTAGCTGCACTTGCAACAGAAACGCATAATTTAATTAGAGGAGATTATAACATAAAGAGGGTTTTGCACATACATGTATGTGTTCGACGAAAGGACAAAGATAAAGCATAGAAAGAGAAGAGAGGAGAGGAGAGGGAAAGGGAGAAGAAGCAGCAGACCTTGAAGGCGGAGCGAGCGACGTAACCTAAGCGCTGAGCCTCTCTGAAGAAGAAATCGGGTGCTCCTGCTCCGCTCATCCTCCTCCCTCCCTCCCCGTCTTTGTATTGTTGTTTCTTTTCTTCAGCTATCAAAAACCCAAAAGCCTTTGGTTGGGCTTTTACCAAAATGGAGAATAATGTCTCTGATATAAAACTACGGAAATAGCAAAAGAGTAAAATAGAAATTAGAGACAATAATAACACAACATATGTTAAATATAATTCTTCTGGAACTATCAGAAACATAATTGATCAACAGGATCAATTGGATACTTCTCATTCCATTTTCATTGCAATTTCCATTCTGTCTTTATAGGAGCCAAAGATTACAAGTAACAAACGTATATTTAATACGCCTGTTACAATTGCGTTTTCTGTAAACTTAATTAGCTGAAACTTAAGGCTCTCATCA
>JAOTQK010000018.1:13618827-13635311 GCA_025642025.1 Rhododendron ferrugineum | reverse complement strand
TAATTATCGTAGACATCTTGTTTATATTAATGTTAAGTCTTCCGCTGAGGTTTTACTCTGTTCCGTGTGTGGTTTGTAGTTTAGTTCTAGCTCTTTTGTGTGGAATGCCACGTGGTCGTGTCGGTTCGGGCCCACTTTGGGTGTCGTTCCGGGATGGGGCGTGACAGCTATGGTGTCCAGATTTACCAAAGCAGCCAGGAACTGAACGTGCACCGAATTCTCTTTGTTGCAAAATAAAGTCTGACCAAGGAGATAGAAAAGGAAGGCTCGTAGCAAGCGAAGAAGAGAAACCTCCACCAGAATACCTTCCTGATCGTACTATGCCCGGAGCCACGAGTAGGTGACATGACCACTATCTGAAACATCAGGGGTCTTCCCCAAAAGATAGTAGAAAGCACCCTTACGTTCATGGATCCGCGGGTCAAGTGGAAGAGGATCACCCCCAACTCTTAGACCTGTCAGCAAAGCAAAATCACCTGGAGTAATCGTTATCTCTCTAGCCTCCGGGAAGTGAAAAGTGTTCGTGGTGTCCCACTACCGCTCCACGAGCGCTGTAGACAAACCCAGCTCCGCCTTCGGAAGACGAAAGCCGAGTATCAAAGGCTCAAAGCCAGCCAGGGCAATTGCATCTTTGGCACCCTGAGGAAGCCTCTCATACCACTCAAACACCTGGGGACAGCTTCCCCACACGCGCAACTTCTCATTTGCCTGGCAAAATATGAGAAAAGATCAAATACGATAGCAAAAACACCTAAACAAGGGGCAATTCCTAAAAACTCTGATTTGTTTCCAAAATATCAATCATTGTTTCATAAATCTTTATATAAACAAATGTTATTGACAGGAGAGAAATTACCTTCACATTGGTGAAGCTGAAGTGCTGCTCCAGCTCTCTATGCAATACCTCCAACGAAACATCACTGAGAAAAGGCCGATCTCGCAGTGAACCACCACGCTCGATTATGTGGACTTGAGGGGCATACGTATCAGCATTGAATGCAGGCAAGACATCGCTACCCATGTCAGAAGGAGTTTTGAACTCAGTATTAAGAGGATTCGAAGAACCCTCCCCAACAACCGGTGTACGTCGGCTCGAACGAAGAACGCAGGTACTCAAAATCCCGCCAAGAACCGTGGCCTCTACGGCCAGAGCCTTTTTCGCGTCTCTCGACGCGACAATAGAAGAAGACGGACGTCGAACGGTGGTGCCAGCGGAGTGGTGTTGTCGACCGAAGGAGGAGGAGGAGAAGCCATGGCTGTGGAGAACGATTAACGACAAACCGAAGAAGACCACGAAGAACGACGGTGGTGAACGACGGCTGTCGGAGAACGGGGAACCGAACGGTTTCATATGAGAGAGGAAAGGAGAAGGAGAAAAGTCAAATGACCCGTGAAATCGATCGAACTTAACTTAAATCAATTTTCTGACTTTTGATTTTCTCACGGCCGAGTCATCGATTCTTCGGCCGATTCATCGATTCTTCGGCCAAGAGATCAATCTTTTGGCCCCCTAACCCATTTCCCACAGCAACAGCAGGTTTTACTCAACACACCCATGCAAGAGGTTATGGGATTCTAGGTCCTCGACCAACAGAACAACCCTGGGGGCACTCCCAAGCAAATATAAGTAGCCTTGGGGGCATCCCTAAGTATACGAAGTCTCAAGCATCAGTGTCGAACCTACTCCAAGATTGTCAGAACTATCTCCAGCAACTTTACTATTGCCCAACACTCAATCGTTAAAGGTTGCCAACCTCGAGCTCTTGCTCCCCAAAACCCCTAAATCCACTATCTCAATTTCCAACAGTTAAGCCACTCAACAGCTCTATTATCGCTGTCTCTACTCGCTGCCATCAAGCTACTCGCCCGCAAGCTCACTGCTTCAAGATCCTTCACTTCGGCAGCTCTGTCATCACCATCAATGGCATCACACTCCATTGTCATTGTCAACAACTCCAAGCCATCACTCAGTAGCTCTAAGCCATCACTCAGCGAGAGCCAAGCTTGAAAGGCATTTTCAAAAGGGGAAAACTTTGAATATCTTTCGAAAAGTAAAACTCTTCTATCTTGTACACTTTTCACCTCACAAGCCTCGTTAGTGTGTCCTGGCTATCTTGCCCAGTTTACCAGTGACAAGCTCTTCCGGGATGCCTAGCAACCCTCGACCGTGATGAGTCATCGTACTGTTCGACCATTGTATTGCAATACACTCGACAATGGAAAGTACATCTTGACTCTAGTCTGGGGAACCCTGTTGAGACCTAAACCAGCCTTTGCACTTGTACATAACCATAGAACCTTCCCAACTAAGATAGGAACCCGGGGATAGGACTTACGTGATATATCCTGTTTACGTGCATTTCTTTCCTGTACATGCGTATCATTCATACATCATGGCATCCTGCAGGCTTGAGGATAGGACTTCGCTAGGGCTCTTTGCCTTCCCCCGGTCAATCCAGGAGACTCTAAATCCATGGAGTTTGAGATACCTCCGGTGTTTACCATGCCCGAACGGCTCCCTTGATCTAGGTCTAACCTTGAGCGCGTACGTACTTGGATTCTGGTAGTCATATTGCTCTGCCTTGGATGGTCAAGGTAAGGAGATTGGCTCTGATTCCGAAGCATTCGGAATTTAACCTGCCTGACAGCACCTACCCGGACTATCAAAAATCTTCTGTACAATGCCTTAAGTGAGATCCAGGTCACGGTAGATCTCAGGTTAGTTTCTAAGAGGCACGTAGAAGGCAGGACGAGTATCTGTGATTAGTTATGAGTTGCTCCTTTTTGCTTTATTGCCAGTTCTAAAACATTGGACGTCTACGAGAAGAGGTTGTACCCAATTGGTTTCGTCCACTCCAAAGACTGGTTCGCATAGACACCCTAGAAGGAACTTAACTGTTTGAAGTTCAGGTAGTGCAGGAAGTGTAGCCGTTAGCAGAAACACTACAAGATCCACTAGTAGGAACACCACCTGAAATCCCTCACCGATGGCTGACCAAGGAAATGGGGTAGAAGAACTCAAGCAGAACATGGCTACTTTAGATGCCCAACTCAAACAATCCATTGCCAATGTCAACGCACAACTCAAAACTTCAGTTACGTCCACGCAAAAGGACATGCTCATGATGATGGAAACTATGCAGGAAATTAGTGACAAGCTGCAGACCAGGCCTCCACTACAGTCCCAACAGCCCAAAGAAGAAACGCTGACAGCAAACCCTAATCTGGTTGCCCTTGTTGCAAAGATCAGTAGACTAGAGGAGTCAGTCCAGGAATCCAAACGACTTGGGAAGGGAGAAATAGACATGAGCAAGTTGTGCCTATTTCCAAACCCCAAGTTACCAGAAAAGTTCAAAGGTGTGGACTTTGCAAAATTTGATGGCACCGGTGATCCGAAGGCACATCTCCAGGGGTATGTCGGTTCTCTTACCATGCGGGGAATTGAGAAAGAAGCTATGGCCCAGTTATTCCATGAGTCTCTGTCTGGCCCAGCCCTGCAATGGTTCCTCACTCTTGAACCATCCAAGAAAAGGACTTGGGAAGATATTGGGACAACCTTTGTGGCCCAATATGACTTCAACGTCGACCTAAAAATAACCACGAGGGAATTAGAAAGTACCAAGATGGGTGAGAAAGAAAACTTCGCTGATTTTGTGAAGCGTTGGAGAGCCAAGGCCGCTCAGATGCAGAACAAACCAGATCTTAGGGAACAAATACGGATCATAACAAAGAATTTGCTAAACTCCTTTGCCCCGTACATGGTTCTTTCTCAAGCCCCTCCAAATTTTGAAATTTTTTATGACTCTGGGCTGGCCGTAGAAGAAGCCTTACGGGATGGTACCTTGGAGAAAAAAGGAAACGAGATCGAAGTCCAAAAGAGCGTACTCTGGCAGCAGCAATGTCCTCTTCGGAAATACCAATCAGGCCGGAACCTCATCTGCCAAACCAACAGAAGTTAACCAAATCTTTGAAAAACCAAAATCCCAAAATCGAGTCTTCACCCAGTTCAGTGCCCCCAGGTCTACCTTGCTCAAAAAACTTACAGAGATCGGGTTATTGAAACCTCTCTCGCCACCATAAACCATTCCACCAAATCTGAACCAAAATGTCTATTGTGGATTCCACCAGATGCCTGGCCATACCACTGACAATTGCATTCTCCTCCGTCATGAGATCCAAAACCTTATTGACAACAAGGTCATTGACACCCCTCCTCCAGATAAGCCAAACACCATTTCAAACCCTTTACCACAACATAACACTCCTTTTCGTATCAACCAAATTGCCCTAACCAATGATCGAACCACCCAAGATTTCAATCCAACCCTTTTCATTGTTCTTGATAATGAACCAAAACCTATTGTGGAAATCCCCGAGGAAATGACTCTTTGCTTTCTATGGGAATGGGAGAATACATGGGGAAACCTGATTTTTGATTGGGAGGAATTTGAAGCTGCCAACTTCCAGAGAATTGTTGAACCACCATTCGAGCCTGGATGGCAGGTCGACTGGCAGAATGCTTACGCTGACCCTCTAGATGGACTCTCCTTATACATGATGTTCGAAGGCCAGAGCGAGAGCTATCAGGTTCCTCAAGAAGCTCATGGATAGGAATGGGACCCAATTCCAGATGCATGCCCGCTGTTGGCCATGGGAGATCCCCTCGATATGTTCTCCTTACCCATGATGTTCACTGAGGAATACCAACCCGAAATAGCAGCCCACAATTGGCCAGAGCTTGCGCCACTTCGCCCGGATTTTTCTCACTTCAATGACCTTGTCATTGACAATTTGTACAACAATGTGGGCTTTGACCCGTGGTGCTTAAATCTGGGGCCCCAAGAGCCTAAAGAAGAGATAGCTAGTAATGAGTTTGATCCAATGGACTACATTGTAGACGAAGCTGAATCAGAGCCATCAGTCACTTTCCCGGAGGAAGCTAATGTCACCATGATGCACTTATGGGAAGACGAACCAGGGGCCAAAGCAAATCTGTGGGCAAACTCCGAAATTGTCAACATAAGGGTAGGAAACGAGGAATGGACTGTGAACAAGGCAATCATGGAAACTGAGCAATGGAAGCCTGTGGATCTTTGGGAAGATTTGGTTATCGCTGATCTAGCTGCCAACCTCCAGGATACCACCATTGGAAGCAAACGCAAGGCGCCTATCGACTTATGGAGTGAGGAATCAAAATACCGCCAGATTGATCATCTAACCAGGAGTGGCCGTATCTATCAACCCCCTAACCTCCAAACCGAAGAATCCTCTAACTTTGCAGCTCCACCAGCCAAAGAGCCTTCCAACCCTTTCACTACCCCAACCAAAAACACTTTCCAACCTTTGCCCCACTAGCCAAAGAGCCATCCCGTCCTGAGAAGAACCCCAAAGGGATGGTCAAGCAACAACTTGAGCAGACTCAAGCTAAAATGTCTGTTTGGGATGTACTTGTTCAATCCACTCGCCATCGCGAAGGACTCATCCAAGCCCTCTCTCACCTGAAAGTCCCATCCTCCATAACCCCAGATGAGCTTGTGGCGCTCATCAAAACCATACCCATCAAACATGCCATAACCTTCACCGACCGAGACCTGTCCGCCGAAGGAACTGATCACAATAGGCCACTGCATGTCACCCTGAAATGCCATGGTAAATGGATTCCAGTAATCTTGATCAACAATGGTTCAGTAATCAACGTTTGTCCACTTCGTGTTGCCTACTGCTTGGGGTACAAAAATAAGGACTTCTCTCCATCAGAAGTCAAGGTCCGAGCATATGACAACACTCGTCGGGATGTAGTCGGAACCCTCATGCTTCCTATGACCTTCGGATCCTACTAAACTGAGATGGAATTTCATGTGGTGAACATCCCCGCTTCCTTCAACTTGCTCCTGGGAAGGCCTTGGCTGCATCGACCAGACATCATGGCCGTACCTTCTACTCTCCATCAAAAAATCCGTTTGGGGCTTGAAACCGGGATGCTTACCATTCATGGAGACTCTGGAATTCATGCACCACTGAAGATAATGCCCCACTTTTAGAAATTTAGCATGGGGAAGAGGACATTGCTCTAGGAGGATTCTCGCTGGATACCTCCAATTCCATTTTCTCGGTCAGAATTGATGATAACTTTGTCATTAGTAACGTCGCCATAAAGATAATGAAGAAGATGTCCTACATGCCGGGACTGGGACTAGGAAAAAATTTGCAAGGACCTGCAAAATTTGAAGCCCAAGGAACTCTGATACGCACAACTGGTCTTGGCTATCTACTCAAGTGAAGGAAAAGTGAAAAAGGGAGACAGATTGGAAGACTATTTTGTCAAAGAGAAAGCGAAGCAGGTCTACCAAGGTCAGCCAGAACCCTTCTGGGATAAGGAAACCAATACCCTGCTGCCAGGGTTCGAGATATTCGCCAACGACGTTTGGCCGGAAAGCGAGGAAGAGCCTGAGGCTGCAAAAAATCAGGAAAAGCTGACTGATTGGATTGAGGTCTTTAACATAGGGAGTCTGGCGGTCCTGTTTGAGGAGAACGAACCGATGGGTACAGTCGTGTAAGCGGAAGTGCTGATGCTAGGGTAGGAGGCCCTCGAAGATCCAACTTCACTCATCATGGATGCCGCCGGAGATTATAAGAACTGGACTTTCATACCGAGTGCAACAGGCCATGGGTCTGATTCTAAGTCTGAGTCGTTTGAGTCCTCCCAGTCTTCTGAGTCTGTCGAGTCTGAGTCGGTGGCTCTTGGCCCAACTCCTCATGGTCTGTACTTTGAATTTGAGTCCTTTCGTGTGTATGGTACCCCCGAGGCCTTTGCTAATAATGAAATAAATGAGTCTGATTCCACTTACTTCCCTGATTTTGAAATAAATTGTGTCGACCCCGATAATGAAGAGATCGATTTCGATGGGGACATCCCTAAAGAAATCCGATCCCTAGTTGAAAGAGAAGACGAAAGGCATGTTCAACCGATAAAAGAAGAAGTTGTTTTAATAAACTTGAGAGATGAAGGGAATCCCTGAATAGTCCAGATCTGTTCCGCGCTATCCACAGAAGAGCGTCAAGCTCTCGTAAACTTGCTAAAAGAATTTGGGGATGTTTTTGCGTGGTCACATGTCGATATGCCTGGAATCGATCCTGAGATTGTAGAGCACCGGATTCCCCTTATCCCGACGCAAGACCAGTAAAACTGAAATTGAGACGCATGAGACCCGACTGGGTACTTAAAAGAAAAGAAGAAGTCACTAAACAAATCAATGCAGGATTCTTAATAGTAACTGAATATCCTTAGTGGGTCGCAAACATTGTCCCGGTCCCTAAAAAGGATGGCAAAATTAGGGTCTGCGTAGATTTCAGGGACCTAAACAAAGCAAGCCCGAAGGATGACTTCCCGTTACCGCACATTGACGTACTGGTTGACAACACTGCTGGGCATGCTTTGCTTTCTTTCATGGATGGCTTTTCAAGCTACAATCAGATTCTCATGGCCCCAGAAGATCGGGAGAAAGTCACATTCATCACTGAATGGGGAATTTATTGCTACCGGGTGATGCCTTTCGGGCTAAAGAATGCAGGATCTACTTATTAGCGAGCTGCATGACCTTGTTACATGACATGATTCACAAGGAAGTAGAGGTTCACGTTGATGACATGATCGTCAAGGCAAAGGAACGAGAGGGACACCTACCTGCGCTCAGGAAGTTCTTCGAGAGAATCAGAAAGTACAGGATGCCCCTTAATCCGGCCAATGTACATTTGGGGTCACTGCTGGGAAAATGTTTGGGTTCATGATCACCACTTGAGGTATTGAGGTTGATCCATCAAAGATCACAACTATTCTGGAAATGGAGCTACCGCGGTCTAAAAAAGATGTAAGGAGCTTTCTTGGCAAGGTGCAATTGATCAGTCGATTCATTGCAAAATTAACTTCGACCTGCGAACCGATATTTCGCTTACTCAAGAAAGGAGTGCCGTTTGCATGGGACGACAAATGCCAGAAAGCTTTCAAAGGTATCAAGGCCTATTTACAGAACCCGCCAGTATTGACACCGCCCATAACCGGAAAACCTTTGATCCTATACCTGTCAGTCACTCCATCCTCGATGGGGTGTATGTTGGCACAGGAAGGAGACGATGGGGTTGAAAGGGCTGTCTACTATCTCAGCAAAAAGATGGTCGAATGCGAAGAGCGTTATACTCCACTGGAAAAGACATGTTGGGCACTCGTCTGGGCTTCCAAAAAATTAAGGCATTACATGTTGGCCTACCCAGTAAGGCTAATTTCTCGAATGGATCCCCTTAAGTATCTGTTTGAGAAACCAACTCTTACGGGAAGGATGGCGCGATGGCTGCTAATGCTAGCTGAGTTCGAGTTAAAATACATCACTAGGAAGTTTGTAAAAGGAAGAGCTGTCGCTGAGTTCTTAGCCGATTGCCCGGTCGAAGGAGGAGAAGACGCAGAGTTCAAGTTTCCCGATGAAGACATAATGACCATAGCTGAAGATGCTTGGCAATTGTATTTAGATGGAGCTGCTAACCAGAAAGGGTTTGGAATCGGCGTGCTGCTAATTTCGCCCAATGGATCGCATATTCCACTCGCCTTCAAGCTAAACATTGAAGTCACTAACAATCAGGCAGAGTACGAAGCTTGCATTGTAGGCATGGAAGCTGCTATTGAAATTGGTATAGAAAAGTTAGAGGTTGTGGGGGATTCCAACCTGGTCGTATCACAAGCTAATGGCGATTGGAAGGTCAAAGAAGAAAAGTTGAAGCCGTATCACCAGGATCTCGAGGATCTTATCCCCCATTTCAGCAAGGTGACGTTTACTCATGTCCCAAGGCTTGAGAACCAATTTGCAGATGCTTTAGCGACATTAGCGTCCATGGTTGAAATTCCTGTCAATATGAAATTAAGGCCTATCGTGATCGAGCAAAGGGATACACTGGTATACCAGCATGTCATGGTTGTCGATGAACCTGATGATGGTCACCCTTGGTATTATGACATTTGGAGATTCGTAGAAAGAGGAGAGTACCCTGTCGAAGCAAGCAAGAAATACCAAATCACTCTTCAGAGGATGGCAGCTCAGTACATCATTTGTGGAGGAAATCTGTATCGAAGGTCACATTGTGGCGTGCACAAGTTATGCATCTATGGTGAAGAAGCTAGGAGAGTGATGGAAGAAATCCATGAAAGGGTATGTGGTCCTCACATAAATGGGATGATGCTCGCCAAGAAGATTCTGAGGCAGGAATATTTTTGGTCCACCATGGAGACGGAGTGTGTGGAGTATGTACGACGATGTCACAAATGCTAGATTCATGCCAACCTCACGCATGTCCCACCGTCCAAGCTACATCAAATGACTTCGCCATGGCCTTTCTCAATATGGGGAATTGACGTTATTGGAAGGATCGTGCCGGCGGCTTCTGACGGTCACAAATTTATTTTGGTGGCCATCAATTACTTTACAAAGTGGGTAGAAACTGCCTCTTACGCCACCTGACTACGGTCCAAGTTGTGCACTTCATCAAGCAAAACGTCATTTACCGGTACGGAGTCCCTTAGGCGTTCGTGTCAGACAATGGGGTTCATTTCAATGGACAAGCTAGAGAAGTCCTGGACGAATTCCAGATTCAAGTACAGAAGTCAACAACCTACCGGCTGCAGACTAATGGAGCTGTAGAAGCAGCCAATAAAACGATCAAAGCCATTCTAGAAAAAACCATTCAATCCGCGAGGGATTGGCATGAGCAGTTGCCGCTAGCTTTGTGGGGATATCGCACGTCTGTACGTACACCGACGGGGGCAACTCCTTACTCGTTGGTCTATGGTATGGAGGCTGTACTTCCCATTGAATTGGAGGTTCCATCTCTTCGGACTATGATTGGGTGTGAGGTCCAGGAGGCAGAATGACTAAGCAATCGGTTTGAAGAACTCATGTTGTTCGATGAACGTCGGTTGAGAGCGCTCTATCACATTCAGGGGTACCAGAGAAGAATTGCGTGTGCTTTCAACAAGAAAGTGAAACCTAGGGACTTGGCAGAAGGTGACATGATTTTAAAGGAAATTCGGGCGCCAGTTTACGATCCACGCAGAAAGTTTTGACCAAAGTGGTCTAGGCCATACATCATCAAGACCATCTTGTCCGGAGGGGCTACGCAGCTCATTGACTTAGATGGAAACGAATTCTCGACCTTGGTCAACCTGGATCAACTCAAGCGTTATTATCCCTGAGAGAAGCTCGTTGGGCTGAAAATTGCAAGGGCGGGCAGTCCCAAGCAAAACTTAGAGCAAAAGCCTGCTAGGATGAAAACCCGAAAGGGCATCCTAGGCAAAAGTTAAGGCACGCAATAACTGAACTCGCTAGGCCGAAAACCCGAAAGGGCGGTACTAGGCAAAAGTTAGAGCGCAAAAGGAGAGTGTCAAAACCAGAGCGAACCCTACCTTGAACTACGTTATGACCTAATTCCTTTACCAGAAGGATACGTAGGCAGCCTCACTCTGAGGCTCGGTCACAATCAATCAAAATAAAAATCCAGGTTGAGAGAATTCGAAGCACGGAATCAAAGAGAGGGAAACCCTCCATAACCCATTTTATTAAGATAACTGCTTCTAATACATAGGGCTGAGCATGACTTGCAAAAATAAAAAAGTGCAACATAATGAAAGCGGGTCTGCAATTTATTCTATGATCAGGGCGGTAGGATTGAGTCAGTTTCCTCGAGCTCTGACCCTCGCTGCAATGTCCCTCCTGAGCCATTTTCGGTAGCTCCCGCGTACCGCCACAGATGGGTAAGGATGAGCATCAGTAACCTCGCGAGTTCTCCAGAATTGCTGGTAGTTGCAAAGGACAGAATGGCAAAAGAGAGGCAGGACCACGTCTACCGGAACTTCTACAGGCGCCTCCTATCTCAGACCAAACTGACGCTGAATCCGATAGGGGATGTAGAAGGTGAAAGCCTCCAAGCCTACAAGGACGACCCATTGGGGCCCATAAAGTACACTGTCATAGGTGGAAGGTCTAGCCATGGACATCTCCACGAAACGGTCTCAGCCCGCAGACGCTTGAAGAAGTTGGCCCACTCAAAAACTCGTCTGTCTGCAAACTCAAAGCACCGCTGAGATAGCAACCTAGCCTCATACGCCCAATTGCCAGGAGGGATGGTCAGCACATTGGCCTTATCGCAAAGCCAAATCTCCAAAAAGAGAAAAAAACAAGTAAGAAACTGTAGAAAGCCAAACCGAGCATTAAGGTAAAATGAGAACGTGAGAAAAAGCTGAAAAAGGAGAGCTGAGTGAGAAGCCAACCTGTAGGAGGAGAGGACTACCCCCAAAAGTCTCAGCCTCTCCAGAGTCCATCTTGTCCAAGCCCATCAAAGTCTCAGCCAAAACCCTTTTGATTAAGTACTGACTTAAAAACCACTTCCAAAAACTAAAACAGCTATTGTAATGGGCACGCCGCGCAGCGTCCTGGTGGGTCGCACGGCGTAGTATGTCCAGGCGCATGGCCTTTTCATTATTTACTATTTATTCGTTCAAGCTGTCTGGATCATGATCATCCTTCATCAGGCCTGCTTGTGTTGCTAAGGTACTGTCATCAGTATTTTCATAACAGGACCATGTCCACAAGCCATGTCTTATTTCATAAGTGGGGTTTTCTCAATCATCTTGAATGATCGAATATATTTCACACCCATGGCTTGAAGAGATGGCACTGTTCCTGGATAAATCAGTAGTTGTATACCTGCTGATGTCTTTAAATAACGACGCACATGATATACGATATGTCGGGCGTTATTCTGAATATTGGTGACAGTCTGATAGCAGAGAAGGTAAACCGCACGGCATACCATAAGGCCGTGCGCGGCATAATGGTAAGCCGTGTGAGAATGGTTCCAATCTGGACAGTTTATCGACCAGCTATTTCATTCACAGTATCATGCTCTTATCATTCTTGTACATTGAGCACCACATGAACGTCAACGTGATATATTTTCCCATGTCCCTTCCCCCCTTACTTGTTTATTAAAGGGTTTGATTTTTCGAAAGATATTCACAGTTTTCCCCTTTTGAAAATGTTTAGTAGAGATCGGTTTACCGGGCGAATGGGGTGCTTTTCAACAAAACCTTCCACATTCGTAACGTGGTTCCCGAACCCAAAATCTCAACGTTTTCGCCAGACCAAAAGCCTTTTTCAAAAGAGTTCTCGGTTTCTCGAATCATCCATCTCAAAAATCCGAGTGGCGACTCTTCGAGCGCACGCCGGGCCCGTGGGAGCCCAACAAAGATCCTACAACACCCACGGTAGGCGGCAAATCTTTCTTAAGGAGACTGTGGTATCACACAGGACTCGGTTCTTGATCCGGAAATTCTGTTTGTATCTCGTACTTACTATTTGTCTACTGTTATGTATTTTGTAACTCGATTCGTTCATGTAATCATGTTGTTATCAATGAGATTGTTCTCTGGAATTTCTGTTATTGCCGAATTTTTCCCAACATTCGATTCCCCAAAGGGTGAGTACCATGAAGTAAGCGGGGGGTCGTGACTGGTGTGGCTGCACTAGCTCCCCCGCAAGTTTGGATTGCGCAGTTAGGTTCATTTAGTGACTTGGCTATAGGATTGTTCTTCCGTTAAAAAAAATATACATGAAGAACTGGGTCACGTAGATCACCTGGTTTGGACTAGGCAAAGGAGTCCAGTTTCAGTCAAGTAGTAACAAAAAGCCCGGTCAAAGAAAGATGTCAAACTACGGCGTTGTAGATCGTTTCCACTTTCCATTCGCACCTCCTACAATGGGCTAATAGGAAAGGATACGCAGAACTTAGCTTATTAGCAATACATAAGTAATCTAGAAGAAGAATGAAAGCTAAAGAACATATAAACTACCAAAGCCAAGAAATTACCGGGCTGGCCCTCACGTTTTGGTTGCTCGAGTCCGACACCAAATTTGGTTGTCTGGCCGCTTATTATTAAGTCATACAAAATAAAAATACATATTAGTAAAAAAACAAAATTATGGTTACATTGTGTTTTTTGGTTGAATTAATTAAAAAAATCAAAATTAAAATGTACAAAAATGATACTCACACAACACCAAACACAACCTCTCACATCCATGTGGGCTCCACACACACTACTATGCAAGGATAGGATCAGGGGAGATCTAGTGGCGGCGGTCGCCACGACAAGAATTTTAGAAAATGAAATTATTATATGTGGAAAAAAAAATTTATCCCCAACTTATATAGTCTCGCCACTGCTAGGTTTTTTTCCTTATTTTTTATTATAAACTAGTCATAAATTTTCTATTTTTTTTTTAAGAAAGAGACCCAAAAAAGTATTCTAAATCTAAATTCAATGGGCCAAAGTGAAATAATATAAATGATGATGTATAATTAAGAAAAAAAAAACTCCAATTCTAACCCTAAAATAGCTTAACCTAAAAAATTAAGTGAATTTAATTATAATGTCACTCTCCAAATTTATAATGCCACTCCCAAAAGGGAGTGCGGTTATCAATATGGAAAATCCATATAGGGATCTTGGGAGTGACATTATAAATTTGGGGAGTGACATTATCTTTGTGCATACCGATGCTCTAGACTATCAATGAAGGAAGCATACCGATGCACATAAATTGAATTGGGTCTCTAGGCTTGCCCTCTCTGATGTCATTTGGTTTTGATTTGGGGGTATAGTTCTGCAGCAAACACATGTATATGGGGGCTACTATTTAAGTGGTATTCTAAGAACAGCCACTTTGTACATATTGCCAAAGGTTAGGTCTGTCTCCAGTCCTCCCCCGCCCATACCCCCAATGATTGAGGACTACATGGGTTCTGCTGTTGTTGTTGTTGGAGTGGCATTATCGATGCCCAAAATTAAAGTTAATCTTTTTTCATACTCCATGTGCAAATGAAAAACATCATTTACTATAGTATTTGTTATGTTATTTTAATTTTTTTTGGAGCTGATGACTATTAATATTGCAATGCATCTTTTTTATTTTATTAGTATGCATTTCGCCACTGCTTGGGTAAAATCTTGATTCCGTCCTTGCTACTATGTGTGGGCCCCACATGTATGTGAGACGTTGTGTAAGTTATGTTTGGATCGTTGTGTGAGTAGCATTGTTGTAAAATGTAACCCCGGTTACAGTACTTTATGATTAGGACGATCAGATTAAGAAAAAAACATTTTCTCATTGCATTTTTTGAAGCAGATTCTTCAAATAACACTACAAAAAAAAAAAAAAAAACCCGATCCATATTGACATGCAAAAATTGTCACTAAAATATACTCCATTAATGACAAAAAATTGTTATCACAAAGATGTCATTAGAACTTAGAAGAGTGTAGCTAAGAATATATAGACACTACAAGAAAATGCACCAAAGGCTACCCGATTGCCGACGCAATGCATTTTTTGTCGGCAAAATAAGCTTTTGCCGATGCAAAACTAGTTCGTGTCAGTAAATGTAGATTTTTTGGCGATGAAAGTAATTGCATCGGCAATGTTGTCGGCAAAAGTAAGGTTGGCGGTAAATATTCTCCTGTGAAATATTTGCCAACGAATTTTTTTTCTAGCGACGAAATGTGCATCAGCAAAAGTTCAATATTTTGGCGATGACATTTTTGTGTCAGTGATGGTCCTAAGGGGAACTTTTGGCGATAGAATGTGCATCGCCAAAAGATAAATCTTTCGGCGATGACAATTTTGTGTCGGCAAAAGTTAAATTTTCACTTTTTTGCAAAAATTTAAAGAACACATGGATTTCTAGTAATTTGCAAAAAGAGAGTTTGAATTATTTTTTTTAAATGCATTTTTTTAGGTTCTAAGTTGTGGACAAAATAAACTTTGTGGGACAGAGAGAGTATACGCAATACGAAATGTCTAATAACATCCAGTACAAAACAACAACTACTATTAATATCCAAGTGTCTAATAACATTCATTTAAATGTCTAATAACATCCAATAAAAAATACAGTATCCAAGTGTTCTTAGCAAATCAAAAAATAACTAATATTACTATTAAAATTTGGAAAAAAAATTCCTGAAACAATGCGGGGGCCTTGGCCCCCACAAGCCCCATAGTACGTAGTTCCGTCTCTGTATATGTGTTTGTGTTATTTGTATGTATATACAATAAATATATACACACAATCCGTTTTACATGAGGGGGTCCTCATTTTAGTTAAAATGCGGACCTCTCCATTTTCTCCCCTTTTCCGATCGAATTTTGATGATTCGAGCCGCTCAATGTGATCAGAACGTGATTTTAAGGGTACTCGCGAGAAATCAGTAAAAAAAATGACCGAAAAGGGCTTCATCCGAACAGTTCCGAATAATTTTTTATTGAACGGTTCAAATAAAAATTGCTCAAATTAGCAAAAAAAAGTACTCTATATATAAGTATATATAAGTGTATGTTATACGGTATCTAGCATAAAATTGTATATGTACTACGTATGTAAGTGATATATATTATATATTGCAAAATTATTAATGAAGGGTATGTCGGTGCAGTTGGTAGATCCATGATACGGATACTTGGGGTTTAGATAGGCCAGCCCAACCCCAAAGTTCAGGAGGCCTGGGCCTTGGGCAACCCAAAAATGCCAAATTTTAGGGGGAAATTATTTTGCCACACCATTTTTTGATAATGTCACACCCTGCAAGTGTATTTTTGCACCAAAAAAAACACTTACAGGGTGTGGCATTATCAAAAAGGGTGTGGCAAAATCACTACCCATTTTAGGGGCACTCTACTAATTTTTTTATTTGGGTTTGAGTAGAAGTCTTGTTTAGCCCAATAGAAGGAAAAAATGGCCAATTCCAAGTTAAAATAAAGGCCCATACGGCCATGAAAGAAGGCCCCAAAAAAAACCCGATGGCACTTTTGTAAATAGGAGATCTAGATGGTCCATTTAATTTTCAAAACAAACAAAACCATCTCTCAGTCTCTCACGTTTTTTGCCCAAAACGAAAAAAAAAAAAAAAATTGAACGATGAATGAAGAAGAGTTTTCTAAGAAGGGCCTTGAAATTGAACAAAACTAAGAAGGGTTTTCTTCTCTTTTCCTAAATTGGCTCACCATCACCGCACCAGACACCACGGGCCACCGGTCACACCATGCCAGTGCACCGGCCAGCAGCACCACCAGTCGTCCATTCCATGTTCACCATTGGAAGAACAAGGGTTTACTTTGTTGTCTTGGTTTTTTGAGAGATGAGGTCATTGGTCTTAGGAACAACCACCGGCCAGATTGTGTAACTGACTAACTCTGTAAGTCTCTTCATTTTTAATTTTTTAAGCTTCCAAGGTTTTTTTTTTTCAATTGGAGCTTCCAAATTTTTTTCTCTAAGGGCACACTTTTTTAGTTAGGCCTTGAGCACTAAAAATGTAACGCCCCGATTTTCGGACACGTTAATTAAATCATTTTTAATTGATTTAATATTCCATAAAACTAATTTAAGAA